>JAUNZO010000026.1:0-138728 GCA_031894775.1 Chloris gayana
GTCGGTGTAGGGGGATCGGGGTCCCCTAACCGGGCATGGGCTGTTTCCGGCCCACGAGACGAAGACGGCGGCCGCGGGATGAGGAAGTCCTCAAGGCCCACGAAGCCCACGAGGCCCGTGAAGGTCGGAGGAGCGGGAGCGTCGGGGGGACGAAGCTTCCGGTAGCTTCCTCCGGCGCCCCAACCACCGGAGTTAATGCGGCACTCAAGTGCTCGCGGCGACGTCGCAGCCCGACGGGACGTGCGCGCGTCTTCCCCATGCGCCGCGTCTCGGGAAGCCGCGCTGCTACGGCGCCGGGAGGGCTCTTGGCCAATAGGATGGAAGAGGCTTGGAGCCCGAATCGAGGAGAAGAGATCGCAACGGATTTTGTCGGGATCGTGTCGGGATATCCGAGGAAGGACCGGACCCCCATCAGGCGTCCGGGTACCCCGGTACTTGTACGGTACTTCTCTCCTTACCCTATTGAAAGGACCTTGATGTCGCCTAGAGGGGGTGAATAGGCGAAACCCGAAATTAACACAACTTTTTCGCACGGAGTTAGTTCAACCCGGTCCGACCTCCTTGTCAACCCGATCGGACCTCCTTGCACAGGCAGAGCTGGGTGCACCCTAGTTCAACCCGGTCCGACCTCCTTATCGAGGCGGTCGGACCGCCTTACACGAGGCGAAACAGGTCAGCTTTCCAAAATAAATTCTAGCTCAAACCAAAACTTGAGGTGATGCTCCAAAGGTTTTCCTTAGCACATACACGAAGTATCCGCACACAAATGAGCACACCAAAGTAGATTGAAGCGGAAGTACAAGTATAAGCTAGAAAACAAGAAAAGCAAGGGAGACGGAGACACACGAGTTTGTTTACCGAAGTTCGGAATCACCTCAACGTGATCCCTACGTCTCCGTTTGAGGAAGCTTGAGCTGCTCACTAGCACGCTTCAAGCCGGGTCTCTTTCAACCACTTCCCTCAATCCACTATCTTGATCTTTTCCACACCGGAGGCAAGATCACAACCTTCACAAACTTTCCCAAGGCTCACCACAAGCTTGGGAGCTCTAGAGGCGACGCCTAGCGGTCTAGGAGGCTTCACCTCCAAGAGTAACAAATGAATCACGAGTTGCTTGACGTAGCCCAAAGTGCTCAAGGCTTAGGATTTGCTCACTTTTGCTCACACACTCAAATCTCTCAACCCAACTAAAAGATTTAGCTCAAATCACTTGGATCTCACAAAGAGAGGTTGGGGAGAGCTCAAATGGCCGTTGGAATGCTATAGAGTCGGGCAAGAACCTGCAGCAATCAAAGGGGGTGGTGTAGGGTTATTTAAAGGCTCTTTCAAAAACTAGCCGTTGGAGCCGTCGAGCTCGGGCGGTCCGACCGCCTTGACGGGCGGCTCGACCGCCTTACACCGGCGAGCAACCAAACCACTTGACACGAAAAACTCCACAAACCACAAACTTGATTGCTCAACCCACTCATACTAACTATGCTTCACTTCTAAGGCCAAAAACTCACTAATCCGGAAGATGACCCCGAAAAGCTTAGTTCAAGGCGGTCCGACCTCCTTGACAGGGCGGTCGACCTTCTTGACCTACTAACCCAAAAACTCGGTTCAAGGCGGTCCGACCTCCTTGACAGGGCGGTCGACCTCCTTGACTCGGCGAACACACTCGTTTAGGGTTTAGGTCACTCGGATTGGTTTCTCTCTGGGATTTTGAGCACTTTGACATCGTCATTCAACACATGTTGCATCCCTCTTAATAGTACAGCATTTCTATACTCAAGAAACAGATAAAAGCTATTTTTCTTCCACTTGAGCTTATGATAGAGACATATGCCGAAATTCTTCATATTTTGCTTCTTGAGGGTTGACAACAATTCTTTACTTGAGCATATCCACCTTGAGTCGATGACCATGGACTTTATCATCAAATAGACAAAACTCCATATTTTATCTATGTCACCTCTTCTTTCTTGATTCATAAATAATTGACACTAGGAAATATGCAATCTTCCATGGCCTTTTTGATTCGTCGGATTCAACATCCACTTGCTCTTCTCCACCACAAAGGTTCTTCGGCGCCAAGCCTCTTGCTTGTTGTCGGGTACCTAGATTAGGGAACCCTAATCGGGTACTTAATCACTATCATAGCTGGTTAACGACTCCGTCTTGTACGCATAAAGGATACGAAGTGGGGCCCGAGCACCTTCGCCTCGCCAGGCCCGAGTCGGGCGAGGTCCACGACCTCCGCCTCGCCCGAGCCCCGGGCGGGTGGTTCCATGAATCTCCGCCTCGCCCGACCCTGGGTCGGGCGGGCCCACGATCTCCGCCTCGCCCGGCTCGGCGTCGAGTGGGACCGCAATCCCTGCCGCGTTTGCCTTTGCTTCGCGGAGAAGCGACCTCACCCACCGGATGGGGAGGAGTTACGGCGGGCCGGTAGGCGCAATTACGGCGCACGGGAACTCGTCTCATCAACGGGACGTGATGTGACCGGCGCGAGTACCCTCTCGTCCCGTTCCGCGGCGCCGCACGCTAGCGCTAGCTTAGGCTGCGGAGCAGCGTGATCATTACCAAGCCCATGATGGCCTGTGGCCGGGACGGAGGCCGGGCGATTGACGAGACAATAGCTAACCTCGTCCCGTGGCCGACCAACGGTGCCGCTTAGGCCCGTGAGGGCTACGACCCGCGGCCTCCGCCCGCCCGACTCCGGGTCGGGCAGGTGCACCACTTCCGCCTCGCCCGGCTCGGGATTCGGGCGGGCCGGCGGTCCTCGCCTCTCCCATCCGGGACTCGGGCGGGCTCGGCGGTCCCCGCCTCGCCCGACTCGGGGGCAAATGGCTTCCTCATGAAGCCTCACGGGTGAACAGGGATCGCCATAACTCCGCTCGGGAACTCACCAATCCACGGGGATCGGGTGAGATCGGCGCAGCTCCTCTTGTCTCATCTTCACGCGTCGCCCGACACCCACGGCTCGATGACAAGACGGAGGCGCCAACACCATCTCTGCCGGAGCCATGATGAACGGGAGTGACGGATGGAGACCGCCATGTGACAGGACGGCTGCTACGGTGACGAGCGTGGCATTGACTCCGGCGCTACCAATCAAGACCGACCGTACGCCGCACGACCGGAGCGCCCAAAGCGGCCCGCATGCGAGCGAGGGTAATGCACGGCGGCCCCGACCCCGCTTGGGACGACATGTAGTAACTACGACCCCACCTGTAAGTGGCCCGGCCCTTGGACTATAAGAGAGACACCACGAGGTTGAGCTAATCGGACCGATCACACACACATCCTAGAGCACATTGCACACGGAGGCTTGGAGCAACCCTCCTCCCTCGCATCTTTTGTAGCTCTTTTCACGAGACGAAACACGAACAATCCTCGAAGCGGACGTAGGGCTTCGATCGCTCGAACCGATATAAACCACGCTCTCCTAAATCATCCAAGGCCCATCCGAGAAGTGGCGTCGATCCCCTCCAAACACAAATTTACTTGTCGGCCGGTTTCATAACACCGACGGTTGGCGCGCCGGTAGGGGACCTCGACGCGTTCGACGATCTTGAAGATGGCGAGCCACACCGTCGGCCGGACTCGGGCGCCCTCGTGAACTTCGGGAGCCCGGAGTTCATCGTGACCGGAGCCGGGAGCTCGTCGCGCGTTCTCCCGCCGACCTCCCGGCCACTACACCACTTTCCCGCCGTGTCCGCCGGCGCGGAGCTCGCGGGCATAGCGGACTCCGGCGGCGGGTCCGATGCCGGCAGCCACCACCCCTCGCGGGAGTGCATGATGGTGGAAGACGGGGACACCGGCGACACGGACGGCATCAACGACATGGGCCGTGCGGCCCGGCGGCCGCCGGGCTCCGGCTAGGGCAGCGCCGCCGTCCGCGGCGGTAAACGCCGGCGGTGCCGGGAACGCACGGCCGCACGCCGCGGTGCCACAACGGCAAACCCCTCCGGGAAGCCCCGAGCCCCGGGAGGAGGACGACCTAGAGCGGCTGCTCCGACGCCGACGCGAGGTCGCGGAGACCGAGCGGCGATTGAAGGAGGAGCGCGAACGCCTCGAGTGCGAGGTAACGCGGCGCCGAGCGCAGCGCGAACTCGCTCGCCGGCGTGGGCGCGAAGCCCAAAGAAAGATCCTAGACGAGGCAAACCACCTCGTTCCCAGGTACGAGAGGCCCGGCCGGAACGTGGGCTGCGGCCGCGACTGCGATGCGCGCTCTTCCGCAACCGGTCAATGAGGACCGGCGGAGGATCCAAGAGGAGGTCGGAGACCTCCTGGACTTGGCGGCCGTCCAACGAGCCGAGCGTGAGCAGAGCTCCGCCGCGCGGCGGAAAGAGGCCGGTGCCTCCTACCACACGCCAAGCCGGCCCGGGGACCGAAGGATTCGGCCCACCCAACCGCCGAGCAAAGCGGAGCCGGGAACTCGCCGCCGATTCGGCGGCGGATGGGCGAGTCGCGCGACGCACGCGATACCCGACCGCCGGCGTCGGGAACAAAACCGCGCTCCAAGGCGCGAGCCGAGGACTACGGGTACGCCCCGGCGCGGAGGGCGATTCGATCCGGAGGAGGACAAACCCCGGTTATGACGGGGCCCAAGGCCTTTGGGTCCGCCATTCGGCGGGTTCCGGTGCCCCGGCGCTTCCGGCCCCCGAGCGGCATCACCAAATACAACGGGAGACGAACCCCGCGTTATGGCCGGAGGATTACCGCCCGGCATGCCAAGCCGGCGGCGCCACCGACGAGCGGTTCATCATCCGCAACTTACCACTCTTCTTGGCCGATTCGGCCGGAATGTGGCTCGAGCACCTCCCGGAGGGCTCGATCCACGATTGGTGGGACTCGGAGGAGGCCTTCATCGGCAACTTCCGGGGCACGTACACGCGCCCGGGAACCCGTGGGACCTCGGGACCTGCCGGCGGCGGGCGGACGAGTCCTTGAGGGACTACGTCAAGCGTTTCTCCCGCAAGTGCAACACGCTTCCCAACCTCGCCGACGCAGAGGTGATCTCGGCGTTCATCGCCGGCACCAACAACGAGGGCCGGTGCACGAGCTCGGCCGCAACAACCCGCGCACCGTCAAGGAGCTACTCGACGTAGCAACCGGCCACGCCTCCGGAGAAGACGCCGTGGACGCCCTCCTTCATCGGGCCAAGGGCAAGGCGAAGCGGAACGAGAGTTCCGGTGCGGGCCCGTCCGTCCCGCACGACAAGAAGCGAAGCGAGAGGAAGAGCGGCGACCGGTACCGCCGCGACACCAACCTCGTCGCCGCCGCCGAGCGCAAGCCGAAGAAGCCGACTGGCGACGACGGCAACAAAGGCCGGCACTTCGAGAAGATGCTTCGGAGGCGCCGTGTCCCAACCACGGCCGACCCGTCAACCACGCCCTCAAGGACTGCGGGCCGATGCTCAAGTTCCCGGGCACGAAGGCAAGGAAGTTCGACCCCAAGAACCCCGGCCCCAAGAACGACGACGGCGACGACAAGGACGCGGACGGCGGTTTCCCGCAAACCACCGGCTGCCTCATGATCTTCGGGGGCGGGACCGGCTCCTCCGGGAGGCACCGAAGCGAGGAGCGGCGTGAGGTCTACGCCGCCGAACCTGCGACCCGGCCTACCTCAAGTGGTCCGAGGCGGCAATCACGTTCGACCGCGGCGACCACCCCGAGCGCGTTCCCCGACCCGGACGCTACCCGCTCGTCGTTGACCCCATCGTCTCCAACAAACGACCGACCAAGGTGCCGATGGATGGGAGTAGTGGTCCGAATGTTTTGTATGCGAGAGACCCTTGATGCCATGGGGATCGGCCGCTCTCGGATCCGGCCATCGGGCGAGCCCTTCCACGGGGTTGTGCCGGAAAGACGGCCGTGCCGCTTGGACAAATCGACTTGCCCGTCACCTTCGGCACGCCGATCAACTACCGCACCGAGACCCTCACCTTCAACGTGGTGGACTTCCCGGCGCGTACCACGCCATCCTCGGGCGACCATGTTACGCGAAGTTCATGGCCGTTCCCAACTACATCTACCTCAAGCTCAAGATGCCGGGTCCGAAGGGGATCATCACTGTGAACACGTCGGTTCGGCGTGCTTACGAGTGCGAGGTGGAGTGCTTGCGAGTCGCGGCGGCGCTCACCAACAAGTCCGACTTCCCACGGGTCGCGACTGCGGAGTCGGAGGACACGCCGACCCCAAAGAAGGCGGTCGGCTCTTTCGAGCCGGCCAAAGACACCAAGATGGTGCCCTCGACCCCGCCGACCCCGAGGGGAAGAAGGTCATCATCGGGTCCGCGCTCTCCGACAAATAGGAAAGCGCGCTCGTCGAGTTCCTACGCGCCAACAAGGACATCTTCGCATGGAAGCCCTCGGATATGCGGGAATCCCAAGGAACATCGCCGAGCACTCCCTCAACATCATGCCGGGATCGAAACCGGTCAAGCAACGACTCCGCCGCTTCGACGAGGAGAAACGCCGGGCAATTGGTGAGGAGTTAGCAAAGCTCCTTACCGCCGGCCTCATCAAAGAGGTGTACCATCCCGAATGGGTTGCCAACCCTGTACTTGTAAGGAAGAAAAGCGGGAAATGGAGAATGTGCGTTGACTACACGAGTCTCAACAAGGCGTGCCCAAAGGATCCGTTTCCCTTGCCTCGCATAGACCGGATAGTTGAGCTGGACCGCGGGGTGCGAAACCCTGTGTTTCCTAGATGCCTATTCGGGTTATCATCAAATTCCGCTAAGGATTGGTGATCAAGAGGCCACCGCGTTCATCACACCCTTCGGCACGTCATTGTTACATCACTATGCCGTTCGGGTTAAAAAATGCGGGAGCCACATACCAACGCTGCATGATCAAATGTTTCGGTAACCTCATCGGACGCATTGTGCGGGCATATGTGGATGACATTGTAGTCAAGTCCACTCGGACCGACGATCTAGTCGCCGACCTCGAAGCCGTGTTCCAGCGGTCGAGAGCCAACGGGTCAAGCTCAACCCCGAGAAATGTGTCTTTGGGGTCCCGAAGGGGATGCTCTTGGGATACGGCGTCTCGCGGCGTGGCATCGAAGCCAATCCCGAGAAAATCGAAGCCATCGCGAAGATGGGGCCGATAAAAACGTAAAGGGCGTGCAAAGACTTATCGGCTGCCTCGCGGCGCTAAGCCGTTTCATCTCCCGGCTCGGAGAAAAGGGGCTGCCACTTTACCGTCTGCTCAAGAAGTCGGACAACTTCGTCCGGACGGCCGAGGCGCGAGGAGGCCCTCGACCACCTCAAAGCCAAACTTTCAAGCGCGCCAATTTTGACTTCGCCGGTCGAGAAGGAGCCTTTGCTTGCTCTACATAGCTGCAACAAATCGGGTGGTGAGTACGGCGCTGGTGGTGGAGCGTGACGAGCCGGGAAAGGCGCTCAAGGTGCAACGGCCGGTCTACTACGTCGGCGAAGTCCTCTCCGACTGCAAGACAAGGTGGCCGAAGATCCGGAAGGTGTTGTACGCGCCGACCGTCACTCGGCGCAAGCTTCGGCACTATTTCGACTCTCATCCGTGTACGATCGTCTCCTCCTTCCCGCTTGCTGAAATCTTGGGTAATCCGGAGGTAGCGATAAAGATCTCGAAGTGGGCGCTAGAATTAATGGACCAGGGTATAGAGTACACGCACCCATCCGCCATAAAATCACACACTCGGTAGATTTCATAGCCGAGTGGACAGAGACCCGATTGCTCGTGGTTCGGGCGAAACGGATCATTGGCGGCTGCACTTTGACGGCTCCCTCACGAAGAGGGGTGCCGGCGACGGATGGCAGCTCATCTCGCCGAGAGGTGCATGCATGCAATACGTCATCCGACTCAACTTTCCGGCCTCTCACAATGTGGCCGAGTACGAAGCCCCAGCTAACGGCATGAAGGCAGCGATTGACCCGGGGATCCGTAGGCTCGAAGCCTTCGGCGATTCCCGGCTCGTCGTGGATCGGGTGATGAACGAGTCAACTTGCACCAACCCGAAGATGGCGGCTTATCTGCGAGTGAGATCCGCCGTCTTGAAGAAAAGTTCGATGGATTCCAAGTCAAACATGTCCTTCGGCGGGACAATGAAACGGCCGACTCATTAGCCAAGATGGGATCCAATCGGCTGCCAACGCCGGAAGGCGTTTTTGCTTGCGACCGGGATGAGCCGTCTATCAAGGAGCCAACGGCGGCCGACCCTGCAAAGGGAGAACAAGAGCCGGCTCCGATCGAGGCCGCGGAGGTCCTGGCCGCCGAGCTTGGCGCCAACGACGACACGGCGGGTCCGGTCGATCCGACTCCCGACCACGAAGGGGACTCGGGGCTGCGCCCAAGTCGACGAGATGATCGGCGGCAGCCCTACCTCGACTATCCGTTGCGGCAAAAATTGCCCCCGACGTCATGGAAGCGCGCCGACTCGCCCGACGCGCCAAAACCTTTGTCATGATCGGCGATGAGTTATACAAAAAGGGCACACCGGCGTCCTCCAACGCTGCATCCCTCTCGACGAGGGTAAGCGGCCGCTCGGGATATCCATGGTGGAACGTGCGGACATCACGCCGCACCACGAAGTCTCGTTGGCAACGCATTCCGACATGGCTTCTATTGGCCGACCGCGATCGCCGACGCCGAACGAGTCGTGCGCACTGCGAAGGGTGTCGACATTACGCACGTAAAACACACCGACCAGCCCAGGCCCCGCAAACCATCCCCATAACATGGCCGTTTGCCGTGTGGGGCCTAGACCTGGTCGGCCCGTTCAAAAAGGCACCGGGAGGCTACACCCACTTGCTTGTCGCCGTGGACAAGTTCTCCAAGTGGATTGAGGCGAGGCCGATAGGCAAAATCGACTCGGACCAGGCCGTAAAATTCTTCACCGACATAGCGCATCGGTTTGGAGTCCCAAACACAATCATCACCGACAACGGTGCGCAGTTTACGGGAAAAAGTTCCTAAACTTTTGCGACCACCGGGGCATCCGAGTTGGTCGGTCGGCCGTTTCACACCCCCAAACGAACGGGCGGTGTGAGCGCGCAAATGGCATGGTCCTCCAAGGACTAAAACCCGGATATTCAGCAAACTCGGAACATTTGCCGGGAAATGGGCGAAAGAGCTCGGTGCGGTGTTGTGGAGCACGAGGACGACGCCGAGTCGAGCCACGAGTCACACTCCCTTCTTCATGGTGTACGGGGCCGAGGCCGTGCTACCCACGGATCTGGATTATGGAGCTCCGCGCGTACAAGTTTTCGATCCGGAACTCAACAAGCGTTATCTCGAAGATGCGCTGGACCAAATCGACGAAACAAGGGAAGCTGCACTGCTGCACTCGGCCGGATACCAACAAGCACTCCGCCGTTACCACGACCGCAAGATCAAGAAACGCGCCTTCGAGCCCGGCGACCTCGTCCTTCGACTTCTCCGGGGGAATCAAGGCCGGCACAAGCTAACTCCGCCATGGGAAGGGCCCTACACGGTAGCCGAAGTGCTCCGACCCGGCACGTACAAGCTCAAGGACGCCAACGGAAACGTGCTCACCAACGCGTGGAACATCGAGCGGCTACGTCGCTTTTACCCTTAGCTTGTTGTTTCAGTTTTTTATGCAAATGAAATAAAGAGAAAACCTTTCTCTCTTTCTTGTGGTTTTCGACAAATGACGAATAAGTCCAAATTTGCCGGCCGCCGACCCCGACTCTCCCGAGTCGGGGCTCCACCGGCGGGTGCGCAAAGGAGGCCGTGTGCGGGTCCCGGTTGTGCCCACGGCCGCGGAACTCACACGAAAATCCCTCGATACGGGCACGACTCGGACAGAACCTAAGCGCCGACGATGGCTCGGCGGTCCGATCGGTCGGCTCGGGACTACGACGCCTCTATAGCTAGGAGCGGCCGAGTTGTCGATCAACCGAATGAAAAATCTAAAGCAACTAGGCGGTCCGAAAGAGAAAGGAGTCACGAAAGGGCAAAAGTTTAAAATTTCGAACGAGGTTTAATCCCATAGTGCAAGCCCAACTCGGACGGGACCGGAACGCCAACGACCACTCGGCCGATCCGGCGGCCCACTCGAGACTCGACGCCCGGCGGCTAAGAGCGGCCTAAGTCACCGATCAATCGAATGAGGAATCTTAGGCTACTAGACGGTCCGAATGAGAAGGAAGCCACAAAAGGGGAACATGTGAGAAATTTTGAACGAAATTAAAACAGACTAACTTGTTTGCAAAATAAGCGAGTTCTTCTTTATATCTTGGCCACTCGGCCGACTCAACTAACACGTTACATCACCTACTCGTCATGCGGCGACGGCGGCGGTGGGAAGGCGTGCGAGGCAAGGAGCTCGGCAAGCTTGGCGGCGATCGGCGCGGCTTTCCTCTTCATGTCCTCGATCTCCTGCTCGGAGAAGCCGGGCACCATGCCCGGCCGTGCAAGCATGTCGAGGTCAAGGTTGTCCTCGAAATGTGTCCGCTCCGGTACCGAGTCCACGGGACCCGGCTTCAAAACTCTCACGCCGCGAGCACCAAAACGATTGGTGATGGAGAGGAGGCGCGGCTCCAAATTGGTGGTCCCGGGCGGGCGTGGCACCTCCAGCTCATTGCGAGAGGAACTCGGCACCGATGCGGATTCGGTCGAGCCGAACTTCTTCTGCCGCGGCCCGTCCGGGTCCATCTTGAGCTACGAAAATGAAAAGGAAGAAGAAATCATGAGACATGACACCAATCAAAAGTAAAATAGGAGGAGGGATGAGAAAGAAAACTTACGATTAACCTCACTCTCCAACGTCGAGAGTTGGGAAGTGAGCTTGAAGACCGATTGGGAGGCGGCCTCCTTGAGCTTGCGCTCGGTGTCCGTCGCCTCGCGCGCGCTCGCCGCGTCCTCCTCGGCCTTCAATGCCCTCACCATCGCCGCCTGGACCTCGGCCGGCCGGGACTCGGCCACACGGCGAGCGTTCGCGGCATCGACTCGGCCTTCTTGGCCCTTTCTTCCGCCGCCTCGGCCCTCTTGGTGGCTTCGGCCGGGCGGGACTCGGCGCGTCTGCGCGCATCGTTGGCCTCGGCCGCCACCCGGCCGCCTCGGCCCCCTCTTTCTTCGCGTCCTCGGCCTCTCGGACGGCTCCGAGGGCTCTGCTCCGTGGCGCTCTGCGCCTCCCGATCAAGGCGGGCCCGTTCCCTTTCTTGGAAGCGGATGCGAGCATGCTTGGCCCGGTTCATCATATCCGGAGTCCGAAAAGGAGGAGAAAATCATGAGCGAAGCAAAAAGAGACCGATATTCCGCGAAGGAATGAACACGCGCTCACCTCGGCGGCTCGCCGGCGACCCGACGAGATGGAGCGCCGCGTCCAAGACGTTGGCGGCTCGACCGCGATCGTGGCGGAACGCGCCCCAAAGTGTCCGCTCCGCCGGCTCGTCAAAAGTGTGCGTCGGCCCTTGGGGTCCCACAACGCGCACGACCCCCGGCTCCGGCGCCGGGCTGGTGCGGCGCGGCGGAGGAGCTGGGCGGAGGTCCCTGCGGTGGAAACAGCGCGGAGCCGGTAGCCGCCGTCACCATGGCCGTCGTTGGCGCCGCCGTCTCGGCCGACCCCCGCCATGGTGCTTGCCGGGCGAGGGGCTGCACGGGATGGCGCGGCGGGGGCCCCAGACCCCGGGGCCGGCTGCTTCAGAGCCCGGCCAACGGACCCTGCGGGATGCGCGAATCAACAAACCGAAAGACGAGAAAGAAGAAAGAAAGACGGAAGGAAGCAACACTTACCGGTGCGGTTGTCGTTTGGGTGGCGGCTCGACCGCCGACCCGAGACCCTCACGTCGCCTCTTGCCAAGTGCCGCCCGGGGCACTCGGCGCTGCACTGTCGCGGGGCCGACGTTGCCGGAAGACTCGGCGTCGTCGCCGGCCTCGGCGTCGCGGATGAAGAGGCCATGGAGGCCGGCGCGGCCGTACTCGGACCCGACGGGGTTGCGGCCACCGCCGGAGCGGAGCCGCCGGCGGGCGCGATCACCGGCGCTCGAACGGACACGGCGAGGCCGCCGAGGCCATCGACACCGGCGCCGGGACGGACGCCGACGGGGCCGCGGAGGCCGTCGCCGCCATCGTCGTCGAGGCGAGCCCTCCCGCCGCCGCTGCGGCGCTACGGTCACCACGGTCGATGTCACCGCGGCGGCCGAGGCCATCATCGCCCCGCCATGGTCGTCGCCGCGGGGACCTGGTGTGTGGGCGGCGAGGCGGCGTGGTGACGACCGCGGAGATCGGGGCCGCGACCCGGGCACGGCGGCCGGGGCGGTCGGCGTTGTGGTGGTGGTGGGCGCCGAAGTCGGCGCTGCGGCGCCGGCACGCGCCTCGGCTCGCGGGGAGCCGGCGCTCCTTCTCGGCTCGGGCCGGCGGCGACGTGCCGACGTCGTCCCGACGGGGCCCACTTCCGGAGGGGCCGGCCGAGTCGGGCCCCGCTCGATGCCCTCCTCCTCGGCGAGCTCGCCGATGGGGGGACATGTCGACGAGCTCCTCGTCGTCACCCCGATCGTTGTCGTCGGAGTCGGTCTGCTGCTGCTCTCGGAGAGGACGACCTGGCCCGAACGGCGCCGGCGCTCCTTCTCCGCCTTCCGTCGTTGCCGCGCCGCCTGCCGGGCCTTCTTGGCGTCCTTTCGAGCTTTTTGCTCCTCGGCGCGCGCCGATTGATGGCCGGACGTCGGCGTCCTCGGGCAATGGGGCGGGGAAGGAATGAATTGCAAACCTCTCCGCAACACGGAAACAAGTGGGGGCGACAGCGCGAAATTAGAAAAGTAAGGGAGGCGGAACTTAAAATCGACTCAACCGAAGGCGGAATTAAAAACTTACAAACAAAATCGCCCCCGTTGCGGGAGCATTGGTGGGTGATTGGGGACCGGCCAATCAAAGCGATCCCACGCGGCGGCCGTCTTCGAGCATCGCCTCCGCGAGTCGGGCCTTTAACTCCGGAGCGAAATCCGAGGGTCCGCCCGGGGTTCACCATGCGGGTTCCCTCCCGGGCGAAGTCACCTCCCATCTCCGACATCATCCGACGCCGGGCCTGCGGCGGTGCGAGCCGGCGCGAGTGGTAGGAGCCAATGACCCCAACGCCGGTCACGCCGGCTCGGTCGAGCGCCTCGACCGCGTCCAGCGACGCGGCGATCCCCCTCTTCTCGTCGGCGAGGCACCCCGAAGTGCCACTTCTCCGGCGCGGCATTGATGAGGTTACCGGTGAACTCGGGGAGGGCGTGGCAGCGGTGTTCCTAAGGTAGAACCACTGCTCGTGCCGGCCCTTGTTGGAATCGGTGAGAGCGATGGGGATGTACTTCTGGACCGGCCGCCCGCGATCGGAAGGCGGCATCGCCGATGGGGACGGCGCGAGGGTTCCGGCCGCGTCTTTCTTCGTCACCAAGCGGCAATCGAAGAAGTGTTTGAATAGCTCTGAAATGGGGGCGATCCCCGGGAAGCCCTCGCACGAGCGCCACGAAGGCGGCGAGGTCTCTGGATGGAGTTGGGGTTGAGGTGCTGCGGTTCCGGCCCGTAATGGTGGAGGATGCCGCGGAGGAAAGGGTGAGGCGGCATTCCCAAGCCGCGCTCGTGGAAGTGGCGGAAGGAGACGACGTAGCCGTCCCGGCGGCGCCGCGGGGCCTCATTCCCGGCACCGACCACTCCATGGCGTCGGTGCGCGGCATCGAGAGTCCGCGCGCGACAAGGGCCTCGAGGGACCCGACGGTGCGGCGGGACGGAGTCCAATCCGCCATGGCGAGGGCTCGGATCGGATGCGCGACGGTGGATTAGAGAGAAGTGAGGAGGGCAGCGAGCGGCGGACGCGGCGAAGAAAGGCGAGTCGACGGAGCACGCGAGAACAAAGGAAGGGGATGGGTTTTTGCGAGCGCGAGGCGAGAGAGAGTAGCCGGATGCGCCCCCCCCTTTCCCTTTAAATAGCGGTCATGTCAAGCGCCCCGCGGCGCTTCGACTCCCGCACCTCTACTGTTCCGCGATTTAATCGGGTGCGAGGGACCGAAGAGGCCGCCGCACGCGCCGACGCGCAGCCATAATGCGAACGCAAGTTTCGCATCTACGGCGAACCGCCGCGAGATGCGCGCCATCATGGAAGGCGAACCGTTGCGCTTCGACGGCGCCGATGACGGGCCGATTGGGCTTGGAATCCCATGAGGCCCGCGAGTAGATAAGGCTAGGGGATGAAAACGCCACGACGCCCGGTTCCGACCCGGGGGTTCGAAGGGCGGCCCTGCGAAAGGGTTCGGACGCCCGCCCTTGGACGAAATCAAGTGAGGGGTTGTCGGAGGGGATCCCTCGCGATCAACACCCGTGCACCGTAGCACAATGGGCCTCTATCGACGGCGTCCGAGTCCGAGTTGAAAAAGCCGTGGTCTTGAATCCCGCGAAGGGAGGGCAACGAGCCCGCCGACCCCGATCGAAAGGGGTCGGAGATCACAAAAGACGAGGCACTCGGATATGAATGAGGCCGACTCCCGCTAGTCTCCATCGGATCCCCGCTAAGGGCACGCAGAGGCCATCACTCGGACATTCCCGTTTGGAGCTTAAACGAGCACCACGCATCGAACCATCGAGGAATGACGTGGCCGCTCACTGCACGCCTCGTCTTACCGCAAAGACGCGTGGGTGTGAACGAAATAAAAAGACGAAACAGCCCTCGGACGGATCCGAGCAACGAGCAAAGACTCGGGGCTCGCTTTCGCAAGTAAATGATAAACCGCTCAAAATTGTTAACCCTCGGCGCAAGTATTCTACTTGCCCCGAGGCTCGAGAAGCTACACCGGCGGGTGCGCTCGCGCGCACCCACCGGAAAACAAATACACGGGAAAATCGAGGGCTTGTCGGAAAAAGCCTCGACGGCGACCATTGGCCCCCGGCCACCGCCAAGGCTCGGGGCTACTGTCGGGTACCTAGATTAGGGAACCCTAATCGGGGTACTTAATCACTATCATAGCTGGTTAACGAGCTCCGTCTTGTACGCATAAAGGATACGAAGTGGGGCCCGAGCACCTTCGCCTCGCCCGAGCCCGAGTCGGGCGAGGTCCACGACCTCCGCCTCGCCCGAGCCCGGGCGGGTGGTTCCATGAATCTCCGCCTCGCCCGACCCTGGGTCGGGCGGGCCCACGATCTCCGCCTCGCCCGACTCGGCGTCGAGTGGGACCGCAATCCTGCCGCGTTTGCCTTTGCTTCGCGGAGAAGCGACCTCACCCACCGGATGGGGGAGGAGTTACGGCGGGCCGGTAGGCGCAATTACGGCGCACGGGAACTCGTCTCATCAACGGGACGTGATGTGACCGGCGCGATACCCTCTGTCCCGTTCCGCGAGCGCCGCACGCTAGCGCTAGCTTAGGCTGCGAGCGGCGTGATCATTACCAAGCCCATGATGGCTCGTGGCCGGGACGGAGGCCGAGGCGATTGACGAGACAATAGCTAACCTGTCTCGTGGCTGACCAACGGTGCCCGCTTAGGCACCGTGAGGGCTACGACCCGCGGCCTCGCCCCGCCCGACTCCGGGTCGGGCGGGTGCACCACTTCCGCCTCGCCCGAGCTCGGGATTCGGGCGGGCCGGCGGTCCTCGCCTCTCCCATCCGGGACTCGGGCGGGCTCGGCGGTCCCCGCCTCGCCGACTCGGGGGCAAATGGCTTCCTCATGAAGCCTCACGGGTGAACGAGGGATCGCCATAACTCCGCTCGGGAACTCACCAATCCACGGGGATCGGGTGAGATCGGCGCAGCTCCTCTTGTCTCATCTTCACGCGTCGCTCGACACCCACGGCTCGATGACAAGACGGAGGCGCCAACACCATCTCTGCCGGAGCCATGATGAACGGGAGTGACGGATGGAGACCGCCATGTGACGGGACGGCTGCTACGGTGACGAGCGTGGCATTGACTCCGGCGCTACCAATCAAGACCGACCGTACGCCGCACGACCGGAGCGCCCAAAGCGGCCCGCATGCGAGCGAGGGTAATGCACGGCGGCCCCGACCCCGCTTGGGACGACATGTAGTAACTCCGACCCCACCTGTAAGTGGCCCGGCCCTTGGACTATAAGAGAGACACCACGAGGTTGAGCTAATCGGACCGATCACACACACATCCTAGAGCACATTGCACACGGAGGCTTGGAGCAACCCTCCTCCCTCGCATCTTTTGTAGCTCTTTTCACGAGACGAAACACGAACAATCCTCGAGCCGGACGTAGGGCTTCGATCGCTCGAACCGAGTATAAACCACGCTCTCCTAAATCATCCAAGGCCCATCCGAGAAGTGGCGTCGATCCCCTCCAAACACAAATTTACTTGTCGGCCGGTTTCATAACACCGACACTTGCCCTTCTCCAATATATGGTCCATCGAAGCCAAGTCCTTGCTATTCCTTCATCAAAGTTACCATCAAGATTGACACATTTCTTTGCATCATCCATTAGCACACGCTTGATATTCATCTTCATGTTGTATTGATTTTCGTTGTAATATGTGTTGCTTGATTGATATGATACTAAGAATTAAATCACCAATATGGAATATGGTGATACTTTCAATGACCAATACGAGACATATCATCCAAGCTTCATTTCTCTTCATGTGACACATGGTATAATATTTTCATGGTTGATCATCCATGTGGCTTCATCTTCATCATATTCTTTGTCATATGGAATACAAGAATATACATGTGAAATATCCATATACATCCATGTCTTGATACAACAACGTTTACAATAATTTCACAAGACATATTCCTGTTACAACTCAACAAATTACATTAGCTCTTTAATCGTGTTATCATCAAAACACCAAAACCCACTAGGAGGCCTAGATGTACTTTCACCTATAAAAGGAGGGGAGACTCCCATGTAAGAGACGAACAACATTCGAATAGACACACACGAGCGGGACGTAGGGTATTACGCATCCATTGCGGCCCGAACTCGGGTAAATCCCTTATGTTCTTGCTCGCTCTGAATCATCTGCGCTAAGCACGAGTGAATCCGTCCTTCCCGAGCCTATCCGAAGGGAGCCTTGACGAGCCCCCATTTGAAGGTGTGCTCACACACCGACGAGTAACATACGATGAAACTTTACTGAAATAGGTATTCCTAGAATCGAACCTTTCTAAGAACTGAAAGACCTTAATTTCACTCCCAACCGATCACAAATTAGCCTATTAGGTTTAAAAGTAAAGACGGTCCATATGTGGGGCCATACTAAGGAACATGACAGTATGAAAGAAAAATTTCCTCTTTTGTAAAGTAGATGTATGCTGTACTAGTTCATGATTCTATTGTCACTGCAAACATTCCCCGTCAGGGAAGTCCAGTGGTTTTCCACTAATGGTGAAACACGAGTCCCCAATTCCCCACCGTTGCCGTAAAGCGCCGTGACTAAGCAGCAGCAGAGCTAAGCAGAATCAACACACCGAAGCTGGGCAAAACTGTCCAGCCCACACGGCGGTAACGACGCCACGTCACGTCCGCCCGTGATTGGTACCGCGCCGTGGTGCCCCGTGCGTGGGCAAGCCGCCGCCCAAAGCTGACCGCCGAGCGCCGGTGCGCGTCCGAAACCAACCAAAAAAATCAGAGGAAAACTCCAGCGTAAAGGCGGCACGCAAAAGGCAGGAAAGCGAGCCGAAAACCATCGGCACCGCCGCCCGCCCGCGCAGCTTATTCCAAGGCTTCCTTCGGCGGTGGGTGGTGGGGCGGGCGTTCCATCAGCCTGCGTCGCGTTCCCGGCTTTCACCGCACGTTCCGCCAAGCCGTACGCGGAGGGCGCACGTAGCCGCTGTCGTCGTCCGCACTGACCTGTGCGGATTAGCACCACCCCGCAGCGCAGCGCCCGGGCTGCTTCCTCTCCGCGTCACGTCAAACTCGGTTTACCCATTGCTGTTTACAGTTAAACTAGTCGCTAAGCACGTGGCCTCCGTTGAATCTAGACGCGCGGTTTACCGCCGGATTCATGCGAGGAAGGGAGGTTCACCGCGAGCGAGCCCCTGAATCCGCCGCGTGGTCCCTGCCATGGCATCCCGTGCACTAAACAACGAGGAAAATATGCGCGATTGGGGAGGGAGCACCTAACGTCTGATGGTGGTACAGGAAGGTGGGGGGTGTTGGGAGTATCTGTGCAGCCCATGATGGCGCGATTAGCGTTCCCGACAGCCGACCTGCATACACGCCGCCGCACCAGAAATCGTTTCGTTCGTATCCCGTCCTCGCCGCCTCCACCCAATCATTCTCTCGGTTTCTTGCATCAATCTTCCCGCAGGCGGTTGGGGCGAGGGCGAGGGCAGCGATCGCCCTTGCCTGCTCGTCGGCCGCCAGTTGTTGACTGATCGCGTCCGCCGCACGGCACGGCGGGTCGGCGCTGTGTGCGTGGTAACTCTAACTCCACGGGGTCAGGCGGTGAATCACGTGGATACGGTGCGGTGCGCTCTTGATCAGCAGCTAGCTGGAAGTGTGCCTCTGTTGCGTCGTCGCGCTCCAGTGGTCAAACCCTTCGCTATCACAGCTCGTGAAAAACTTTTGGTAGTAGTAATTAGTTTTCGGTTCTCTCATTCTGTAATTAGTTCCGCGAATACGGACGGTTGATCGAGCCTGGTGGGCAGCACGAAAGCTAAACTTTTTCTAGAAAGGAGTTACGCTGGCTTCTACCGCACAAAAACTGCCGACTAATCCCGCGCTCATTCGCGTCACCGCCGGATTGGTTTGTTTATGGGTGCCACGGCTTAGTGGGCTGCCCCCACCGAGCACAGCAGCAGGAACAGGGATTACTCATCCATCCATCACCCTGCGGGAGAGAAAAAAAATCAACTCGGGTTTATCTATCGCTCCGAAGGACGGACGTGACCGCTCAAGTGGCTGCTTTTTTTATACTACTACTAGTAGCAGCTTGATTTTTAGGCATCTCTATCACCAGCGAATCCTTAGTTTACACACCTAAAGCCGCTGTCGCGCAAAGGGTGCGGGCCAGGCAAACCAAATCCAACATGATATTGTTTTTTAATCCGCATCCACGCCAGAGCCGCGACACATGCGTCTCCATGTTCGCACAAGGGGAAGGATCCGTTTTCTTCGATAAGAGCATCTCCAGCAACAACTCCTAAATCAACCTCCTAAACTGCTATTTAGGAGCTCACTCCTATTATATCGGCACCGGTAAAACGAACTCCATTCCAGCAAGAGCTCCTGTTTCTTTCCTATGTGGGTCCCGCTTCTACTCAACGCAGCTGCTTCATACAGCCATGGTCGAAAGAACAGAGCTGGGGACTTGGGCAGAGCTTGGCCGGCGAAGAAGCATATAGCTGGGCACGACGCTATCGCCGCTGCCACCAACTGGCGCTACATCCTCGGCATATCCTCTAGCGCCGCCAAGCTCAAGCAGGCGGACGCGCCAGTCCTTGCTCGTGCACCCTGACCGGAACCGCAACGCCGCCGCCGCGAGCACGTTCAAGCTCCTGCTCCGCGCTCACGTGGATGGAACGCGACGAGCACAGCAGCCATGGGCGGCGTTCGCTCGCCACCCGCAGCAGCGGCTAGAAGGCTTGCTAGCGAGGCTTCTTCGGCGGTCGGATCGGGTCGCATCCGCTTCCCTGCGACGCCCCACCGACCGCTCCGCCCCGCTGGGCAGGGGACGACGCCGGTGGGAGGCGGTGCCGAGGCCGCCAAGGAGGGAGGCGAGGTCGCGCGGCCACCGAGCGAGGCGAGCGGGCGGTGCATCCGACCGGATTGCTTCTTCTTGCGAGCGCGGCCGGCGGCGGCGAGCGCGGCGGGTCGAGGGCGCGACCGGGCGAGCGGTGAGCGCGGCGGGTCGGGGCGCAGCCGGCGGCGGCGAGGCCGAGCGGGCGACGAGCGCGACGGGTCCGAGGCGCAGCCGAGCGGCGGCGCGGCCGGCGAGCGGCGAGCGCGGCGGGTCCGAGGCGCAGCCGAGCGGCGGCGCGGCCGGCGGCGGCGAGCGTGGCGGGTCGGGGCGCGACCGGGTGGTGGGCACGGTCGGGCGGGGGCGCGGCCACACGGCGACCGGTCGGAGCGCAGCCGAGCGGCGGCTGGTGGGCAGGTGGGAGGAAAGGAAAAAAAAGGAAAATGTGTGGGTCCCACGCCAGCTGTAATTTAGAAGGAGTGGAGGAGCCCTCCCATTTTCGAGGGGTTGGAGGAGGAATTTGGGAACCCTCCCAATTTAGGAGTCCGTTTTGGAGGGCTCTTGGAGTTAAGTTTTTTACTAAACCTCCTACAATTTAGGATTGGGGCTTGTTTAGGGGATTGCTTGGAGATGCTCTAACAAAAGCCGGGGAAAAGATCCGTCGGAAAACAGAGAGAGAAAAGATCCAACTAATCATGGCCCCCTTTTTTATTATTAGCTACTCCGTTGTATAATCTTAATTAAATGCCGGGTGCTAAGTTTAGTTGAACTGTTGATGTGCATGACAACAACTAGTGTGTTTCTTGAAAATGAACGAAATTGGTACTGCTCACAGAAACGGCCCCTACTACACTTGGATACGCCCTTTATCACAGCTCCAGAAAAATAGGACTCGGATGTCATAAAAATGAGTGTAGTGTAGAGCATCTACTACTACTACTGTACCTGTACGTATAATAAGATTCACCGTTGTTGTATCCTTAGCTATCGTCCGATCCGAACCCTCTATTTTTTTTTCTTCAGATGTACTCCTCCGTTTCAAATTATAAGACGTTTTTGACTTTTTGAGATTGTGTTTGACCGCTCGTCTTATTCAAAAATTTTGTGTAAATATACAAATAAATAAGTCATTTACAAAATATCTTTAACGATAAAACAAATCATAATCAAATTAATAACATTTGCACAAATTTTTTGAATAAGACGAACGATCGAACGTGAAGTATGAAAGTCAAAAACGTCTTATAATTTGAAACAGAGGAAGTACCTGTGAAACATCAGCAGCCACATAGGCTCAATGCATATGGACCAACTGCCATGTCCGGCCCATGGCCACTGACGCCAGCCACGAACTACACCCTAAGCATAACGATACGTGATGACAGAGCGGTGACGAAAGAATGCGTAGGAAACCCACTACGGCACTACATGTGGTTTTCCACGGCCACAGTGTAATACACTTCACGTCCTATCCAGTGCAGGAATTTTCCACGGTGCCAGCACCAAGCCTGTCACAGCGATGATGCCATGCGGACGGCGTTTCTTTTCTTCTGCCCCGATGCGATTCCAGAATACCGGTACGCAGCATGGGCGGCTACCGGTTAGGCTGCAAAATGTCCACAATGATTCCTTTGTCCATCCTTAAACCTAACCTGCGATTTTAAATATCTGTAAAACTTAGGTTACAGAGAGGGGTCTTGGTTTCTGGTGCTCCATACCCTTACCACAGCATACCCACACTAAGTATTATAACTAGACTTAGATTCAGGATGTCTTTCACAAAGCATCATCAGTCAGAATCGATCTCTCTATTATAGCTGTGTCACAGCATCAAGGCAAGAGAGGAATCGACAACAGGAGGGAACAAACAAAAGTATTATAGCCACGGCAACGAAGGAATGAACTAAAATATTGAAGTGGGTGATTCAACTTGAGTTAGAGCTATGTTCAAGAGAAATACAAAAGACAGGTAGTAGCATGCAATGTTTTAGTATGGACATCACAGAGGATTAACACAACATTGTCTACCACAAAAATGGATGTCTGACTTTTAAATAATATCAATACATCAAGAAAACAGTTCATAAGAAAAAAAAGCGAGTACATTTTTATTTTCTTTCTTTTTTTCCTTTTTTTGTTGGGAAGGAGTTTGATCTAGAGAAGAGTACAAATACATAAGCTATTGCTATACAATTGCATTGATGAAGTGCATCCACTAAATAAATATATTGCCAGAAAACTGCTCATCTTGGTCTGTCTATTTGATTTGAATGAAAGCATCTTCACACTGAACCGCTCATCAGTCCTTGTCCATGACTAGCAATGCATCCAAAAGGGTTGCAATTATTTGAGATATGAATATCCAATTGAGGCAAGCTGACTTCTGAATGAAAACTGCTCCTGCAGAATGTCAGCCTATGTACATATCACGAGGGCCAACTCTAATTATCTGTATCAAAATCTTGCACCAAACCCCTCCCCAAATTTTTAAAACTTCTTCAGCATTTTTCATTCTTTTTTTTTTGGTTGGCTTTTTACAACAGCAGATTTGCTGTAACAATCTTCTCAGGTTGTTATCCTGACATGTGGAGCCTCCAGTAAAGTACCAATTGGTTCTCATCATCAACTCATATGCTCCACTATGTGGCAGGCCGGAGCACCTGTTCGGAAGATAACGGCACACTCATATCATGTTTCATACCTGCACTTGAGCCGGTGCCAGAAGGCTCTCGTTTCCACTGTAAGCTTCTAGCACCGGATTTCATCAAACCTCGCCCTCTAAACGAACTGCCCAGGGGAACAGCCCTTGGGTACATTCTGCCATGCCTAGCATACAATGGTCGCCCACCACCAGACCAACCATAATAGTGAGCAGCTTCATGAGAACTTCGACGTACGACCTACATTACAAAGAAAAAATCAACACAAAACTACCTTTATTGTACACTCAAAACTCAGAAGCTCCATTATTCGGTTCCAGGTAAACCAAAATGTTGCTAGTATACTCCATACCGGAATTGATCTTATTCAGGACGTTCAGTTTACAATGACCATAGCTAATTTTGCTCTGTTAGAACGTCATGGTTTTTAGAATGGAGTATTCTACATGCATACCCCAAAAAAAACATGGAGAGAGATTTAAAATTGATGAATGCTACACTAAATCAGTTATAGAGTATCATATTGTCTTATATTAAACCCTCCAATAAAGTACCACGTTAGAGTTTAGACAATGCCCTTCCTTTTTGGCCAACACAAATAGCAGCAAAAGTAAAGTGGAAAGAGCATATGTAACACAAGGAAAAGTTTAAACGAACTACAATACCTTGAGAACGCGAGTCATAAATGATGTGCCATTCAATGACAAGGCTCGTTCAGCAGATTCTTTGTGTAAAAATTCTACATAAGCGGATCTGTACCATAAGGAAAACAATCATTATATTCCAGACATGACAATTCATAAGTTCGGATTGAATTGCTGCTACACTTGCAAAGATGTTTGACTTAAATCCATAACATCAAAGTTGCAATTTCAATTATTCTAAAAACCGCACAAACTTAACGCAGGTCTGGTAAGAGCAATCCAAATGACCTTAAAGCTTTCAAACCCTAACATACAACAAAACAGAAGTTTTAATTTCATGACAATTGAAACATCATCAGCAATATTTGATGGTTTTCCCATGACAACATTATTTACTGCTAAGCAGAAAGCACCTGCAGCTCCCCTGTTTCTGAATCAGATTAACTCGAAAAAGTACAAGTACTCTGAATAGCGCATGGCTGTTAGATACTCCCACCGTTCTCAATTTGTCGTCATTAGGACAACTTTAGTTCAATTTTGAATTAGATTTGTTGTCCTAATAACATCAATTTGAGAATGGAGGGAGCATGCCAAGATCTCAGGTCACCACACTTTCCCAAATCTATATGAAGGTTTTGTTATCGTATAAGGAACCAATGACATGATACATAAAATCTTACATCAGTGACAGCAAGCGTTAAAGAAAAACTAACCCTGTTGGCTGCCCTGATGCAGCGTTAGTGACAATGACTACTTTCAGTACTGCACCAAACTTGTTGAAATGGCGAGATAATGAGTCCTTTGTGGCAGCAAAGTGAACCTTCAGACAATTTGACCAAGATAAATAAAAGGATATAGTGGCATGACATAATAAGGTTTGTGAGAATACATAGATACCCACATTGGTGACGTAGAGGGTTCTCGAATCAGCATCCTCAGTCGGATGTGTTGTGCTATATGAAACTGCAACTGCAAGGAAGGTAAAATGATTATATGATTAAAGCATCCCCTTCAAGGCTGAACAGTTTCTATTTCTACTGATGATGGTTGTCAATGACTTGCATTAAGTACTCCCATTTGCACTTTTTATTGAAGTATAATGTAGAGAAA
Organism: Chloris gayana; assembly: GCA_031894775.1. Lineage (NCBI taxonomy): Eukaryota > Viridiplantae > Streptophyta > Magnoliopsida > Poales > Poaceae > Chloris > Chloris gayana. The sequence continues at coordinate 24,021 of JAUNZO010000026.1, forward strand.
TCAAGATCATACAAGTGTGGTGCACATTTAGATTTTTAATTGGGCAAAGTGCTGAACAAGGGTGTCCAGGGGAAATGTAAGTAGTTTTAATGATAATTAAGTCTCGAAATGTAAGTAGTTTTAATGATAATTAAGTCTCCTGATGGTACGTACTAAGAACTAGATGCAGTTGATCAGATAGATAGGATTGGCATGTATGGAAACCAAACTTGTACAAAAGATGAATTACCAGAAGGTGCAGGCCGCTGAGAATCCTTCTGAACTTCAGCTTGACCTACTTCCTGAATGAAATTTGTTACAAATCAAAGAAATTTTTACCAAACATTACTAAATATCTATTTAACAATAAAAGCCACATAAAAGGTTAGAAAACAAAACTAACAGGCATCACAAATAATAAGGATGTGATGTCATTTATATTTCTTTTGAGTAACATACAAGGTGTACGCAAGCTGACATGGCATGCCATTCTGTTTACAGCTCAATGTGACACTAAGCAGTGCAGCAAAGGAGATAACTACTGATAATTCTCATCCAATTTTTTATTGGCAACGTATCATATGAGAACCAACTTCATATGAGAACTATGAGAACTCAAATCTGGGACACATGATCTTGATCTAAGAGGGGCGCATAGGGAGAGGTGGGAGGGGAATTTGTAAGTGTGCGGTGATTTTGCAAATCCCCCTCCCACCTGATTTCATGCACCGCATTGGATCAAGATCATGTGGCCTGGATTTGAGTTCTCATAGTTCTCACACGAAGCTAGTTCTCATAGGATATGTTTTTATTACACTAGAAACAACTGCAAACAGACTTTCAAAGGTGGTCATGTTATGTTAGACAAAGCCTGCGCAAAAAAAGAGAGGGAGGGGGGGGGGGGTAACCTGGACAAATTTTATTAGAATCAAGTATTGACAAATCATTACACAATACCGACATTTACATTGTTATCTGTGACCCACTAATACTGTGACCACTTCATTCAAGTTAGGTCACAACACTATTATCTAAAGTTCTAGATTTCTTGTCCAAGGTATTTAAAGAAATGTTAACACGAGTTTTACTTGATAAAGTATTGTTAACTGAATGAAAAGGACAAAACGAGGATGCTTACTTTGATGTTGCTAGGCAGACTGGTGGTATTTGCTTTCGCGGGTGTGATGTAAGGCTTCTCCACAACATGAACATCTTTTGGTGTTTCATAGTTGATAGGTTCTACAGGACTTACATCGGCAGGAACAGCCACAGCTTTAATTGATATTGCTGTGGATGAAGAAACAGGTTGCTCCTTATTAATCACACTGGAAGGCCTTATTGCATTAGTCTCCGGCTCAATACTGCATTTAACAAAGAAATCTTTCTTCTCTACAAGAGATTCAGCAGCAACTTCATGTGAACAAGAACTTTGGTATCTTGTAAAATTTTCATCCTGGTTCAAATCATCGCCAGAACTTGAATCAACACTCATTTCATCTTCCCTATCAGCCATGGTCAGCTCCCCAGATTCCTCCTCAGATTCCTCATCATTACCATATCGGTCAGAATCGTGTTCATTAGTAACTGGTTCGAGGTCCTCGTAATCTCTTTTCTCTTCGCGAGAACGAGATGGCTGTTTTACAACTTTCCCTTGACCCAATCGCTTGAAAACACTTCCAGTTGATCGAACTTTTGTAGAATCTGCAGCAGCCTCTGCAGCAGCTTTGAGAGCTAATGCAGCTCCTTGAACCTGTAGCATTGGCCTAGTTCTTTCTGACCTTCTATCATTCAGGCAATCTTGGGGTCTTTCTTGCCTCATATCATGCCGGTTGTCTGCCGATGCTGTGGAAACTACAGAACGTAGCCTCTTGGATGGAGGTTCAGCAGAACTGCTCACAGGCTGTACAGCTTTCACAGCATCACGAACAGCGAATTGCAAAAGACGACGTGAAGCACCACCACCAAGCATGGGACGTGAAGAGACGTCTCTCTGCAGAACATAATAAAAGAGTATTTCAGTGGACATAAAAAACGCATAGAGAAAATAAATAAAAAATGTTATGCTTGGTCCAAAACCATGAGTTTTCTTGGCCAAACTGTACTGTAAAATATCAACAGAGGTTCAAGTTTAATCAAATTGACTCCTACAAGAGTTTTCCAATGTCCCAAAACTCACAGAAAATTAGCTTGTCCAGCTTGTTTGTAACTGAAGGAAAGACTACAATAGTGAACGAACCATTAGTTCACATATACATACTCTCCCTGTTAAAATGTTCGTTTTCTCATACGGATATGGAACTTGATTGTTCAAAATTGAAAATGCAGAAATTCTGACCATATACATTCACTGAATTTGTTTTCTATCTCTTACGCTATTTTCTGATAAGTTTGTATGCACCAACCAGTTGAACCCAAAAGCCTAAGCTGATGGGAAAGGTTGGGCAATACATTTATATACTTTAACACTCCCCCTCACGTGAAAGGTCTCAAAGGCCGCAAACGTGGAAATAAGAGTAATAATATCCCGCCTCACGTGAAAAGCTGCCATAGTAGACCACAAACGTGGAAAGTAGGAGTCGGCAGCAATTTATTTACTAAATTGCGCCCGCCGGGATTCGAACTCGAGACCTCTGGCTCTGATACCATGATAAGTTTGTATGCACCAACCAGTTGAACCCAAAAGCCTAAGCTGATGGGAAAGGTTGGGCAATACATTTATATACTTTAACATTTTCAATGCTGCCAAGATGGGATACTTAGAACTAACAAGCATATGGATAGATAAAAACAAATTTAGTTAGAAAGAAACAAATTTGTGAGCAAGGCAAATCATTAATAACAGAAGTCAGATATAAGTAAAATATATTAAAAACAAAAGCCCTTGAGATTTTTGCAGTTGAGATGTAGGAATACTTCACACCTTTGTTTGTTGTGGCTCATCATCCCGTTCACGCTTCCTACCATTTTGTTGTTTCAATGGAGGGTGCCGTATTTCATTGGATTTTTGCGGTCGTTTCTCCTCTCCGTGAAGAATATCAGTTAGTACATTTCGAAGTGGAAATTTTTCATTACCCTCCCAACAGGTTCCTTTCCACTCCCTCTTATTTCGTTTTCTACTGGTTGTACTTGCTTCAATTGTGTGCTCCAAATGGCTTTCAACTTTGCTTGTCGAGAGCACCTCTAATACCTTTTGTCTTCCAGATACTTCTTTGGGAGCCTCAACATCCTTAACCTGCTGCTGGTTTTGTTCTTGTGCTTTCACATATAGGTGCAAATGTACAGAAAGATGATCCCACAACCTATAAAAGGAAAAGGACAATAAAAGTTCATTTTATACACTTAAATGAATGCTAACAAATAATAATTGTTTCATGTAGACCTTTATTTGTTGATGTATACTATAGTACAGTATTAAAAAACATTTCAGATGTTAGATCAACTCAGGAGCTTTCTTTTGCTGATGTGCATGATTCTATGTAAAAAAACTTTTCAGGTGTTGGATGAATTCAGGAGAAAAGCATTGTTTACATACTCTTTTCAATTTCACAAGTAAAAGTTGTTCCTATTATATTTTCAGTTTGATGAAGCCTTTTTTGCATATCTAATATCCGATTTAAGCAATTTCAAACGTTGAATCATGATACTTTTAGACAAAACGATGTCAATATGAAGAAGTTTTACCGTATTATTTGTAAAGCAGCAAAAACAAAAAATTGATGGGGTAACTAAACTACAAGGCTAGAGCAATACCCCCCCCCCCCCAATGTATTTCAGAGGCATAGCCAACGCACAAAGATAAAGGCAGTATAGAACCGCAAGCACTACTAACCAGGAAATAAATGCTGTACTATCATCCTCTAGAAATACATTGAGCTTCTGACAGGCATCATCCTTGCATATTCCACCCGTGAGCAAGAGAATAACATATTCCTGCACTCAAAACAAAAGGTGAGGTCCCCGATGATTGCTTTATATCTTGAAAAAAAAAACGTAATATGAAGAAACAGGATAAGAGAATTCCTTGGTATATGGTAATAAAAACACTGTACACACAATGCATTTTATACCATTGTGTAATGCTTGCTAAGTTAGAAACAGATCAGATCTGAATGTAACCATCAACAGCACCCCTCTTTAAAGACAAGGCAATTCTTAGGAGAAGATTCTTTGACAGGCCTTTCCCCTGGTGTTTCACCAGAGACATAAGAGGGCATAGAGCATTCTTTATACATAAGTTTGGGATCTATTAAAAACTAAAGACTCAGAGCCAAAAGGTAAAAAAATATTAAACCTGAAAAAAATATTAAACCTGATCGATAAGGAGTTACTGATAGATGGAAAGTAGTAAAATGAACTGTTTGTTTAGAAGAAGAGGCGCAGGCTTATATACTAACTTATGTTTACCACCGCCAACTATAACATTGTTTGTAGTAATAATTGTGTTCCCATTTGAATAAAAAAAGTTCACTTAATTGCAACAACTTTGCTGACTAACACGGTCTGATGACTCTGATTTGTACTTCAACATATGCTCATGTAACACAGGCAAAACTAATCCACAAACTACTGAAGCAGCAACAAATAAGCACCATGCCACAAGTTTGATAAAATGAGTTCCATCCAGTAAATGACAAGTCACTGATACAGTACAAATAAAGTGGAAGCCTAGCAACATCTGATAATCTGTAAGGAATTCTCGTAAGAAATCGGTTTGGCCCCCATCACACTAACCGAGTTCACCAAAGCCGCTAACACTATGTTGAGCTGATTATAGGGCACACTAACTGCAGCAAATACACAGTGTGGCAGTGATTCTAGACAGTCCGGTAGATGCTACTACGTATCAACCGAGTGCAACCAAAATCCCAGAGCGGCAGAGCAGGCCCACACTGTAATGACTGAGATCAACAGCAACACAGCATCCAAACGGGAATCCAGAGCAGGCGCACGAAATTGAGCGAGCTGGCGAGCAGCATCACTGTACCACGAGGGAGTTGTCGGGGGCGCTCATAAACTCGCGCAACTTCTCCCGCAAGCGCTCCTGGAGCAGCTTCTCGCCGGCGCCGGTGAAGTCAACTTTGAAGAAGCGGTCGTCGCCAGCAGGATCCGCAGCCGCCGCCATCGCGGCGGGGGCTTCCAGAACCCCTCCCCTCGCAACCCTAGATCCAGCCCGATGCGGTCCCGGTGACGAGACGATTGGGACGAAGGGAGGCGTGCGGCGGCGGCCGCCTTATCCGAGCGCAGCGGTATCGGGAAGGTTGGGCTGCGTGGCGGAGACGGGACGGACTCGCCGGTAAGCGGCGGCGACGCGTGGAGATTGGGGGTGGGGAGACGGCGGTTGGAGGCGATGCGAGATTTTATTGGGTTTTTGTTTGGACTTTCCTTTGGGTTTTTATTGCGTTTGCAAAGGTGGGTGCCAGGTAGGACGGCCGGTCGGTTTTGCCACGAAAATGGGCACGATTCGCGATGTGCGTCGCTGACCTGACTGTACAGCAACCAAAAGTGCAGCGGTTCCAATGATGATTTATTTCGAAAAGATATATAGGATTTACGCCTAATAATTCTAAAATATTTTTCCCTAAAAATAACTCTAAAATCCTTTATCAGGAAAACCTTTATGAAATGAATGCGAAAAAAAATGAAATGTTTCATCTACTGTTTCTGTTCGTTAATAAAAAAAATGAAAAGTACTGGTTTGTACTAGTACTACCTCCATTCCACAATATAAACATTCCAGAATCTCGGGGTAAAAATAGTCAGTTGAGAAAGGTCATATATACCTCGATTTTACACTACCTCATCAATTCCTCACCTACCCACCAACCCACCAGATTTTGTCTTATCCCTAGAAATGCTTATATTGTGGACAAACTTTTGAATGTCTCAAATGCTTACATTGTGGAATAGAGGAGTATTTCGTTTTTTTTAGACTTTGTATTTTTTGATATTCGTGTGCCAAATTCTAGGCCTAATAGAAAAGAAGGCCGAATCCGCATGGGCCATGCCACTAGGATCAATACTGGAGTAGAATTCAGCAATTCAGCCCGCATGACACTCCAGCATTTGGAAGCCCAGCACAGGCTGCATGAACCGGCAAGAAATCTGAAGCCCACGTACATTTCTTAGAAGCTGGACTCGCGAAACCGCCATTGATATTCTTTCTGACTCGCTCAACGATCATACCGGATTGAACCTTGTGAAGGGCATTCCAAAACTGAAATTTAATTTCAATTTTCACTTCACTGCCGAACTACTGCCGGGTCTGCGATGAGTGTAAACAAGTGCAGTTTACAGTACGTAGATAGAAGGCGAGGCAGATCGATCGGAACAAGGTGTGGTCCTCAACTCAGCAGCGATTAGAACTGCAATTAGTTATGCCAGCCCAATCTGTGATGTGATCTGGAGAAGCGCATCGGCCGGCCGGAGAGAGCAGTGCCCTGCACTGCACCGGCATGCATGCTTCGTCCGTCCGGGCCATTCCGAGCTGGTGGCTGTCAGCTTTTCTCCCGGCCTTTCCCCACTCACTCCTTGCTTCTGCGATCCATAGGCAGGTAGCAATAAATTCGCAGTTCGCTTGTCTCGCTACAGCTGCGAGCTGTGCATGGCGGATGGACACGCTTCCTCCGGTCTGAGTGGTGAGGGCGACAGGAGGTGCCATTACTACTCGTCTTCCTTGAAGCCGGCCGCGTCGTCTCTCTCCCACGCAGATGCAGTGCCCCATTCAGGACGACTTGCAGATGGGGAGGAGAGTAGTCTAGCTGCTGCCGCTACTACTACTGCTACCGGACTGTCACTGTCCGGAGAGTACGACCACCCTCTTTGCCGAGGCGTGCATTTACTCGAGCTCATCTGCCGCCCATGCCGGCCCGGCGAAGCGTGTGCGTCGTCGTCAACTCAGCATGTACTCCGCCATGCATGCCATCCCTCTCTGCTGTCAATCGGAACGCATCTGCCTTAGCTTGAGCTGGAGCAGTACTGCTACTCTACTAATTAACCAACATTGTTAATCACAACCAGATTAGTTCAGTATAATCTCTTCGTAATCAAATCCAGCCGCATTAATTGGTATTCCCTCTCTCTCAGCAAATCTTATGCTGGAGTTAGGGTTAGGTGCCTGATACGACGAGGAGAGAGAGAGAGATCCACAGGACCGAAAAGCGCCTCGTGAAGCTGAACCGGGGAGACACGGCTGTTCCGGCGCTGTTAGGGCGGTGGAGGGACAGGGCATGGCTTGTTTATTCCTGCGCTTCTTCTCCTGGTCTCCTCCGCGGTGTTAGGTCGAGTAAACAATCAACCAACCGGAGCCGCAAATCCACGCGCACCACGAACCGCACGCTGCCGGAGGAGGATTTAAGAAAGGGATGTGTGTTGGTTGGTTGGCGCTAAATCAACCTGGTAGACGACGCACCGCATTTCGACATGCGCGGAGCAGTTTCCAGGCATCATCGTCTACTACTACGTTCGGAAGCACGGATCACTATACGAGAATTAACCGCCGTGTTTAGCCGGTAAGCGGGACATGCGACGGAGATTAGAATTAGAACAACTTGATTATGCGTGCCTGCTTGCAGAAAGGTTTTGACGCGCTCTGAAAATTACTGCTGTGGCTAGGGCAGGAGAGGACCCAGGGGGCTAGAGCTTACTACTACTCGTACCTGGCCCCCTCTTTTCGTGCCTCACACTGATTCGAGGTGATGTTGCAGGCGTGTCACCGTTTCTCTATTCCTGCTAGCGTTGCGTCGGGAACCGAAATCCTAGCGTCGCAGTGCTCTTCGCCTGCATCTACGTACGAACCAGATCTGGTCATCACTCCTCTGTAGTACCATTGGAAATGGCTTATACAAATGTCCAGTACACACTTTCTGATTATATTTCGAGCGTTAATCTTTCTTGCTCACTAAATTACCGGGCAAATTTTCATGGCTCGTTGGAACGAAGATCTTTGATCAACGGTTTAACACTATCTGCACTCGTCATCCTCTATTCTCACCCTCTAAAAAGAATATTCCGTCCTAATCATCAATATTCTCTCCTCTATATTCGGTTTTCTGCACTCGTTCATACTCTATATCAATCCTCTATATCAACAAATCAATATTTTATTCAACCATCTCCAACTAACATCTACTTCATCTCTCATCCACTTTCTTTTCCATTTCTTTTTCACTTCTTTTCGTTTTATTTAAATAATATTTATTAAAGATTTTCTCCCTTTCTTTTTTTCTTTTTCCTCCCTCTTTCTCTTTTTTCTTTTTTCCTTTTCCCTTCTCCCTCCCCTCTCCTTCTCTCCTCCTTCTCTCCCGACCTCCCCACGCTCCTCCTACTTCCAGCGCAGCCCCGCCGCCTCTCCCTCTCCACGCGAGTCGCCCCGTCTCCCCGCGTGTGCGCCGCCCTCCTCCTCCTCCTCCCTCTCTCCCCACCTCCACCGCCCGCGCCCGCCGTCGGATCCCACCTCCACCGCCCCCGGCCGCCGCCGGATCCCGCAGCCACCGCGCCGCCCCCGTCTCCCCGCGCCGCCGCCTCGCCTCCCTCCCTCTCCACGCGAGCTGCCGCCGGGCTCGCCTCCCCTGCGGGCCGCCGCCGCCTCCCCTGTGGGCCGCGCGCGCGTCGCCGGCCACCGCCGCCTCACGCGCTCCCTTCTTCTCCTCCCCGCGCGGGACCCCGGAGGCCCGGATCCGGCGTGCACCACCGCCGAGGCCCGCGTCCATGCGCGCGCGGTTCTTGGCTGCTCTCCTCCGCCTCGCCGCCGTGCTCTCGCCCTGCTCCCCGCCGGGGCCCGCCTCCTCCGTCGCTGCGCGGACCGCCCGGACCGCCCGCGCTTGCCGTCGCCGGGGTCCGCTTGCCCTGCCCGCCTCGCCCGCCGCGGCCTACCTGCCCGCTTCCGACGCCCGGTGGTTGGGATGGCGCGCCCGCGCGTGGGTCTCATGCCACGTTGGCATCCGGCGTTCGTTCGCTACGAACGCTTGATTCGCCGGATGGAGCTCGCACGCAAAAGACCCAGTATCGGTTGCAGTAGCCCGGTGCAGCATATTATCCGCTATGGCGGTACTCGGAGGATGCTTTCCAGTACCCCAGTGCGGGTAGTCTAACAATGTTTTGGATCGGAGCAACAATCTCTCTAATTTCTTCCGCTTTCTCACGGCAGAACGTTGACACAGCTAGCAGCAATTAACTGTAACGTGCACCGTACAACGCGGTGGGCAGCTCCAGTTGGGACTGGTGCCTGCATGGAGTATGCATGCAGGTGGCTAGCTAGGTAGCCGCACGCAGGCAGGCAGGTGACATGGACAGGAGGGGGAAGGAAGGCATCGGAGGTGGAGAAAAAGGACAGCGCAGGATCGGCAGGTGTGGAGTCTAAGCCACGTTGTTGGGCTGTCTCCTACGGCGCACGTATCCCTCGATGGATCCACAGTCCATTCACACACGCCCACACAGCTATCTGGCCAGCTACCTCCACAGGTGATACTATAGTTGATTGATGGAGGGATTGTTCCGTTGAGGTGACCCTTCAAACAGCCAGTTTGTAGTCCCCAACTTCCTCCTTTCAACTAGCCAACATCATCCAAAAAAAAGACGGTCAGTCAACTGTGATATCTAAAAATTGACAAATATCTGTATATTAGGATAAAATTAATTATAAGTGATTCTTTCTGTTTGGAATTATTGATGTTTCAAACAGTGAAAATGTACTAACAATACTAATCATCATGTCTGAACGTCAATACAAAAAAGCAGATTGTTGTGTTAGTTTAGCATAGCTCTATGGCGCGCCACAGCTCGCTTGCTGCACATTTGCTTTAAACAGGCCCTTAAACTCTGCTTTCAAGATCCATTTTGTCTTATATTGTTGAAGAGTGGATTTGCTACAACAGTGGGTAGCTAGCCTCCCCGGCTACACACCCACAACCATCAATAAAACTTATTACCAGGGCAACACTTTTAACCATAAGAAAAGATCTCACAGCCATAAGATAAGAATGACTCTCTCAACTATAAGAGGACACCTCATGAGTCATGACCATATCAACAACATTTGTGATCAGAACAACTTACGCAACCGTAAAGAATAATTTCCACATTCATAAAGGAACACCGCATGACCATAATAATAAACATCCAAGAGCAAAACAACAACTCCCCGCGACTATAAGAAAAGAGGAAATATTTCAATGAGCATAAGGGCATGTGTCAAATCATAATTTGAAAAACAAATTCTATCAAATTGAAGTATTTGCCCTTCAAATTAATATGGTCTCACAAAAATTAATATTTTTGTACTTCAAATTATGATTTCACACATGAATAAGATATATCTACAACTAATTCGACATGTTTAATAGTATAATCAGAATTTCAATATTTATAATGAATCATAATTAATAATTAAACTAGGGTGAGCGCATGCCCTTATGCTCATAAAAGTCACTCTCTAAGAAAAGACCTCTTGTAATCCTAACAATACTCGTGTATCCATAAATATTTGTTCGAGTAGCTACCCACCGTAGTAAGTTATTTTCCTATTGTTGAATCCCACAATCTATACTAGGTTAACTTTCTCTTTTTTGTCTTGAAATTTTAACAAACTAGAATTAGACTACCTACAATAAACAATCCAACCTAACCCAAATCTTTTGTTCTTTCATAATCTAGCTTCCTAATATTTTGACATCCAAATATGTTTTTTAATACCCCTCCCGGTGTGTTTGATATAAGCCAAACTATATAAAATTTGTTTCGAACATAATTTTACTATGGAAAATTTAGTGGAAATCTGATAATTCAATTTTTTATCATTAGTATTATTATTTTTTCCATAAGCTTGGACGTACTTAGATAAGTTTATTTAGATGTAAAAAAAACTATAGAAATATATTTATTTTAGGGCGGAGTATCACAACCCTTGACAAAAAATCACATCAAAATTAAAGTTCAGTCGTATTTATTTTTTCGAGAATTCACCGGAGAGTTACATATTTTGTATTAAGAAAAAAAGTTTGTCAATTACATTATCACGCAGATACACACTAGTGTCCATCAGATAGACTTGCATTGAGGGTTTGGAGTTGAAGCAAGGTTACATGAAAGCCTACCAATCTGCCGTACTTCGATGTTTTGTTCCCATGGGCAAAAGTACAATTGTTACGGTCATGTTGCTCCGTCACCGGCCAGTGTGTGAAATAACGGCCATGTTTCTTTCCAATCGTCCGACCAGACAGTGGAAAAGCTATTCCTCCACGCTTGCAGCCGTTAAGGCTGTAATATGCCCTCCTTGGCTCCTTTTTAAAAAATAGCAGTCAGTTTAGATATTACTTTAAGAAATAAAAGGCGTCCCTCTGGTCAGCTCACTGTCCATCCCTATCCTCCTTTCTATCCAGCCGATGTGAGAAAAGCACATCATTTGACACGAACATCTCATGGTATATGTGTGATGTTCCATCCATCTCGCACTTTGGTTATACATGCTTTGGTCGGCCATGTCCCGAAATCTCTCAAGTGCGCCCAAAAAGTAGATCCTCTCGACCAAAGGGGTGGAAAGTGGTATTCTTGTTTTCTTTCTTTTGTTTTATGTGGTGGCCAAATTCTGAGTACCATGTTTGGAATTCAAGAATGTATTCCCATGAGTATGAAATCGAAATTGATGTCTATGAAATTCACCAGCTTCTAAAGCCATAACTTTGCATAGCAAAAATGAAACAATATTTAGAAGCTACTACTAGATTGGGGTGACGTGATATCTAAAAATATAAAAAGCTTTTTTTAGGAAAAAAGATAAACATCCAATCTCTAGAAACGTACACAACTTTTAAATTATTACAAAATTTCAGCCTGACAAGTTGATCACAGAAAAGTTAAAAGTATATATTAGTATGTTTGAATCTATGATTGGTCTGTTCCAAGGTGATGACCTTCAAAGTTTGAACTAGTCTTGAGGAACAACTCTTTTGCTTTTTTATCACGTTGCAGTTGTGATAAGAAGTGCAACCGGTATCTACTTGAGGGTGTTCGTTTCTTCTGAGCTAAACTTTAACCCTGGTTTAGTAGTTCCTTCGACGAAAAAACTACCACTCCCGTGGGATCTTTGTTTAGTTTTATAGGAAAAACAATCCGGAAGTACTATCTTTGCCAACCATATCCATGGCCAGTACTACATGACGTCGAGTCTACGGGCACAGCTCAATTCCTATCAGTGCCTTTCATGCTTTCTCTTTGCATGTCATGCAAGAACCTGAACCTGAATCTTGCGTTTATGTCTCCTACTGCAGTCTGAAGGCCAGGGGGCTACTATAAAAAAACGCCTAGGTTGGTCTATGTGTTTGCACAGAAAGGGGCATGTCGATCCATAGTAGAAACTTGACTGCGACAGGAAAGATGAGTCACAGGTCTCCACATGCAGATGTGAGTGACATCAGTGACGACTGGAAACAGAGTGCATGCCCGATGCGGAGGAGATCCAGTCGTCAACCGTCAGCCTCCATCTATATACTGTGCTACACCGTTATTCATGCAGCTGACAGAATATTACTCCCTGAATCGGCCGGAGAAATTTACCATTCCGGTTATGAACACTATGAACCATACTTCTCATTTATTCTCCCATGTAGCGTAACGGCATCATCCAGCTAGTATTTCTGTAACCCTAACAAATGTAATCCGATCGAACAAGGGTGTGCTTAATTAGGAGTAACTGACCTTAAGAAAAGCCAAACATGAAATTTGCATGATATGATCAGTTGAGATCACTCTCACAAGCAACAAGCATTTTCCAACACACACAGTGGATGGGAGTACTCGTCACAAACGGCGCTAACCAGCTACGTACTAGTAGCACAAAAGAGATCACATGGATCTCCACAACCTAACAATCTGCTCCAGCAAAAGCAACAACGACGGCGGCCTCAACCACAACAGCAACTAATTAACAACAACAGATGAAGCACTGACTAGCTATACGTAACAGTATAGATATTCGAGGAGAGATGCCAGCAGCTGATCGATCACCGCGCCGACCTGCATGAGCCGGCGGCGCAATCCTGCTCGATCTCTGAGACGGCGCCCTCGTCGTCATCCTCGAGCCCGTCTGCTCCGTCGACGTTGCAGCCGAACGCGCCGTGGCCGTGGCCGAAGGCGCGGGCGTGGTCCTTGAGCGAGCGCTTGTGCTTGAACTCGGAGCCGCAGAGGCAGTACCAGAGCTTGCCGCAGTTCTTCTCGTGCGTGCGCCAGTCTCCCTTGACGGCGAAGGCCTTGCCGCACTTGCGGCACAGGAACGGCTTGAGCCCGTGCTTGCGCTTGTAGTGGGTCTGCAGCGTGCGGAAGTCCTTGAGGGGCGCGCGCGCGGGTGGTCGATGTTGTTGCGGCAGCCCGGCGCGCAGCAGTAGCACGGCAGCCGCAGCATCGCCGTCGGCTGCACGCCGCGCAGCGACTCGGGGCCCTTGCGGTACTGCGACCCGTGGCCCCACATGTGCATCTGCAACATTTCACACGCATTGTATTATTTCTCTTGTAATTAGCGTGCTTGACATTTATGTGTACACACAAGGTTAGCAGTAATTAATGAAGAAGAACAGGAATGCATTCCATTGATGTCAAAATGGATAATATCACATGCTGTGTAAATTAAATCTTGATTCACGAAATGTTTTATTTGGTGGCATAGAATCAAGTAAAATCACCCAGCTATATAAATGCACTGAGCCATTGATGATGACCTCTATAGGGTAGAGTGTATATGCATGTTTAATTTGAAATTGTACTCTCCAGATGACTCGAGTTGCACGACCTGTTCATCTTTTACTGCCTAAGCACTATGCCTACATTCAATTCAATCAGCTCAGACTTTTCCATGCAGCGATGTTGATCAGCTGCACGTTGCAAAACCAGAGAAGGCCCAGTCATCTTTTGAGAGTGAGGACTGAGGACTCCAGGCTAGTAGTAGTCCATTTGCTTGCGTGGTTGTGCTGGTGTTGCTTCTTTAAAGAGAGCAGCCAGAGTGGCACAGTGGCTGGCTACAGGAAGAACACTGCAGAGCTCTTGGTGTTCTTGGGAGCCGTGCAGGGAGTAGTAGAGACTGGCGAGCAGCAGATCATGATTTCACACGATCTTATGCTTTCCAAAACATGAAAGCCTGCTCTGAAACAACCTGTATATCTAGCCAAATCTCTCGTGAGCCACGGCACACCCATGAGTAATCTGCAATACTGGCACTGTGCTGGGTAGAAAGTAACCTGATGGATCAGTACTAAGATGGAGAGAGAAACAAATAAAGGTGAAATCTACCCTGGGATCTGCACTGCACCCACTCCGCCACTGATATGAATCTCAAAAAGGTAAGCACCCGAGAAAAGCATAAAGATGCATGTTTTCATGCATGGCTGCCCCTGGCATGCCAGTCTAGTTCAATCACACTCAAAGGCGGCCACTGTGCATGGAGCTCTGGGCTTAAGTCTGTTTCATGGCATGCAAGTAGCTCCAAAGGAGAAAGCGAGCCAGCCACACCCCCTTTCATCATGACCAATCAATCAAAGAACCGAATTTGCTAGCAGTTCGTGAACAGAAAACAGCCGCAAAGCCAAGATCAGAACGAGCAGCACTAATGGATCTATGTATGGAATCGATGACACTGACTTACTGGACCAGAAAGAGGTATCACTGAGCTGACCTGCATGTTGTTGTAGCGGTTGAAGGTTTTGTAGCAGACGGGGCAGGAGAACTGGGTTGGGCCGATGAGGATCTGAGCCGGCGTCGGGATCCAGTACTGCCCCTTGTTCAGCTTCCCGATCGGCGTCGTCGCGAACCCTAGCGGCACCACCTCGTCCCCGTCGCCGCCGCCGATGTCCACCTTGCAGTCCTCTTCCTCCTCGGCCTCGATGCCAACGCAGGGCGCCCTGCTGCCGGAGAGCCCGGACAGCAGGTCCGCCTCCGCGCCACCGCCGCACCCGTTGCCGGCCGGCAGGCCGATGTGCAGAGCCACGGCGGCGTCGTCCCTCGTTGCCCCCGCCTCGACGTCCATCGGGTCGCCGCCGTCGTCGTCGCAGCACGCGGGCATGCAATTGAGGTCGGCGAAGAGCGGCACGCGCCGCGCGGCGGCGTGTGATGACCCCGAGCTGCCGCCGAAGGCGTGCTCCCGAAGGAAGTCGTCGGCGTCGTAGTCGTCGTCGGAGTCAGCGTCAACGTTGTTCGGGCGGCGAGAGGCGCAGCGCGTGGGCGACAGAGAGAGGAGAGGAAGCGCCTCCCGGAGCGGCGGCGACGGAGGGGAGTCGTCGAGAGGAGGCAGCGTCGACAGCGGCGGCTGGAAGAAGGCCGGGTAGTGGTGCGGCGCGGCGGCGGAGGGGTAGAGGGTGGTGTACGGCGGGATGGACGGTGGGAGGTGGTGTTGAGCGGCGGGCGGCGCGGGGAAGGAGGAGGTGTAGTAGTAGTAGGAGTTCTTGAAGAAGCTCGTGTAGGGGTCTTCCATGGTGGGAAAGGAAAAAGGAAGGTTTGGGTAGGTTTCTTGCTGTAGTGAACTCGCTCTCCCTGCAGCTTTGCTTCTGTTCTTGGCTAAGTACTGCCTACTGCTGGCTTGGGGTGAGGTGCCGTGGTTGGCAAGGGGTAGTTATAGTGACTAGTGAGCCGGGCATAGAGAGAGAGAGAGAGTGAGGGTGAGGGAGACAGCAGACAGCGGGAGGTTAAATTAATTGGAGAGTATTTGTTCTTGTGATGGCTGTATTGTGGCAGGCAGCTTATCAATTTCAAAACTTGAGATGTATCACTACCGGCAAATAAAAAAGAACGGGCACCAGCCCGGCTGTGCTGCAGATAGTGTTCCCGTTGCAACAAAGGGGCTTTCTTCGTTCTTGCATCGATTCACGGTTGTAAAATTGAGATACTAGTAGCAAAGTTAAAACAAGATAGGGAGTAGTATAGGCTAGTTCGAATGAGGCATTTTATCTTTTATTATCAAAAGTGTCATAGTGATTTCAAATTATAAATGAGAATGACAAGTTAACATTTGATAACACTTACTTTGTTGTTGCTTTATTATTGGTTGTTTACGTGGAATAGGTTTCCTCTAATATTGTAGACAAAGTTTTATCCGTATGCACTCTTATGTATATTCATCTTGTAATTGTAATTCTCATGACATGTTATACAATAAAGCTTATACCAGCATATTTAATAAAGATAATCAGCCCTCTCTAGTATGAGACATTCTTGATAAATTAGCTAAGTTAATTGAACTATTAAATATCACCGCAGTAAATCCTCATCCTTATTTTTTACCAAATCTTCCTCCTCGCCTTCCTTTTCTTCTTTTCTCTTGACGGAAATTATGGAGCCATGGGATGTAGGGGGGCCTGAGCCTCCCTTCCATCCATCTTGGACGCCTCTCTGTTTGTATATAACATGTTGTGCGTATGTATATGAAATATTCATTTTATGAGAATAGAACAATGCAATGGTTAATAGATTTAAAGGTCAAAAGTAACGTATTCATTATTGAGCTTTCATAAGACAAATTGTGTTAAATTGTTAATAATGTTCCTTAAACTATCATACTCAAAATAGATATTGAAATCAGTCTAAGCTTTTCGTGTTTGTGAGCTCAAAATAGTCATATGATCTGTAGTATGTGGTGAAACAATAATAATCCTGAAAATACCAGGGGGACGCGTTGACCGTGGCGAGACCAGGCAAGCACAACGGGCCAACTAGCCTGGAGTGAAGAAAAAAACAGCATGCATGCGGCATGCACGTCCACATGCGCTCGCTGGCCGAAGCCACGGTGTCGCACCAGCCAAGAAACGGTTCAACGGAAGGGACAAGCGCGGCATGCAAAAGGGGCAGCAACCGCGGCACTAAACAAACAAAAGAAAATAAGCCCCTTCGATCGCCTTTCCCATCCAGACATTACATGGCCGATCGAGATGGATCCACCACCGAAATCAGGCTATACACGAGCCGCTCCGGAATCCGCATCTCGATCGGGGCATCGTTCGCCGCGCGCGCCCGTGGCAATGTGGCATGGCAGGCCGGCCGGCCGAGCGCGTGATCTGCTCGGGGTTGGAAGCGCAGGCCGGGCTTGGCGCCGGCACCCGCCTCGGGACCCGCGCCGCCCGGTCGGGCCCTGGCCCCCAACCCGCCAGCCTCCTCCATCCCGGAGCGAAGGAAGGCTCGAAACGACGATCTCGCGCGCGCTGCGTTGGGCGCGCGTGCACACGGCGCACGCGTGCGGCAGGGGGTTCCGTTCCCTGCTCCGGTTCGATCTAGGAATTTGCCTGCCTCGTAGTTTGCTGCTGCTGCTCCAGTTTGTGCATGCTGCGACCACGTCCGCTTTTCACACCGGTTCTCTTGCTCGTCCGCGCGCGTGCGGCAGCGCGGTTCGGGAGCAGGGAAGAAACGGGGTGGAACGCTGCTCTGGAATCAAGCGCGATTTCGGGGAGGTCCCAGCCACCCGTGCGCTTGCCTGCCTGCACGCCTTGGAATTAGCAGCCGGCAGCCATGTGCTTTGACTTGTGATACCGTGATCATCCTGCCTTGTTGAGCGCAATAATAATATTACCAGATGACATCTTTCGCTCCGATGGCAGCATTATTTCCAGTTGATCACAGTTCGATCGTTTTTTTGTGATACCATATTTAGGGTGTGTGTCTAGTTTCCATCTGAGTGAAAATTTGCATAGTTACAACCTTAGATTCTAATCCAACCGTTCACATTTTTCATTCATTTGTGAGAAAAAATGTTCTCTGAAAAAACAAAAGTATGCAATTCCAATTGTTCCAGCAGTACAATTTCATAGTTTTAACGGTACACTTTCATTATCGGTATAGCATAATATTTTCATTGTTCCGAAAATCTGACCGGGTAAATGCAAAATTTTCACTCGACTGGGGAAACTAGCAAACGTCATATATATTGATTACGGGTGCTTTTGCTCCACGTACAGTATAGGTCGGCAAATTAAACATCTGAACTGCACACATATAAATGCACCTCTTTTCCCTCTTGGAATCTTTCGGAACCGAAAATCATTATCGACCACAACATTGTTCAACAAGGACGATTGCATCACCCATGAACAAGCGTCTCCGCCCCGCCGGCCTTTCCTAGTCCGGGGTACACGCACAATCGCAGAGACTCGCTCACAGTAGTGGATGTGTAGTATTCGAGCGTGTCCGGTTCCTTCGAGATCGAAAAATGGAAGCGCCGGTGGCACGCAGTAGCCAGGCAAACCAATGCAAACAGCACATTGATGCGGCACTATAGCGCGCAGCAGACATCCTGTAGTGCTGTGCGCGTTACTGTGGTTGCATAAGCCATTTATATTCCACACTGCTACGTCCTTAGAAAAACTACTGCATGCATGCGATATGCCGGACAGGCGCATCCATGATCGCAACCACCTCCGCGGATTATTATTGATTGCATATACGTGATCAGAACGTCGTAAATATATATTCATGAGATGCGCTGTCAAACTTTTATACACTTTGGATGTAAGAAAAAAAACACTAACTATTTATCAAAAGGCGGAGATTCTTTAATTTTAAGAAACTCTTTCTAAAAATATCTAAGTATTTCTAGATTTTGGTCAAAGTCAAACACTTTCAATTTCTTGGACATCTCATAGCAGTAGGAGTGTGTTGCCAAAGCGAAATACTCCAGTAGTATGACACTGATGACTGCAGCTCTGATCCGACTCCCTGCGGCATCCATATACGCGGTTTTTTCCCCTCGCGCGGGGTAGACAGAGAGCGACGACTATACTATACTTGTTACAGTACGCGGTAGCTCGACCGGCACGTTGCTGATAGCTTGGCTTTCAGTGTGGATCACGCAACGACGTACATTCACTCCCACTGATCGATCGATCCACTCCTGACGAAACAGACAACGCAGATGAACTATTCGTATGCAGATGAACTAGCAAGTGCCTGCTCCCGGAGAAAGGAGAAAAAAAAGCTGGCAAGTGGTATGTGTAGTTAGACAGCATTGAAGACG
This sequence comes from Chloris gayana, assembly GCA_031894775.1. NCBI lineage: Eukaryota > Viridiplantae > Streptophyta > Magnoliopsida > Poales > Poaceae > Chloris > Chloris gayana. Next base: position 42,976 of record JAUNZO010000026.1, read on the forward strand.
TACACTGTGCGTGCATGCCGTATTGGTTTGGATGCCCATTTCGGCGCAGACGAAGGCCCTCCGGGAGCGTTCAAATCAAGTATACGGACTGTTCACTGGAACAGCAGGCGTACGCGACCTTGTGGCCCTGACGGGACCAACCGGCCACTGTTCCAATTCAATTGATCACTAGCTGCTGCGATCCCTGTGCCTAATCCGAGTAGATCGACCAGCAAGCAGAGATCCTAATACGTCGCGCGTAGGACGAGCATAGGTTGTCCTTGTAAGCATGTCGATCTTCATAGAGATCCTTGTAAGCAAGTTTTCGTCAACAATGGGTGATCGCATAATGCCGGGATTTACGCTTGATTAGCTTTATTGTCCTGAGCTTTGTAATAATGTGCAAGTTTTCGCCAACAATGGGTGATCGCATAATGCCGGGATTTACGCTTGATTAGATTTATTGTCCTGAGCTTTGTAATAATGTGAACATAGGTTGTATGCGTCAATTATGCAAAAAGTCAGAAACTCTTTGTAAGTTATCCATTTTATTATCTAAAAAATCTAGAAAAATGTCCACATATTGATGTGAGAAATGGTTGAGAGTGTGGCATGTGAATCTTACACGAATTTCACCAAAAAGGAAAACCTTTACGAATGATTTTTGAACAAAAATATTGGGAGGATTCATAGATATAAATATGAATACTGTCAGAAACTGGAGAGGAAGCTACTAGAGGATATATATGATCATGTGGCATAGGCTCCGTCCGGGGCAGACAGACTGGGTTCAAGGTATAATCATAAACTCGAAACAGTGAGGGCATTCAATCGGAAATAGTGGCCAGAGAACAAGGGACTGCTGGCCTGATGCGTATATAGTGTTGTGGTTGCACGGAAGGACAAGATGCAGACTGGAAGCGCGATGGCATTTAAGCTTGCCACAAAGTCTCAATCGGCGTATTCAGTGCACTCACTGTTCTCTTCCGCTCTTATTAAGTCCGTCGTTAACACGCGAGCGATTTGCCGGGAATCTGTCGATGACGGGCTTCTTCTCTAGTCTAGGCTTTAATGACTGATCAAACCTCCCCAAGATTGAATTCATAGCCGTGCTTGTCAAGCTTGCGTGGGTCCCCTAGTGGGGCCACTTGTCCCGTTCGTGGTCGGGTGTACCGCATAAGTCTGTTGTTGAGGTGAGCTTCTGCCGTTTTGTAGCGTGGAAAAAGTTCATACCATAACCATATGTCCATCACTTTGGCACCTAGTACACTCTGCAACACGTTAAATTCACCAGAGTACCTGAAATTTATGCCCTGCTATGGACCAATGTGTCAGTGCAGCGCTAAAGCTCAAACTCTTGGTGAAACGATTGTGATGAATAGCGCCGATCACGATGTCAAAAAGGTAGTAAATCTGTAGATACATTGTGCACTCGATGCTCAAAACGACACGAGGCACCAAACTGATTTGTTGAAGTTTAGGTGCGGGAACGATACACAGAATTTGCAGTTGCAAGGGATCAACTAGCCAGTCCGGGAATTATCAAATTATGTCCCATTGAAAGTGTCATTCTCGCTTCTCAAAAAGTCAAACCTTTTTAACTTTGATAAAAAATATATGAAAAATTATAAATATTTATTGAATATATTTTGTATCATTAGATAGATAATCGAATCTACTTTCATAATCAACTTATTTAGAGATACAAATATTACTAATATTTTCTACGAATCTAGTCAAAGTTTAGAAAGTTTGACGGGCACGAATACCATAGCGACACTTTCAATGGGACGGAGGGAGTAAGTGAAAGCAAATGGACATGAAGAGGATATTTCTCACACATTTTGTATTAGTAACTTGCATATCTGAGGCTACATCTGCTAGGAGTACTAAACAAGGGCAAGGTTACCAGGGGCTACTTCTACTGAACCTTAATGCCGTAAATAAGCATATATGGACCAGAGGAGGCACGAAAGAGCATAGACCGTTAACATCTCCATCCACATTGTACACCTGTTGAGAAGCTTCCTGCATTTCTCGATTCCACTGATTCCAACTATGGAGTAGCTAACAGCCTATTGCAGGTTACCGACCTGCCAAAGAAGAAGACAAAAAAATAAATCAGTCAGCCAATTAAGCCTTCTCCAGCATTGTGCATTTGTGATTGTAAAAAGTGAACACTGAGGACCAAGTGGATACTAGTGGGCATTTTTGGATATGCAAGCAAGGAAATATCTCTGAAGTTTTCATCGGTACAGGGTGTAAGATTCCATGACTTAGATAAATAAAAAGACATTACAACAATCATATAAATACGAGGCCTAAAAGCAATATAAAGTTGTAAAGCCAGGTAAATCCAGCCCAACCCCAACCTATGCCCTTGGGTAGGGCGAAATTCACGCCGCCATAAACAGCAGCAATTGTTGCCACCTGAAATGAAGAGCATTCAGTAACCATGCATGTACCAAGCTTACGATTTATAATTGGCATGTAGTACAAATATGGATAATTGACTTTCATGTGAAAAAGAAAAATGACAAGACCACATGCTCAATCTGTACATTCTTCTAACAATATTTGCCACTGATTATAGCAGTATTGCTATACTGCTATATAAATGGACCAAGTTCAAAACAAGCAAAATCGGGATCATTTTAACAAGCACTTTTCTGCTTCGCATTAAGAATTAAGACTGTGGACACATATAGCAAGTGCATCGCAGGCTCATGATACTTGAGAATCGAGAGATGATTTATTTATAGAATGAAAAAAATAGCGGAAGAAAACTACAGACATTAACACTTTTTTTTTTCGAGCAGCTCGGGGGGGGGGGATGGATCCCCACCTACTTTCATTCATCAGCGCGAACTGCGCTTAGGAATATAGCGTTCGATTACAGTTGGGTGATTAACCCAGGGGCATGTGGGCATCGACTAGTAGAGAACTGAAAAACAGGCAAGGGGTGGTCGCGCAGGACCGAGAGCGGGAACGGGGGCCATGGGCTAGCCTGCTGCGGCAGGTCGCCGGGAGCTGGAGTCCATGAAGTGGCTGCGCCAAGCGTCGAGTAGCTGGCGCTCGGCCGTGTCGCGGAGGCGGAACCGCCAGAGCTCCAAATCAGCGGCAGCCTCACGAAGGATGGACGAGCAGTCGGACGTCTTGTTGTTGAAGACCACGTCGTTGCGCGCAGTCCAGATGCGCCAGCAAACGGTGATCAGGGCGTCCGGCTTGAGCGCCTCGGCCCGCCCGGAGGCCCGGGCAGGTCGAAGGGGACGCAGGTGTCGAGCACCGGGACGGCGATGTGGAGCTTGTCCCGACATGAAGCAGCAACTCGGACATTCGTAGAACAGGTGGCAGCAGTCTTCTACGGGGCGCGGCAGCGCGGGCAGTGCGAGTCCTCCGGCTTGAGGCATTTCTTGTGCAGCAGGTTGGAGCGAGTGCTCGATCCGTCGTTGCGGAGCAGCCAGGCGAAGAACTTTACCTTGGTGGGCACCCGCATCGCCCGGATGACCTTGCAGAGAGGGTCGTCGACTCCGGTGGCACCGAGACACCGGTAGGCGGCCCGCGAGGAGTACTCCGTCGAGCCCCGGATGAACACCCTTTCGTCGGCCGCATCATCAAGAGCGACCATAGCCGAGCACCTGCGCAAATCCGTTACCTCGCGCACCGCAGCCCCGGAGAGGCGAGGGCGCGGAGGAATGTGGAAGGCGGGGAGGAGGGTGGACGCTACGGAGGAGTGGGTGTTCGTGCAGTGGCTGTAGAGAGCCGGGTACCGGCAATAGAGGGGACCGGAGCCTAGCCGGTCGTCGTACCAAAAGGAAGTTGATTTGCCATCGTGGACAATGACGAGGGTGAGGGATCGGTAACGTTCCGGTTCGTCATTCAGGAGCCTGCCCGTAAAGGAGGAAGAGGGGATGCCGCAGCCTAGATCGTGCCCAAGATCGCGGAGGAGCCAAGAACGCCAGGTGGGAGAGTCGCCGCAAAGATTTTGTGGACAAACTTGAGGAGGAGGCAGTGGTTCTGCGTCGCGAGGTCTTTGATGCCGAGGCCTCCTTCGAGCGGAGCTAGCATTGCTTTGTCCCAGGAGATCAAGCATCCGGCCCCGGAGCAAGTTTCTTCGCCCGTCCGGACGAACGCGCGACGCCGCCTCGTCAATTGCAGCGATCACGGTCTTATGGAGAGGGAGTGAGCTCATGTAGCAGACGGGAAGGCTGTTTAGCACGAGTTGGAGAGCTGCAGCCGGCCACCGGTGGATAAGAGACGCCCTTTCCAGCCGGCGAGGTATTTGTCACCTTTGCTAACTAGCGAGGAGAAGTCGGAGACATGGAGGCGAGTTGGTGAGAGGGGGAGGCCGAGATAAGACTGGGGAAGGAGGAGACAGGGCAGCCAAGTGTGGCCGCCATGTCGGTGGCGTCGAGGGGGAGACGTGGAGCGGGACGAAGGTAGTCTTATGGAAGTTGATTGAGAGCCCGGTGGCGGCGGCGAAGGAATTGAGAACTGCCTTGAGCGTACGGATTGCGCCGGCTTCGGCGCGCACCATGATGAGAGTGTCGTCGACGCATCGGAGCACCGAGCAGGTGACACCGTCCGCCGCGGGGTGCTTAAGGCGTCCAGCGCGGCACGCTTCCTCAATCATCCGGCGCAGGAGGTCAGCAACAATGATGAAGAGGTAAGGGGAGAGGGGGTCCCCTTGCCGTAGCCCGCGAGCGCAGGAGAACCGGCTGCCCGGAGCCCCGTTGAGGAGGATGGCCGTTTTACCGGAGGCTAGAAGCCCCCGGATCCGGCGTCGCCATTTGGCGTCGAAGCCACGGACTCGTAGGATGTCGTCTAGGGGCTCCCGTGCAACGGAGTCAAAGGCTTTGCGGAAGTCCAACTTAAGAACCGCAGTGGGGGAGCGGCGGGAGTGGAAGCAGCTCAGGAGCTCGGCGGCGTAGATGTAGTTCTCGGCAATGTGCCGGCCTTTGATGAAGCCGGACCGGTCGGGGCTCACTAGGTCTACGATCCTAGTCCGGAGGCGCGCCACCAAGGCTTTTGTGAAAGCCTTGACCATACAGCCCCGAAGGGATATAGGGTGGAACGAGTCGTGGAGCGGGCGCCGTCTTTTTGGGGAGGAGGACGAGGTGGGCGCGGTTAACACGTTCGAGGCCTAGGGTATTGTCGTGGAAGGCGCGGAACATCGCGGCAACGTCGGGCTCAACGGTTGGCCGAACTTGCGATAGAAGGAGGGGCCGAAGCCATCGTGGCCGGGACTCGGAGGACGTGTTCATGGAGAAGAAAGCGGACCTAATCTCGTCACGACCGAAGGGGCCGGAGAGGTCGGCACCTAAGACGGAGGGAGCGGGGTAAAGAGCGGAGAGGTCGAATCCCCGGGAGCAGGGCGAGGAAGTGCCCGGGAGGTCGGAATAGTATCCGAGGAGGAGGGCGGCCTTGTCCCGGTGGGCGGTGAGCTCGACGCCGCTGTCATCCAGGGATCGGATGGTGTTCTTGCGCAGCCTCGTGCGAGGCAAGGGTGTGGAAGAACTTAGTATTCTCATCGCCCTCGATTGCGAAGCGAAGCTTTGATTGGCGCCGCCAAGATAGGGAGCACTCGCGAATGGCTAGGTGTAGCTCATCCGTGGCGAGGCGGCGGAGTGTATGTTCGGGGGAGTCGGGACACGTTCTTCTTCCAGGAGGTCGACGGCGGCAATGATTGCGCGACAGCCGCGCTCCTGCTGAGCCGCCGGCTTGACGGCTCGACGCCATTTTTTGCACTCGCGACGGCAACGTTTGAGCTTGGCCACAAAAGCCCCGCCGGGGTCCGGGGCATCACAAGGAGGCGCCGCGGCCCAAGTGCGCGAAATGAGATCGCAGAACTCCGGGCGAAGGCTCCATCCAGGCTCGTAGCGGAAGCAGTTGGGGCGGGGGACCGAAGTGGAGATAGAGACCAGGAGGGGCACGTGATCAGACGTGTGGCGCGTTAGGGAGGAGAGTGTAGTGTTGGGGAGGACGTCACTCCAGTGCTGGTTAATGAAGGCGCGGTCGAGACGGACGAGGGTTGGGTCTGCGCGGTTGTTCGACCAGGTGTACGCGCGGTCGCGGAGCGGGAGCTCGAGCAGAGCAAGAGAGTTAATGGCGTCGTTGAACAGGGAAGCTTCAGAGAGCGAGAAGTTGTCCGAATTTTTGTCTGATGGAACGCGAGTCATGTTGAAGTCCCCAAGGAGGAGCAGACATTAACACTTGGTAGAAAAAGCAGGGAATTAGCTCACCAGTTGAGGTATAACAAAAGAAATTGTGACAAGGGAACCAGGACGAGTAAAGTGGCCATCATATGATTGGGCAAACAGTCCGATTGCATGATTAAGAATGCTCATTTGAAGGAATACGACAGAGTTAATCTCCTCACCGTTGCTGGAGAGCGATCTTGATTTGAATATGTACTGTCATATACTATTAATTAGATACTGAATAAGAATATCACAAGTAAAAAACTCAGGGCAATAAGTTCTAACAGTTAAATTGGTCCTCACCGTGACTATGAGAAAAATGACTGTACTCAGTGTTATATATATAGCATCCAAAAGCAGCACCAGTTGCAATAATCCTTTTTGCTTTCCAGCTATTTGGTGATTTAGACACTTTGACCCTATCAAATAACATCACGCTTGATGTGCCTTGGAATCAAAATAATAGTCAGGTAACGAACCATGAAACAGATAATAAAATGTTATTGGAAAGTTAACACTACAAAAGGATAACAAAGCTACAAACTCACAGTAGTTACAAGCAGCAATAAACAATGTCAGGAAACATGATAAATGGATCCTTCATAGAAGTAGTATAAGCCTGGCAGCAAACTTCAACAGATAAACAAATTTATTAGTGCAATATGTTTACAGTTATTAGTGCAAGGAAAAAAAAATCAATCACAATTCTATATTAGTACTCCACGTTAAAAAAGAATATGTACTCACAACATGGATATTAGATGAAACAACATAAACCTGCGATTGAAACCATGGATTATATAGATGCACAACCAATAAATCATAAGTAGAGAGAGGCAATGTGAATGGAGAAACATAACTTACCATGCACCATTTCATGACCGAGCAGATTTCTCTACTAATTTGAACAGCAGATGAAATAGGCAGTAAGGCATGCTTCGTCAAAATAAGACCAGATTCACTTTTGGTGCTATCAGTGGCATCAGCAACTGAAATTCCTGTTCGAAAAAAAAAAAGCAACTGAAATTCCAATATTGTTTTGACGAATAGACTCAACATCCAAAACTCATATCCAACCATTGCACAATGGCGCCCATAAATATTTCTAAGATTTGATATAACATGAGGGTTGTATTCTACAATAATAAATAGAGAGAGCAACTCTGTAAGCTCAGATCACCAAAAGATATCCCTGGCGCGAGACATAAACAGCAGTATTGACAAATGTCAACACATTCAAGGAAAAAAACCCTGTGAAGAGACCAGAAATCCCATTGATAATCAAGAAAAGATCATTTCTATCGCGTATCAGACCCCGCATAGAATCAGCAGGCAACACATTCAGGCCCAGATTTCCAAGTCTTCCACATACATGCTTTGTAAATGCCATTGGACTTTCTGAATTCATACAAACACTTGTGAACATAATTAAATAAAAGTAGATAAATAATACAACGTAAATATAAAATTGAAACTGGAGAGATGCCTGAGATCACCTGTAAGTACTATTACACTCAGATCCATATCAATGAGATTATCAACCATTTTTGCACTATCACTTCTGAGTTCATCTATGAAAGGTAGAAGACCAATGATCTCTAGCTGAGAGTTTATAAAACGTGCAACAGCAATGGATTTCATCACGACCAAGCTTCTCGATATGCATGAGTATGTGCTCTTTGACTTCTTCGCTAGAACTGCATACGAAGCATCTGTGCCAAGAAAAGAATATCTATGTAAGTACTTTTCTCTAACACCCTAGACCTAACTCACTTTTCTCTAACAAAGCTCAACAACCTTAGGATGGGCCTAAGAATGCATAAGAACTCATTTAAACTTTTGTCCTCGTTTTCTGTGCTATAATTTGAACCAGCAGGTATTATAAGGTAGTGCAAGGCCTGTAAAGTGGCAATGGAAGTGTTGCTTCATCTGATTTGAAAATGAAGCAGGGATTTCTTACCGGTTCAGGGTCACCTTTGACTACAGAACATTTGGAGCCAGTTTCATCAATGTAAGTTGTCTGGTACATCAACGTCATTGCTACAAATAAGCGGGAGTTGTGCTCTATGACCTCAATGCCAACTCTTGCCTGAGTCAATTGCATTGTTAATGCTTCTTGAAAGGAATAAGGGAAAACATAAATGATTAACCATCCATAATAATTAATAAAGAGCACCTGTTCTGGATCACCCATAAGACCAAGATGGCTGCATCAGTGGGTTCTTTGATCAGGTCATTGTTAGATTTTGAAGCCCGTGCCACCAACGTAATAGCATGATCTTTATCAATACCTTCTGCATATACTTCAACCTTATCCTTGTCAAAACAGGGTTTGTTGCATGTCAAAGTCTCAGTCATATTGAAAAATATCACATCCATGCTAGCCAAATCTTCAAGTGCAAAAGTACCCCTGCTGGCAACCCCCAATTTAGAAAGCCTTTGAGAACCCACTGCCAATATGAGGTAAAGCACTGCAGGCATGGCCATTGGTATTACACCAAGCAGCGGCATGAAGTGACCCACATTTTGCTTGAAAAAGAAGTTGACAATAGCATCGGCAATAACGCCAGCAAGTACTAAACAAAAGCATAAGGAGCCAGCAGCCATGACACCCTTTCTAAGTTGTCCAGGACGTGCAAAACGTTTGGGATAAAGCCTCAGAGTGCTCCTGGGTATGCCATAGCCTGTCGCTGTAACAACAGCAGTTCCTTCGCCACAGGACACAGCCCACCCGTAAAATATTTGAGAGCCATTCACACAGTCAACACACCTTTCATGACGGATGGTTTTGGTGTCGATCTTTGCCAGGTTGAGCACCCGTGCATCGGCTGGCACAATGTCACCACACTTGAGATATATGATATCCCCAGGAACAAGATTGGCTGCATCCTTATCTCTCCATATCCCATTCCTCAGAACCTTAGCTTTTGGTGCAAAAGCTTCTGCCTCCAGCGGTGCCTTAGCACAATTCGCGGCACGCTTTGCGACATAGCATACACTCAGACTTCCTCCAACTAAGAAAATGATAGTGGCCAGTTCATAGGGTGCCTGACTAGATGAATTAATGGCAAGGGACAATGTTGCAGCCACCATTGCTGTCCATGCCAAGAAGTTAATAAGCATGATATACACCATGTCCTTCGACCAAGGGAAGATAAGTTGCTCCCATGACTCCCATCCGATTGAGTACTTAATGTACTCATCGAAGGAATGATCCCAACCCCAGAGTAAAAGGATGCACTTGAGAACGGCACGAAGTTTTCCAAACCCCTGCAACACCATATTCAAGGTGAGGAACTTTTTTCAAGAGTGTGGAGACCAAGAACATCAAACAGCAACACATGTAAGCAGTTAAAAGGTCACAGAAATTTAATCTTCTCTAAACAACGAGTCGCTAACATACAGTGCAAACAATTAGTCCTCTCAATTTATGATTCAATATACACTACTTAAAGGTAATTCATAGTTTGCAAGAATCTAGACGATTGTGTTTCATCAAAAAAAAAAAAGACGATTGCGACATATGACAATGCCTACTGAACTCAAAAGACAATCAACGTACTCAGCTGTACTGCTGTGGATATCGCTTTAGTAAGCTCTAGACTGAGCCACCACAGTTCCTTGAGTGATACTGAACACCATAAAATTAGGCAGCTATATCAATTAAGCACAATCTACCATCTCCCATTCAGTCCTGCTCCGCCGGCCAGAACCCTGCTGTCCCGTAATTTTCTCCGGCCTGACCTTACATCGCCGCCCCAGCCCCAAGTTGCCCCAGCTGCTTCCATAATAGGCGGCCGGCCGCTTCCAACCCAGCCCAGCGTCTCTCCACCCCGCCCACCGGCCTCCGTCGAACCTCCCACAGCCCCTTCGCCCCACGCCCACGCCCGCAGCCGGAGCCCAGTGACCATCCAAATAGGGCATATAGATAGAAACAGAAACCGAACCTGTAGGTGGTGGTCGACAATATTAGGCCCGTACACCTTGAGACGGCGCACCGCCTCCTCCTCCGTCAATCCGGTCGCTTCGCTGGTGCCGAGGCGTTGCACAACTTCCTCCTCCGTCAATTTATCCTACAATGCAGTTGTAGGCAACTTCATCACCGATGAAAAAGGACTAATTAAGCCGCGTAAAGACGAATTGAGCTACCAGATCAGCCATGGCTATCATCGCAGTTCGTCTCAGCAACGCTCGGGTTTATGGGTCTTTAGCGGGAGTATTACGACCTTCTTCCTTCCTTCCGTTTATCATATCACTTAATAACATCACGAATGCTGAAAATGCCATTTAAATAGTTATCGAAAAGAAACCTGTTATTTTTCAGATTTTCTACTTTTTCAGACCCGTTAAGAGAAAATAGTTTTTTTATAGAAATATATAAGATAATTTTTTAAAAGACATCTTATACAAAGACACATAACCTACAAAATTTTTCAAACTCCAAATCAAATCAAATCACATCAAAAAAATTTTAACCCGTTACGCGCGATCGCGCCCGCCCCTGCTTCACGCGTCCAGCGCCCGTGCTCCCTATCGCTGCGCGACACACGTCGACTGAAAGGTTCTCAATCTTTCAGTCGACTGACCCAAAGAAAAACGATTACGAAATTACTCCACTTGAGAATGCCAAGCGTATTAAGCCCACGAGGAAGAATAAGTATTAAGTACAAACAAATTCCAATAAATTAACACATTAATATAAAAACAGTGCACACAAATCACGGCCCAAACACACCCATCGTTGTTTCTTCCTATTTTTTTAGAAATTTAGGAGGGCTCCCCTCCCTGTCCATTTCCAGTTGCTTGTTCCTTTCTCTCATAGCTTCTGCAAGATGCAGATTGCAGTGCTAAAAAGTTGGGCCATAACTGCAAAACGTGAGTTTAAGCACGTCCACGTCGACGCAGACTGAAATCCCCGAAACAATTTCACAACAGTAACATGGCCAACGATAATGGCAAACGAGCGATACATCAGGTCTGCCAAGGCAAGGAACATTCCATAGTTTCCATTGGGCTTGGCGAGATCACATATGCCACATGACAGAAATGAGCAAATCATACAATATGCACAAAGGAACCTATGCCGTCCTCCTCAGGTGGTTTTCAACAGCTCAACAGGGGAAAGCATTTACTAGCACGCAACATAAATGTCAAAAAACTACAACTTGGTCAAGCTTGTGGATGTAGAAATAAGCTTGCAGGCTTTCATGTCAACAATCAGTTTCTGTCAGTTGTAGGCCTAGTGACTTAAGACAAACACCTATAGTAGAGTAGTGCTGATCGTCGCTTGTCAGAATCTCTTGGCTCTGCATTTGGAGGCATAAAGAAAAAAATCCTCTGTGCATTGGGAATGCTTAGTCTGAGTGATAATATGCACAATCTTCTGCACCTCCAATAAAAGGAACCATGCCTCAGTTTTGTCGATGAAGCATGTTTGCATATAACAAACAAAATACCCGTGGATTGTACAGACTTCTTGATGTATATCTCAGTACAATAGTCAACACGTTCTGTCAGCATCCAAAGCCTTTCAGTATATTATTCAACTCATTAATAACATCTGTGATACTTGCATATGATCCAGGGAGATTTATGGCATGGTACTCTAAAGCCTTCCAGTGTGAAATCAATGCAAAATGAGGGCGCCGATACATGCTGCTAATGATCTCAAGAACTTTCGTATCAGGAGTAGCTGAAACTAAGTGTGTTAGACCAGCACCATGAGCTCCTATTATCACTGAAGATTCCAAAATAGCACGGAGTTGCTCCTTCATAGTCATGTGAGCAAAAAGACCATTGATAACATTTATTTTACATTTCTGACCTTTTGCCCAATTGTCAATTGCCTCATACACCTCAAGCTCATTGCTTAGTCTAGACTCAACCTTCCCAGTATGGCGTGGGTGTGCTAAATAATCTTCCCGTCGAACAAAGAGAACATTGAGCCCATTTAATTTTTTGGATGAAATGATGTCATCATGTAGAAGATCAAATGAAGCTACAATCATCTCTCCGAATTCAGATAACCTTGCCGTTTTCTCAAAGTTTTGTTTTTCTCTGAGGGACTGAGCAGATGCACCCTCACAGCTGAAGCTCTCAGTGAGCCCCTTAAATAGAGCAGTCTCATAGCCCAAAGGTGAAAGAATTGCATGTCGGAAACAAACAGGACCAGAGAAGTTCTTCGCATATGTCACGCTTGAAAAAAGTGCCTCCCATGTTTGCTCCAATTGTGCCTGCGATGTCATCAGGTCATATGTGCCACAAGATGAGAATATACAAAGAGAAGGAAAGCAGAGATAAATGGTGGTGTAGAAAAATGAGCACAGGCTTATCAGATAAACTGCAATAAACAATAAGAAAAAAAATCAGAGAGCAAACAAAAAATTATCATCATACTTTCATAGATCACAATCATCCCCGCTATTGTATAATATACGTAGTAAGGAGTTGTAAGCTGTAAAGACATACTCACTATTCAACCTATTCCCCTGGACAGGTATTCATATGACTGATGGGGATGTATGCGAGAATATGCTCTACTTTTTCTTTTTTACACCAAATATGCCCTACTTCACTTGACTAATTGTGGCATAACATAATTTGTTAAAGTTAAAGTATGCTCATGTTACATTTTCACATATTATTTCAACTTGACTCCGTGAAGGACAACTACTCGCACTGATTCTGACACACTAATAATCCCAAAGTTTACTTTTCTGTTCTTGTTGACATTGTTTCACATGGTCATGTACTCATGTATGATGGGCAAAAGCTGGATGAGGTATTGGGACAGAAGTGAGAGGTCTTAAGCCTCTCAGAGCTTTGCACAAGGGCCCTACCTTTAATAAATGATATAACCCAGTAAGTGGCATGGTATCAGGCTGGGAGCCAGGACTCCAGAGTCCAGATTACAATGGAGCTCCTTATGCAGGAATGGCAACACCAATTTCTTTATAAAAATAGAGAAAGAAAAATATCTCTGCTATCGATGGCAACTAAGAGATCGGGCAAACAGAACTATTCCTATTGTTATTCATTCACCACCCCAATTATAGCAGAAGGAACAGTGTGGTTTGCTATAACTTGCGCAATATATAATAAACAGCACAGTAATATGTAGCACTTTACATACCTTGCAATGTCCATCAACGAAAACAACATTAGGACGGTTCGGTAGGTCTGTGACTCTGGAACTAACATACGCACTGTACCAGTCTGTAATAGTGTGGAAAAGGTTTGCATATTCAAATCGAGTGACCAGAAGTGTCGGTTCTTCAACCCACTGCATAAAAGTATAACAGCACAATTAGGAAAAAAACTGTTGATAGGAATTTAAGAAAGAAATATAACATCGAATACGACAAATCAATGCTACATAATGATTAGTATCATGCCATTATCCAATGCTTGACGGCTGAACGACTAGAACAACAAGGGTACCTCATCCGGATGCCTATTCGCTGTGTGATCAAGAGATGATGTTTAGCTTGCTAAAAAACACATCCAGCATCTCTTGACTAGCTGCATGTTCATGAGGCAAGTTCGGTTTTTTATTCTATCTGAAATTAGTCTGGAAAGGCTTGCCCCTTCACATGAGGGTGGCAAAGAGCAGCAAGACAAGCTGGTAAGCAGAGGAGAAAGGGCTTCTCTGACCGTCCTGTGTGTTTGGTCGTTATGGAACCATAGGAACAACATTGTGTTCAATGACACATTATCTAATGTTCAGCAAAGAAGAGGTGTGGCTTTGGTGTGCGGCAGGGCGAAATGTCTCAGTTCTCTGAGAACAAGTTAAGTTGTTAGTCTTTTGGCCGTTTTAGTCCTCTTTGTACACAGCACATATGTAAGCTACCCCATCTTTGGGGATTATAAGGAACCCTTTTTCTCTCTCTCTCCCTCTCTAACTCTAATACAAAGATATGCAGCTCTCCTGCGTGTGTGACAAAAAAAAAAAAAAAAAAAGTTATCATGCCATTATATGAAAGGTCTGCTTCTGCAGGAATCACATGCTCCTATGTGAAACAAACTTTAATCCATTTTACCTACGCCTCCACAGGCCTCAAAAGAATCACCAAGCACAACATTTTTCAATAATCCAGTTGGAATCCATCCATTCAAAAAAAAAAAGCTGCAAGATATAGTCTACTGATGTGCATGACATAGGCTGCGTTTGGATCTTTTGCCGTAGCTTGCTTTGACTGGCTGGGCAAGAAACTAGAGGTTTGGTTGCTTTGCAATGTGCCTCGGTGTGTGTGCTGGTAAAAATTTTTCTTGCCAGAGTGAGATAGCCAATTCTGCTCTCTGCAGACGGCAAGTATAGCCTTGACAAGCAAGCATAGGCTTTTTTTCTCGGAAAACGCAGGAGAGCTGCGCTTCATTATATTAAGAAAAGTGGGACAAGCAAGCCTAGGGTATGAACTCATTCAACCTAACTGGAATAATAAAGATAAGTCATATGACAGAATCATCAACTGCTATGCCTACAGCATCAATGCAACGGAACTAACCAAAAGTAGCCTCCAGTTCACCTTAAACAGTGTATAAGAAAAATCTTGTGCAGGCATCAACATTAATCGGACCCAAAAAGGATAGAACATACTGCATTACTCACTGCTCACTTACTAAGATAAGGACATATGGGCGTTATATTATAGATCTTAGTTATAATTCCTTTTCATCTTCCATGTTTATAATTCCACAGAGTTGAACCATATGAAAAGTTTCTTTTACAAATTTATTCAGCCACATATGATTAGAATTTTGGAATCACTCATTTCCCTATCCTCCATATTTCTAGAAAAGACCAATCATAAGTTGTCTCTGACATTACGAGTAAACAGTACAGCAGTGAAAGGATAAAAACATAACTGTTGAACAGACAGTTCGTCTGCTACCACATTTATTCTTTTGCTATTTCAGAATAATTCTACCCATTCCGTTATCCAAACTGTGTATGAAGTACGGTACTTCAATGCTTAAACCATGTTTCCATTTGAACATTTTTTTTGCAGCTTATACTCGTAATATTCAATCCTGTGGTTTGTATCTAGAGTACAAATGTCTTTAAGTATCACTATCTGCTTTTTCTTGCTGATTGCGTGTACCTCATGATGTAATAACTATGAGATTTTGCAGTCTATTCTAGATCTAATATTGATCCATTCCATTTCGGCATTTAGGTTTCCTTTACCTTTATTCTACACCCCAGATCTTAATCCTGAATATGTCTCATTTTCCTATCTTTCATGTTTTTTGTACACCCTAGAACCCCTCAAAACTGGTGCAGTCCGTTCCTATTTTAAGTAATATATAGGAAAGTACAAAACCAAAGCTACTCTGCACCTTCAGCTCCTATCAATATGCTGTGTTTTTTTAGGAATTTCTAAATTTTAACTGCCAGGTAATTCAATAACGTAGTGCTTACTGAATCCAACATATTTGCATTATTTGGAGATCCATCTTCTTTAATATTCCACTTCTAATATATCACCAAATAAGCTAGTACTAGCCAACAAGGCAACAAGTACCTGGGAGCAGTGTAGCTCACCGGGCGGCACGACGCGCGCCGAATCGAGCAGCGACCTCATCGTGTGCGTCCCGATCCCGCCGCTGGGCATGTAGGCGTCGAGGAAGCCTGCCTCCACCAAGGGCCCCGTCCTCCGTACAGCCGTCCCCTCCACCTGCAGCGCGCCGGGCTCGTACTTGGGCAGCTCCTCCTCCTCCGCGCGGCCCATCACCTGCTCCAGCGGCTCCCCGCCGCGCGACATCGCGATTAGCGCCGGGTCCAGCCGCACCCGCGCGCCCTCGCAGATGGAGCTTCCCAGCGTCTCGCTGTGGTGGCATCGGAACCACCCGCCGCCGCTTCCCGCGGGGAGGACGTCCACCCGGCGGGTGAAGCCGTTGCCGAAGTAGGCCTCGCAGGAGTGCGGCGGTGGCGCGGGGCCGCCGATCCAGGGGCGGAAGGAGGGAGGCGCGGCCAGGGCTTCTGGGAGGACGGCGCCCGGACCTCGTCCCGGAATTGGGTTCGCAGGGCGGGCTCGGCCGACTGGTGGTGGTGGTGGGACTGGATGAGGAGGTAGAGCGCGAAGACGGCGTAGACGGCGAAGACGAAGAGGAGCACCCGCGGGATGATGCCGCGGAGCCGGCTGCTGTTGTTGTGGCTGTGGAAGCGGCCGGCCATCGTCGCCGGCGAGCCGCGGGCGTGGCGGCCGCCGGAGAGGAGTTGTCGCCGTCGAGGTCGCGCAGATCGAGGGAGTGGTTACTGGGCTGGACTCGCTGGAGTCGCCGCGGGGAAAGCGGAAAGCGTATGCTACTACGTGGTCGTTGGCATTGCATCGAACGGTTACCATCGTATCCTTTTGGCTTTTTGCTTTGGAGTAGTTCGCTTTGTCCCTCTCCCTCCTTTCCTCCCTCGCAAAGCAAAGAATGCTGATCTCGCCGGAATCATCTCGCAGGTGGTGGCCCGTGCCGATCGAGGCGGTCGTCTCTGCTGTCCGAGCTACCGGACATTGATCATTCAACTCGGTGATCCCGACGCCGTGTTTCGCTGGCTGTAGGTGACAGTTTCGATCACACTTTCCGTAGGAGTTTTTTTTCATCTGTTTGCTCCGTAAGCGTAAGAAGAAAAACGCATAAAATTTGCATGGTTGTTTGAATAAAAGGCTTACGTGACAGGATGAGATCTCACTAGTAGGATCGAGGTGTACTGTATGAACTTAATTAAAGTAATCCGCAAATATCAATGAATCATAGTTGGATGTTGCAGCTGGCTAATTAGACACAGAAGGGAACGTTGAGACATGTCTCAGAGTTCAGGCATTTCGTTTTATGCAGTTATATACTTAAAAATTGCAGAGCTAATACTCAACTTGCTACAAGGACGACACTGAAATTTCAAACTTCACTATGTGTTTACTTGATTGTTCGTGTACTGATTCATCCAACAGTAGTGTGTCGTTCACTCTGTTTAAAATTCTTCATCTGATTCTGCAGAATCAATTTGTTTACCCCTTCGACTTGTATAGAAGTAACACATAACAAACTTCTACACACCTGTCGAGGGTCAGCTATGCGTGTTTGCTTCTTTCATGCTATCCTGTATCGTCGTCCTTGTACTTAATTTTAGATTTCTGAATATTTTCAGGCTTCAAAGTATTAGTCAGAGGCTGACTTTTGCCTACTTGTATCTGGAATTGCAATCCAGACTCCATATCATGTCCACCCACGTTACACTCCAAAACGTGTTCCATTCAAGTTCTAAAATATAGTAGCCGGCATATCACGACATTCTTATGCGACAAGTGATACTTTTTCCATAGGAGCTGGATGATTCCTGCCAGCCTATTGTTAACTAAATTATAGTATATACTCTTCAGTTGGATAAGTCATTGTTTGAATACTTCTCCATTCTGATGTTCCGTAATCCCTGAAATTACTTATATCCGTCGACATTATGTGCTAATTTTAAATCTGATAACTTTGTTGTGATTCAACTATATTGGTACAGAATCACAAGATACAATTCTCTATGCTTACTCTTGTACAACCAATTTAACTCTGTATCCTCAACAAGGGTGCATATACACGGCATAGTTCAATTTTCTGTACAACCTACTTGGACTAAGAAGGAATGGTTCAAAACTCGAATTCATGCTTCTATGATCCGCTGTCGAATCCGAAAGTCATGGATCCTGCGCAATCACATTATCAACGAGTATCAGCAGCAGCAGCAGCGAAAGAAAAACACTTGAAGTTATTGACTGACTAGTTATAAATCGTGATTCGTGCAGTTTCTTCTTACCTAAACTTGGCAGCAAGATTGTCAGAGCGGCGATTGCTACAACCTTCAGCGGCAACCCGGTGACCACGAGATCCTTGATGGTAATGTGGCCAGTACTGAACCCGACAACATTGGACGGTGATCCAGTAGGCAGCAAGTATGACAGCTGGGCCCCAATTGCGCCGGAAACCATAAGCAAGGCCGGGTGCACGTTGATGGACTTGGCCAGTTCGGCAAACAGAGGCAGCACTAATGTTGTGGTCGAATCATCAGAAGTAAACTCTGTGATGATCCCACTCACAATGCAGGCCACGGGGACAATCACCGCCGTTGGCGCCCCCTTAAGGAACACGAGTTTCTCGGAGAGGATCTCAGTCAGGCCGCTTGACTTGAAGCCATCAGCAATGGCGAAGCCTGCCCCGAGTAGGAGGATGATGTCCCACTGGATCTTCCTGCACTTGTTCCAGTCCATGAGTTTCTCGCCCTCGTTCTTCCCGCTTGGGATTATGAAGAGCAGCGTGGCCATCATGATCTGCAATTCAAGCAAATTGTGAGATTTTGTGATGCGGAGCTGGACAAGTTTGGTATGTTTGCGCACTTACAGTGACTGTTCCGTCTCCAACTTTGTTGTGGAAGAGAGCCCCCAACCAGGTATGTCATCTGTAAGGTTCCTGGTCATCCAGAGAACGACCAAGCTCTGCAAAATTTTACCATCTCAGTGTGTTGTCAAACTAGCAAGTCACGAGTTTACATGTCGAGTTACACAAAGTAACCCTGTATTACAATTTTGTGGAACAAAAATGTGATCGAATTTTGTAGAAGTTTACCCCAAACACAGCCAAGACCATCTTCTCTGCAAATGCCATTGGACCTGTCGATAGGAGTGATCTCATTAGAAAACTCTAGAAAGTTAATGTTGTCCAATCAGACTTCTCCAATTTTGCTGTAAGTTAACCAAATCTCTGTTACGTTTTTTTTTTATAACAAAAATCTCTGTGGCGTTGTTTGCAGGGTGAAAAAGACGAATAGATTATGGCATACTACTAATATTGAACTAGAAATACTATTTTTGCGGTGGCATAGAATTGCAAATCTGGCAGGTAAATACATACGCTGCCTTTGTGTTCAGTAACAACACCGCTCTCCAGAAAAAAAAGTCACTTTACTATACCTACAGAAGAAGTCAAAAGGGACTTACCGAACAGGCTGATTTCCCTTCTCAGGTGGCTCCTGTCCAGGTAAGCAGAGAGCGCCTTTCCGGTGTTGTTGGAGCAGTACATGAGGCAGAGCGTAACCCAGAGCGCGACGAAGACGATGAGCGCCATGGGGAGCGCGAAGGACATCCAGGAGCTGAATGTGATGGGCTCCTGCTCGGGGAAGTAGGACGCCCACATCCCGACGAGGATGATGTTGACGCCGGTGCCCGTGAGCGTGGCCATCCCGCCGATCGCCGACGCGTACACGACGCCGAGCACCACCGCCTTGGAGAACCGGCGCACCTCGCGGCCGCCGGCGTCGTCGTCGCCGCCCCGCGGCAGCTTCTGCAGGATCCCTGTCGCCACCGGCATCATCATGACCGCGCACGCCGTGTTGTGGATCCACATGCTGATGAACATGGTCGTCCCCGTGATGCCCAGCAGCAGCAGCGGCGGCCGCACCGGGTCTCCGCAGAAGAGCGACGTGATCTGCGAGTCCAGATAAAAACCGATCATTTTTTTCTCTTTCAGAGATTGGCCTGTGCGTGGCAAGTGCCATGTACCGAGCAGCTACGGATGAAGGGAGAGAGGTGTGTACGTACGTTGAGGGAGAGGCGGCGGTGGATTTGGTAGTGCTCGATGGCGAGCGCGAGGATGAAGCTGCCGAGGACGAGCGAGATGACGTCGCCCATGTAGGCCTTGGCGACGGCGTCGGCGGAGGAGACGCCGAACGCCGGGAAGAGGAAGAGCGGCGCCATGGACGCGACGGCGAGCGGCACGGCGGAGGTGACCCACCACAGGAACACCCAGGCCAGCACGCCGAGCATGTTGCGCGCCTCGCGGTGGCCGCCGCCGAGGTCCGCGAGCGCGCACACCGCCGCGCACGCCGCCGGCCCGGACGCCACGGCGAGGTACGACCGGTGCGCGAGCAGCGCGCGCGCCACCGGCCGCCGCCGCCGCTCCTCCCCGCCGCGGACGGCAGCAGCAGCGGCGCCTCCACGTCGTCCGACGAGCTGCCGCCGCCGAAGCTGCCGTGCTTGTCCATTATTGCCACGGCGAGTTGGCGGCAACGGGGCGACGGAGGCTAGCTGTTTGAGGCGTGGCGGCGTCGTCTAACTCGATGGCCTGGGCTTAAAATAGGCGGGGTCTCGGCGCATGAAAGAAACGAGGAACCGGTTGTTCAGCTCGGCAGGGCAAGCGGGAGAAGCCGCTTGTTCTGTTGCTGAACATGGCCATGTGGATTGCTCGGCGGCCAGGAAATCAGGAGCCCGTGGGGTGTCGCCGCGTGGCCTGCTAGCCCCACCTGTCTGTGTCTGGTCCCGCGCGCCACGTCAGACGTTTTTAGCTCGAGGCCCTGAATTCTGTGGATAGAGCTGTTCGTTTCTTCGCAACAACATTTCTTTGGATCAAGTAGTGGATAGAGCCTAGAGGCTAAATATAGCTCATGTGGTCAATCCGTTGTGGCAACCGTAAACATGCCCTTTACCGATCCGGTTCTCCCTGATCCTGTGTATATATCCAACCCTTTTCAGATAATAAATAGTACTAGATTGTTTCAGAACTCGTTCAGGAACAAGAAGATCCTGAATTCGCGATCTCAATGCAATCCAGTTTGTAATCCTGTTTAGGATCAATGCCAACCACCTGACACGACTGCACCGAGGAGATTTTTTTGTGCTCTCTCCCAGCCAAGTCATCCACGACGTGTGGTCACGCCACCTCTCGAAATATCATCAGGAGGACGAAACCACAAGCTTGCGACAACACGAACATCTGTCAACGAAACGATAATTCTGTCGAATTGCCGATGGACTGATTGAGCGCATGGGCCGGGTTAATATAAGCCGCCGGAAATTGCGGTTGCGGCATGGACTCGATCTCCATTGTAGCTTTGGCCATACCAGCCACGACATTAAGCGTGACTGCGACGACACATGTGTTCGGTCTCGATGCTCGGTATACGATACGCATACGGCGAATCTATATGCAAGTGGTGATAGGCAGGGTGATATTTTTAGGAGCGCAGCAACGACGAGCGAGAAGACGTATTAGAAGATCTTTTAATCGGGCAGGATGATGGCAGATTCCTTCATGTGCTCCAAGCCTCCACTCCCAACCAACGCAAAGACGAACGAAGCCACCGTTGTTGTGGCGAGTCGTCGTCGTGTCCCGTGTCCGGACGTCGACGCGGCCACACCTGTCGCGTGCCGGCCAACGCACGCCACACACAGGTTCACCTTACGTGGCCACGATCGGAACGGAGGTGGTCCGGGTCGGACCGCGACCGGGGAATCGATCGATGCGACGATCGGATCAGGACCTGCCTGGCAATTGGGTGTCCAGCTCCGGCAGTGCGCGATGCGGTGATGGCACCCAAGGCCGCCGCTGCGATTGCGCCACCAGCTGATCGAGCCAACTGAATGCGTGCAGCCGGTGTTCCATGTCCACACACCAACGAGGAGCGCCCGGGCGATCGCTGGCCGTCGTCGTCTTCGATCTAGATCACGGTGTCCGCAATTATGCGTGTCTACTAACGCATCATCAGAGTGAGAAAAGAGCAAGGCTCCGTAGTAGATAGACTAATCATTGCACTAGCTAATTAAACGCAACCAGCCATGTGAGTATGTGACTGAAAGAACGGACGGACAATTATTTCTGGTACCACGCACCTATTTGTGGTCTTGGCACGTACTAGTCCACCCTGTCACTGTTTTGGCTAGACGTATGGCATGCACCAAGTGGTATGTACCCTCCCTATACTACTGTATACAGAGGTAAAGGTTCGTCTCGGCGGTGGACAGAGACGCGCGCGAGCATATGGTCGAGTTACGGATCTGGCAAGGAGCACGTCACTGGTGTTCCCTATTGCTGGACCGGTAACCGTCGCCAGAATATTTACCCCAAATTGCTGCCCGACACTGCCTGCACTAGTGGCTTCAGCTTTCCCAAACCCGCGCGCGCCACTTGCTCTGCTCGTCGTGCAACTCGGGTAGGTAGCATCTGCCGCACATCGGCAACCGCCAACCGGGTCCTAGGCCCCGGCCTTGCCGACGCACGAAACCTGGCTTCTTCTCGCGAGACCTCGTACGCGTCCACGTCTTCCATCGTCTGCCATGGCCGGTTCCGGAACGTTCCGACGCGGACATCAGTAGGACAAGGTGGAACAGGCCATGACGGTGAGATGATTCGGCATGCCGCCCGCGATATCTGGTCCGGTACGGCGATGCGCCGATCAGTGGACGACACGGGGCTTATTCATTGAAGATGGAATCGTGCGGAGCTGAGGCCGCTTCGTCCTTGGCCAACCACCGCGATAAACCTCGGCAGCCGGGGCCGAAAGCGACCGGGACTATGGACCAGCTCTTGTGCTTGACCTTTTTTTTTTTTTTTTGAGAAACAGCTCTTGTGCTTGACCTTGTGATGGAGGATGCTGCGCAGCAGCGGCGCGCACCAGCCGTGCCCACAGTTTCTAAATAAAAACAATCCTTGGGCACAGGCCGTTGGTCGGAGGGAGCCCAGGCACACTGTGCGTCCAACGAGCGGCGGAGTGGGCTGGTTGCGCCCACCACAAAGCATGATCAGGAAATGGGCTAGAATTTTCTAGCAATGGGCTACAAAAATCAGCTCTCCAGTTCCTACGGTTCCCATGGAATGATTTCACACATGGATTAGTTTCAAGGTGTAGATCAAGTGAAACGGCGTGGTTCATGCGAAAGAATAAAATCATGGTTTGGTTCGGTTCCAAGGACCTATAACTGGTCAAAATTGGTTTGATTTCAGACCGATCCAAGTCCAATCGAACAAACATTTTTAGCTTCATGTGGATTGGCTCTACATCCAACTGTTCTATGTGGTTCCAACCTCGTCCCATGCGGTTCTGTGCCAAATACGAACAAGGCCACAACAGGAACGGGTGGGTCACTGAGATCTCATTCTTTTTTTAGATGAAAGGCTTATCGCCCTACTTTACTCAAAAGCAACATATTACATTGTTTACCGGGGTTGCCGGTTTGCCAGGTTCAACGCACCTGCCGTGCGAGCACAAACAAAACAAACTGAAAAAAACCGACAGTTTGGGGAGCATCCAAATAGAGATAAAACGAAAATGGAAACGCGACGGTAAACAATCCAAGATGCTTCAGGTCGCTCTACCGCCGTGCCTCCGCTTCGACTTGCTTCTTCCAGACCTTGCCTACCCCACGCCTTCTTTCGGGAGCGCCATCTCCTGCAGCTTAACAACAGCCTGTCGAATCTCTTCTCTGTTTTTTTCCAGAGCTGAGCATACTCCATTTCTGCAACAACATCGCAACTCTCTGTATTAGCATTTCTGGTTTATTTATAATCACATCTCTAAAAACGTACTCATTTCTATTTAACCACGCAGTCCAACATGCCGTTATAATAATAACATCTATTGGGCAACTTGAAATGTTAGCAGAAATAATCCAGTTTGCATCAGAAATATTGTTAGGGCAGCCCTTCCAACCAAAGCATTCTGCTAGGCTGCACCACAGAAATTTCACCACTGGGCACTGGAAGATTGCGTGAGATGGAGTTTCCACCTCACCACACATCTTACAATTTACCTCCCCTTCCACTTCTTTCGTTTCAACTGTTCGCTAGTTTGAATTCTATCTCTGTTTAGCAGCCACATAAAATTCTTAACTTTTAGCGGCACTTTGGTCTGAGATCTCATTCTCCGTTCTTGTTTCGACTACAAGGCACGCCCTCGAACAACTCCTGGTTCTTTGGAGGCTGAACTGTGAAACTGATGACAGATGAAAGCATCACGACTACCTTCACCTCTACGGAGAATGAGATTACCGCAGCTGCAGGTTGTTCGCTTTGCGCCGTGGAGCCCTGTCTGCCTCGGCAGGCAGCAATTCCGATAAGCTGATGGACTGTGACCAGCGAATGAACGAGCCAAATCTGCTTGTGAAGCTCGATTTTTTTAGAGGAAATTTGTGAAGCTCGATTTCAAGGATGTGCATCATGGACAAAAAAACACCGCATTTGTGAAACTCTTGGATTCTGAAGGGTTGCTTGGTCCTGCAACATGGACAAAAAACACCGCATCCCAAATTTCACAAGAGAAGTTTTGTGGGTAAAGAGGAGAAGCTCGACAAGCAAGGTATTTTTTTCTGCTAATGGAAACGGTAATAATACTAGTTTCCATCTTCTCTGCTAATGGAAACGGTAATAATACCAGTTATTGTCCACGCAAGGTTCAGGCTCAATCGTGACCAACCAGCTGATAACGGTAAAACTCAGACCAGCCGGTAACCCCAACAACATTTTACTCATATGGCAAGATAATTAATATAAACGAGATGAAATAAATTTCATTAGGATGAAATTCACATGTCACTGTTTCATATGTATGAAAATCAATTAAAACTTGCATTGCGAGCATAAAAGTTTTATCTCAACTTATTTCATTGCGAGCATAAAAGTTTCATCTCAACTTATTTCGATCAGTCCCAATACAGTAATTTATTGTTATGGTGTGCCTATAAAATCATGAAAATGAAATGGTGTATTGAGAGAAACCATTTCATTTATGAAACCAAAGCACTATTGCTTATGTGGCACTCTTAGGCTATCTCCAACCGAAGATCTATTTGGTGCTCTATCTCTAAAATCGGCTTCCAAACACAAAAATATGCCTCCAACCGGTGACCCTAATAGGAGATCTATTTTCGGAGGTGTGGAGACGACGACCAACATTTGGAGCTCCCGATCCGGCGACCAAAACGATTTGACCGGAGAAAAACGAGAAAGGATAAGAGAAGGTTGGAGGCGTCGGGCGCGGGCAGCGGAATCAAGCAGGCGGCACGAGCGCAGGCGTGGTCAACGCGGGCGACGGCAACGACGGAGGGTGGCGGCAGCGGCGTGAGCGGTGGCGACAGCGAAAGGCACCGGCAGCGTCGGGCCGCGCGGCGGCGACGTGAGCGGCATTGCGGGCGGAGGCGATAGCGAAGGCAGCGGTAGCGAGCAGGCCGCGCGGCTGCGTGTGCGGCATCGCGAGCGGCGGCGACAGCAGAAGGTAGCGGCAACGTCGGCGGCGGCGGCCGCAGCGGCATTCGGCGAGGGCACCACGTGCGACTAATAAGAGACCGTGTAAGGGTCATCGGTTGGAGACAAATGCCTTTGGGTCACGGCTCACTACTAGCAAGGCCACCTATATACTGCTATGGGTCTGCAAAATAGATCTTCCGGGTTGGAGATAGCCTTAGAAAGCGTGGTTTCATATGACGGTTTTCAAATACGCCATGTCATATGAAATTGTGGATGAACAAGCTTTCTTAATGTGAAGTTTTATGTCACGGTTTCATAGGCTAACATATCTACCCGTGATAGTTGATGAAATGTGATGAAACAAATTAGTCCCAGGATAGAGATTGCTATGCATCGTAGATGTAGCCAAATCCTGTTTGTGGGTTCTTTATTTTTTTTACCTTTTGTTTGTGGGTTCTTTGAAATTTCGCTTGGACGACGACGACGTAATTAAATCATCTCACTTCCACATCAATGCTCGGACTTTCTTTCCCTTTTGGTGGTTCCGCGTCCTAAAACCTCAAAACTCAACTTCCAAATCAACCTGTAACCTGTATTGCTTGATAATTCCCCACTTCCACATCAGCGCTCGTCTCTTTCCCCCGCCGGGCCATGGCCGCCGCCGCCGCCGCATCGGAACCCGCCTCATCTGGCGCCATCCAGTTCCTGCTGCGCAACATCGACTCCCGGACCACTGTCATCAGGGCGCAGCCGGAGGACACGCTGGACTCCGTGCTCGACCGCCTCGGCAACGCCGTCGCCCGCAAGGGGAACCTCTGGGTCGAGTACGCCGGCCGGCGCCTCCAATCCGATGCCACGATCGGCGAGCTCGGGATCCCGCCGGACGCCACGCTCCACGTGACCTCCCGGCTCCTCTCCACCCCGCACCCCGACGCGTGGAACCTCGCGGCGGAGGTCGCCGCCCGGGCCAGGCTCGCCGCCACCGGCGAGACGGACTCCGCCTCTTCCCTCGAGAGGCTCGTCTCGAATTTCTTAAGAGCAGCCCGCTCCGCCCAAGGGAGGAAATCCTCCGCCCCCTGGGCCCGGTCGCCGACCACATCTCCATCTTCCTCCGCAGTGGCGTCCCCGGCGTTATTTCCCAGCTCTATCTCTCCGAGAACAAAGTGTGTCGCATCGGAGCGGAGCGTGCCATCCGACTCTTCCTTGCTCCCGATCCCACTGTCAAGGTGTGGACGGCGCCGGTGCTGTTGGAGTTCTGCTCATCCATCGCCAGCAGCGTGCGCCAGGCCCGCTCGCTCTACGCTGACCTTCAGAGTGCCCTAGCAGCGTTGCTTGCCAGCCGTGCGTGGAACCGTGATTGCTGGCTTGACATGCCGCCGGGATGGGTAGCGGAGCATCTAACCCGTCTTGCTGTCGAGAAGGTCGACATTGTAATGGAACAGATCATCACCGGGGCGTACCTGATGCTGACGGCGGAAGACAGGAACTTGGCCGAGTTCAAGATATTGTCGTCGGCTCTGCACCGACATGTTCTTGGGCTGGACACCGACACTCGGCGTGGCCCGTGGTGGAATGCGCTGCACGAGATGCTCATGTCGCTGCTGCAGAGCATCGACAAGTGCATGGCCGAGATTGACATTGGTGTGCAGCAGGGAAAGGATGCAACGCCGTCGAGCTCGTCGCTCAACAGGATGTCCTCATCGCTGCCTTATGTCTGGATCATCCTTGTTGAGCTGGACGCATGGTCTGATATCGATGAGTGGCCGGAGATTCGCATCGTGCTGCGGGCCATGCTTTCAAGACACAGGGACCTCCTTGATTTTAAGTCACGGAGGCACCTGGCCATGACAATGTTGCCAAAATTGGCGGCCTCTGGCAACAACACGCCGCTTGAGATGCTCATTGATCGGTCGCGTTTGCTGGCTGACTCGTTTGAATACATAGCCCATTCAACGCCGGAGGAGCTTCGTTGCTCCGAATTGTGGATAGAATTCAGGGATGAGGAAGCCTCGGGCCCAGGTGTGCGGAGGGAGTGGTTCTGTAAGGTGTTCCAGGCTCTGTTCAACCCAAGCCAAGTTCTCTTCTCAGCATGTCCATCTGACAGGCGAAGATTCTTCGTGAACCCAAGTGAGTTTGCTTGTCGTGGACATTGCATCTCTGTTTAGTTTGCTCTTATAAGCCTGAACCATATTCTGTAGTTTATTGGCAATTTAGCATGAGATGCCACTTCCACAAGCCCGAACCTTTTCATATTGTTTAATTCAGGAAAGCTCAAATACTGTCTGGTACATTGTTAGTTCTACATGTGAACATTAGTAAACTCCAAGAAATGATTAGGGAGAATCAATCTAATAATCTTTAACTCCATTGCAATCATGCATCAACAGGTTAGTGAGGAGAGGTTATTCAATATACTTTAACTTTGGAAAGATAATATTACTTCATTGGAGCTGAACCTTCCACTTAAGGGCTTGTTCGTTTTGGCATGGAACAACATGGATCGTAGCCCAAACCACATGGAATAGAAAAATGTGGAACTGATCCAGTCCAACTCAAAATGACCGTTCGGTTGCGTATGGATTGGCATGGGAACCCACCCGATTCCAGCTCATTCCATGTCCATTCCATGACTTGAAGGCCTAGCACCAATCCATGACCCTAACACATGGAACGCAACACGCCTGGATGAAGTGAAAGAGCTGGAACCACTCAATCCATGCCTGAGAACAGATCCATGTAGAATCCATTCCCACAAAAACGAACAAGGCCTAAGTTGGATCCATTTCTTGTTTAAGATTCTGTTCACATTTAGGTACCTTCTTGATGGAAGGTATTTAATTCTGAATATCTTTTTTAGTGTAAGTGTCCGTATTGGTCGACTGATAACGACTTTGTAATATAATGCATCAAAAGGCAAATGAGGATAGGTTACTCAATATACTTTAACTGCATTGCTTTGGAAAGGTTTTCGTTTATGTTGAATCTTTCAGTTAAGCTGTTTCCGTTTCTTGATTAAGCTCATTCAGTTAACATACAAGTACTCTTGCAAACACACACACACACACACACATATTTAAGTACATTGTTGATGGAATGTTTTGGTGTTTAACTCTGTTATCTTTTTTAATCTAAGTTTTGGCTCTGTTTGGCTTTGCATCATTATAGTATGAGAAGCATCATATGCTTTGCCTCTAGTCTAAGGGGCATGTCACCATTTGAAGTTGCCGAAGAAAAATAATGGTGTAGCTTTTAACCTTTTGCATTTCTTTCTATACTCTGCAGCATCTGTTGTGGATCCTCTGCACCTGGAGTACTATGAATTTGCCGGACGGATGATCGCACTAGCTTTGGTGTACAAAATACCGGTGGGAGTTTTATTTGACCGGACATTATTCTTGCAACTAGCTGACAGACCAGTCACACTAGATGATATTGCGGATGCAGATCCGTCGCTGTATGCGAGCTGCAAAAAGATCCTAGAAATGGATTCGAGTCTTATGGATTCAAACGCTTTGGGCCTTACATTCGCTCGAGAAGTCGAGTTGTTAGGGTCTAGGAGAGTTGCTGAGCTCATCTCTGGAGGGGAGGATATTGCTGTTAACAGTAAGAATTTGCGCGAGTACATCCATCTACTGATTCAAGATAGCTTTGTGAACTGCACCAGAGATCAAGTAGCCTATCTCACACGCGGATTTAGTAGCATATTCAGAAAACTACAGCTTTCAAAAAACTTCTTCAATCTTTTGGATGTCGAAGATTTTAATCAGATGCTTGGTGGCAGCAAGGACACCATAGATGTGAAAGAATGGAAAGCTCATACTGACTACCATGGATACAGCAAAAACAGCCGCCAGGTCAAATGGTTCTGGAAGGTATGTCCAACTGCTTAACTCATGTCTTGAGTAGTAAATTAAGCACAGGATCTTTCTAGTGACGGAATTTTGGTCCGATTTAATGTAATTATTAGTTAAATTGATTACTGGAGGTAGAATTAGATCAATATTTACTTGTACATTTCCATGAATACTTATGAGATGAAAATCTTTCACATGTCAGGTCGTGAAAGCAATGCCAATTGAACAGAGAAGGTGTCTACTCTTCTTCTGGACCTCCGTGGAGCATCTGCCGTTCGATGGTTTCTCCGGGCTGGGTTCGAGGCTGTCCATACATAGATCATCCAACTCTTGCGACCATCTGCCCAGCTCGGCCACTTGCTTCTACCAGCTCAAGCTCCCTCCCTACACTTCCTTCGACATGATGGAGAGACAGCTGAAGATAATTGTCCAGGAGCATGTTAGCAGCAGCTTTGGTAAGTCTTAATTAGCTCTGCCGGCTCTCTGATCTGATATTAGTCATTGTACATGTGTAGAATGTGATCCTCTATAGTCGCACATAGTTTTTATATGCGCTAACTTTCAATGTTGCAACTGAGACCGTAGCTGCGGTGTTGATGTTAGGTTGTTCCTGATTTTAGGAAACTGGTAATTGTACTTCAGTCAAAGTCATGGATAAATTTGCCATTTGATTTGGGTTCCTTTCTTTCTGGCTTGGCATCCTGTGTGGTGTATTATCTCATGTGTTACAGGGATATAATTGGGATGTCAGTTGCCCCAAGTCTCGAATATTTGTGGCAAAAATGTGTTGCAATGGTATAATCCATAGATCTGAACGTGCATCAGATTTATGATTTGGTTCCGAATCAGACTGCATATGATATCTTTCTAAATCAGTTTATTTTAGACTTTTAGACTAACTACTGCACGGCAAATATTCTACGGATCCATGGATAAATATAGACAGGGGTAACTTAAAATAATCGTGTGTTATTTTTGGTCAATACTTTATAATGGCATATGTGGGTAATTTAGATCATATTAAATCCAGTTACTATCATTTTTTACTATATAATTGGATGGTTGGATGTTTTGCTTTTTTTTTGGGGGGAAAGTCCATTTTACTCCCCGAACAATCCACTATGTCCAAATTACACCCCAAACAAAATCTTGGCTCACTTTACTCCCTCATACAATTTAAGTTGGCTCAATTTACTCCCTTACCCAATTTCGTTTTTTTGTTTCTCTTTGTACGAGCTGAGTTTAGTGCTCAAATTTTGCATGATGATAGATAGTACCATTTTTTATATAAAAGAAAATATTTTATACTTTTTCTTAAATATTTTGTATACAATTCTAGAATTATATAATTGAGATGATATTTGATGCTAGTAAACTATAAAAACTATGTCTAAAATATATATTATACTTTTTTTAACATAAGGTTCAATGAAAACTATAGTTGTGCAAAATTTGAGCACTAAACTCACCTCGTACAAAGAGAAATAAAAAAGAGAAATTGCATAAGGGAGTAAATTGAGCCAACTTAAATTGTTTCGGGGAGTAAAGTGAGCCAAGATTTTGTTCGAGGTTTAATTTGGACATAGTGGATTGTTCGGGGAGTAAAATGGACTTTTCCCCTTTTTTTAGAGAAAATTTTGGATTTTCCTTCGATTAATGTGGAGGCCTCGGAAAGAGCCTCTAATTAGCTAATATAAGATTTCTTGCAGACCGCCACCGCCAAAGTACACAAGGGTCAAACCATAAGTATGACTGAGTGAATCAAAATTTATAAAATATTTTATTTCAAATGTCTTCTTAAACTGTACAATATTCCTGTTCAAATTTATATTTAATCTATCTGATTACATGTTGTATGAAAAAATAGAGGTCAAACCTAATTTAGAGGCGAAATCACGATATCTAGCAGTCGGGCCACTGGCCTGGTGGTAAAGGCACATAGTAGCACAGAGCCGGCGGGGGCTCGAACCCCCGTCCCGCACTTGCCTCCAAATAAGGCTTGGTCAAAAAGACTCTTTACAAAAAATCACAATATCTAAACAAGTTTTTTCTATTCTTTATGAAGCTAATTTAATACTGCTTATTATAGCTCTAACAGACTGTGGGTAATCTCTGGCTTAATTTTTGGAAAAAAAAATTAAGAAACTCTAGAAAGTGAGGGCAAAATTACAATTGGAATTGAAAGTGGGGGTAAGAACACAATTGCCCATTTTCTTTATGGGTACTATGGGCAAAACAATGTTTGTGCCCTACATACAATTTGTGAATTCAGCATTCCAAGATTCAACTCCATTTTAAAGTAGATATCATCAATCTTTCCATGAAGTATATATACAGAAAATCATCAGTGTCCTCCTGGCTGTACGCCTGCAGGGCTGACAGGAACAGGGTGTCCTTTCTCAGGACCTAGAAAGAAGCAAATAAATTCACGTTATGAAATTCATGTGCATTGTTATTATGAGGTTTAGCCTACCATCGTATAAGCTGAGCCATGGCCTACTTTTATGACAAAGGGATGGGTTAATTCTAGACATTTTCCACAGTTATCTCATCTCAACATCATTTCTATTATTCTTTTGAATACGATACAAACTACTCAACCTATTTACCTGAATTATGCGGAAAAATCACTTGAGTTTTTTTTTCAATTTTCTCGTTTGAGGATTTTTTTTAAAATATTGTTACAAAATTAACGGTTCAATCTGTGAACATATATGGCTAACACCACTATAATTATTTGGTTATTCTTTTTGTAACGAATATATCTGGTAGATTGTAATGTCATATATGGTTTTTCATTATTTTTGTCTCGTTGTTTCGTAATAGTAGTGGTAAGTACTTTTTATTACTATTGAGATTTTTTAATCTTGAAAGTGAAAGTGGATGCACGTGTTTTCTTCAGCAAATATAATACATATAATTCCATGAAATTGAAACAGATCTGCCTACATTGAAAACGAATGGTTTTTAATTCTTGCAACTCACCGGGGTTTTCTGCCAATATTCGAGCATGTTCTGTTGATATAACGCGAAATAATGGATGGGCTCGCTGGATCTCCAAGGCAGACGCTGCCCCGTTTGTTTTGCTACCAATCACTGCAATACATATACAATAATTCAAAAGATGTTTAAAAGTTAAAATTGGATGGACGCGTCCTCCACAATAAAGAGAAGAAAATGAATGGATATTATATTAATGATCTGTAACTAGTAACTACCAGGATTAGCGTAGAGAGAACAGAGTACACAACATGGCAGCAAGATGAACAGGATTAGAGTCGCTAGTATTGGCGGCATGCGATGCAATGAAATTCCCATAGCGATTCGGAAGAGACTTCAGAATCCGATGATGTGGCTTGCTCCAATGCTGAAAGCTTGAAACTGTCCTGTATTTATAGCCATATATAGTCCACGCAAAACCTGATGCACCTCGCAGTCGCAGATGCCATCATCATGCAAGTCATGAGCTGGAATAATTTGAGAGGAAGCTTCATTCTTGAAGGACTAAAACCAGTACATCAGGTTAGACTTAGTCAAGGCATGCACCGAAATACTGGTTTAGACTTTAGACAGTTCATGTTTCTTAAAAAATATTTAGGCGACAGTTCATGTTTCTTTAAAATTGCTTATAAGATTTGGATAAAAGTTCGTCTTCAGGAATGAAGCCTTTCAAGAATGACCTGGGCCTTTCAAGAAGATGGAGGGCAGCATCTACTGAGAGGAAACGGAGGATTTATTTTTAAAAAATAATCGAAATTAGTCTAAATTTTTTGTAGTGGTGAGTAGGAAAACAGCAGTAAATATGTGGTCATTCCGTGAAACGCAAGGACTCAAAAAATAATTATTTATCCTATTCTCTAAGGCCCGAAGTGAATCGCAAGTGGTATGTAAATTTACATCTATGTCAATATAAAATGTGGATTATACAGTGCAACCCTAGGACTCAATAGTAGAATTAAATGTATTTGTTCCTATCTCAAAGGCAAATAATCACATGGTCATTGGCTTAGAGAGGATTAGCTTAATCAGAAGCAGCCAGTGTTTGAGTTATGTCTGTCAGTCTATGCAATATCCATTAAACTATTCTCCACTGTAAAACTACCATACTTTTACATGATCAAGGTGACAATAAGTAGGGATGGTAATTTAGGTCCCGGATGTAGGGCCCCACGGTGTGCGGGTTTTCTTTCCCACCCGCAGAGCCCATATCTAGATATATATTCTATGGATATTATTTTGTCTAATCTCTTTGCTTGTTGAGTTTTTTCGTATGTTAAATAATTCGAGTTATATGTTAATTTTAACTATAACTAACCTACCCTTAACTTGTTTGCGATTAAAGGCTATGTTGTTTCTCTTATTGTTACTAATTTTAATTATAAATATATATTTATTGTTTTTATTAATCATTTTAATATGTACATTGAATATTCGTAGGGACCCGTCACCCACCTGATACCTAGCGGGTGCGGGTGCGGGTGTATATTTGGTCCTCACATTAGGTGAAGCAACATCTTTAGTATGCTGTACGATAAGCCGATACAAGCTACAGTGAAAATATTTGGCCCGAGATATCAATACATCGGAGGTTATAGATGGGTGTACCGTTTTTTACAACACAAACACTGAAATTAACATCCATTTGCTCTCTTCGATTGTGATAACAAGACTATTATTAATTTGCTTGAACAAGAAAAATAAGTTCGCCACATGGAGGAATACAGCTACTGTCAAAAATTTTAAATTGACCATTGCTTCGATCTTTATTAAATGAAGAAGAGAAGGCGTGTTGTTAAGAAACAAAGTAAGCATACAAAATATCATGAACTTGCGGAGTCAATATTCCAACGCAAAGTGAGAACTTGTTAGTCACTCGTCGGTGTAGGGGGATCGGGGTCCCCTAACCGGGCATGGGCCGTTTCCAGCCCATGGACGAAGACGGCGCCCGCGGATGAGGAAGTCCACAAGACCCATGAAGCCCACGAGGCCAATGAAGACCGGAGGAGCGGGAGCGTCGGGGGACGAAGCTTCCCGGTAGTTTCCTCCGACGCCCCAACCACCCGGAGTTAATGCGACACTCGAGTGCCCGTGGCGACGCCGCAGCCCGACGGGACGTGCGCGCGTCTTCCCCGTGCGCCGCGTCTCGGGAAGCCGCGCGTCTACGGTGCCGGGAGGGCTCTCGACCAATAGGATGGAAGAGACTCGGAGCACGAACCGAGGAGAAGAGATCGCAACGGATTTAGTCGGGATCGTGTCGGGATATCTCGAGAAGGACCGGACCCCCACCGGGTGTCCGGTACTCCCGGTACTTGTACAGGTGCTCTTCTCCTTACCCCGTAAAAGGAGGGGAGACTCCGGTGTAAAGACAAGAAGATCCGAATACACACACCAGCAGGACGTAGGGTATTACGCACCCATTGCGGCCCGAACCTCGGATAACTCCTCCGTGTTCTTACTCGCTTGAGCCATCTACGCTAAAACACGAGCAAATCCGTTCTTCCCCGAACCTATCCGAAGGGAGTCTTGTCGAGCCCCCATTTGGAGGTGTACTCACATACCGACATTTGGCGCGCCAGGAAGGGGGAGATCGTAGATTTCGCTTCGCGCCGCGGAGCTTCCACGCAACCATGCAGAGATCCTCGGACACGCCGCGGACGGAAGACAGCGTCTCCAGCCGAGGCGTCCACGAGGCGCCGTCGCCGCGACCGTCGTCGCGCGGGCCGCTCCGTCCACAACAACCGTCCCGGCGCCTCGACGGCCGAGCATGCAGCAGAGGACCAGCCGCGGCGCCGACCGCCACGCCCGAGCCGTCACGCCGCTCGCGTCCGAGCGCGCCATCGCGCGTCGCCTCTTCCAGAAGAAGAGGGGGACGACCCCCGACCGCCGTGGAAGACCATGCTCAACAACCCGTCGGCGGGGCCGGCGGGGGAGAGCAGCAAAGGAGTGGCTCACCGGAGTAAGTAAGCTCCCGGATACGGCGCAGGCCAAGCGCCGAGCGGGGCCGTCGCGCCAACCGCAGCAGCCCACTAACCGACAAGCAACCGCCGCGCCAACCGCGCCAAGGACACGCGCCCGCCGGCGGCTTCGCTCTCCGTCCATTCTCCGTAGGCGTAGGGGCGCCGCGACCTGCGCAACGACCTCAACGAGCGCCGCCGTGAGGGGGAAGATGCACGCGTCGGCATTGAACGCTCGCGCGAGCGGGACGCGAGCGTGAGCGCACCTCCGCCCACAACCACGACGGCGCGGAGGCGGAGACGTCCCCCGAGCGCCACCCTAAGCGCAAGAGAAAGGAGCTCGACCCCTCGTTCCTCGGGGCTGCGCGGCCCTCTCAAAGCGCCCGCGCAACGTCACGTGGCCCGAGCAAGTTCCGCCCGGACCTTCCGAGAAGGTACGACGGCACCGCTCCTCCCGACGAGTTCCTACAGATCTACTCCACCGCCGTCAAAGCCGCCGGTGGCTCGGAGGACATCATGGCCAACTACTTCCACCTGGCCCTCAAGGACTCGGCTCGGTCATGGTTCATGAACCCGGCGCCGGAGTCTATCGGCTCCCGGAAGAGCCTCGTGCCGGAGTTCATGGCCAACTTCCAAGGAACGGCGAAACGTCCGGAAGCCGGATCGACCTGGACCGCATCGTCCGTAAGCCGGCGAGACGCCGCGAGCGTTCATGCAGCCGCTTCGCCAAGTTCGCAACACCATCCCGCGCATCGACCCCTCCCGGATGCTCTCCGCCTTCCGCCATGGCGTCCGAGACAAGGATATCCTAGGCGAGCCGGGCGTACACCGGCCGGAGACGGTCACGGACCTCTTCCGCTTGGCCGACAAGTGCGCCCGTCGCCAGGAAGCCCAAGCGTGGCACGACCCGCCGGCGAAGTCCAACCCGGGTACCTCCTCTCCCAAGTCCGGGGGCACCCTCTCCAAGAAGCGGAAGAAGAGCCTCGCGCGCAAGCGTAGGGCGGAAGAAGTGGCCGCGGCCGGAGGCCCGTCCCCCAGGGGGCGCGACGCCCACCTCCCGCGGGTACCGGCAAGTCGCCGCCTAAATCCCCGGTACTTTCGCGTGCTACTTTCACCGCACCAACGACCACGACCAGTCGGAGTGTCGCTACATCCAGGCGAGCATCAAGCGGCGCGACGAGCGGCGGGCGGCCGAGAAGGCCGAGAAAGAGAAGGAGGAGGAGAAAGAGGAAGTCGAGGCGTACTCGCAGCGCGGACGACTCCATCGCCGTGATCGGCGGGGGCTCCTCGAGCTTCACGTCCAAAGGCGAGGCCAAGCGTTTCCGCCGCGAGGTCCTCGCAATCACCGAGGGCAAGGCCGCGGCTCCCCGCTCGAAGTGGGCGGACGTTCCCATCACCTTCGACAAGAGCGACATGGTGGGCCCGGACAACACCAAGGGGAAGATCCCTCCGGTCGTGTCGCCCACCATCTCGCAACAAGAAGGTGGGGCGCACCCTCATCGACGGAGGCGCGAGCCTCAACCTCATCACCCCGAAAGTCTACGACTCTCCGCAGTGGGCGCGTGCCGAGCTGCAGCCCTCGCGCCCTTTCGTCGGCGTGCTCCCGGTAGCTCCCGCCCTTGGGTAGGATTGAGCTCCCGGTCACCTTCGGCACCCGGACAACTTCCGCACGGAGAAGCTCCT
Organism: Chloris gayana; assembly: GCA_031894775.1. Classification (NCBI taxonomy): domain Eukaryota; kingdom Viridiplantae; phylum Streptophyta; class Magnoliopsida; order Poales; family Poaceae; genus Chloris; species Chloris gayana. Next base: position 79,636 of record JAUNZO010000026.1, read on the forward strand.
CTTCGACGTCGCAGACATCGGCCTCCCCTACAACGCCATCATTGGGAGACCCGGCATAAACCAGTTCATGGCCATCCCGCATCACGCATTCCTCACGCCGAAGATGCCGGGCCCGAAGGGCGTCATCGTGGAGAGGGCGGATGCCGTCAAGGCGATGGCTTGCCTCGAGGACATCTTGGCGGCCGAAATGGCAGCAAAGGAGGACACCGGCGTGAAGAGAGCGCGCGACACCCCGGAGAAGCCCGCTGCGCAATCCGGCCCCAAGCGGGCAAAGCTTTCGGCTCCCGGGGAGGTGTCTACCAAGAAGATCTCACTCGGGGCTCGGAGGACAAGACCACCACCATCGGTGGCGACCTCGACCCGAAATAGGAACTCGCGCTCATCACCTTCCTCCAAGCAAACAGCGACATCTTTGCCCGGCATCCTTCGGACATGCCGGGCATACCCAGGAGGGTGATTGAGCACCAACTCAAGGTCGACCCCGCCGCGAGACCCGTGAAGCGCCGGGCGAGGCGCCAAGCCCCCGAGCGCGAGGACTTCATCCGGCCTAAGTCAAGAGGCTACCGGAGGCCAAGTTCATCCGGGAAGTCACGCACCCGACGTGGCTCGCCAACCCGGTGGTCGTGCCCAAGAATAACGGCAAGATGCGGATGTGCGTGGACTACACCGACCCGAACAAGGCGTGCCCGAAGGACCCGTTTCCGCTGCCCCGGATAGATTCTCGTAGTAGACTCCACCGCAGGCTGCGACCTACTTTGCGTGTTGGATGCGTACTCCGGTACCACCAAATTTGTATGGTTAAGGAGGATGAGGAGAAGACCGCTTTATGACTCCCGCAGGGAGCTTTTGCTACGTAAGCATGCCTTTCGGTCTCAAAACGCAGGCCCCACGTTCCAACGAGCCATGCGCTTAACCCCGGACTCGCAAATCGGGAGGAACGTGGAGGCGTATGTCGACGACTTGGTCATCAAGAGCCGCAAGGCACCGTCTCTCCTGTTCGACTTAGAGGAGACCTTCTCCAATCTGCGCCGCAACCGGGTGAAGCTCAGCCCGAGAAGTGCGTCTTCGGCGTACCAGCCAGGGAAGCTACTCGGCTTCCCGGTCTCGCACCGCGGGATCGAAGCAAACCCCGAGAAAATCCGGGCCATCGAAGAAATCCGCCCCCAAGGCGGTTCAAGGACGTGCAACGCCTAGCCGGGAGCATGGCGGCCCTTGGCCGATTCATCTCGCGCCTAGGTGAACGCGCTCTCCCACCGTTCAAGCCGATGAAGAGGACGGACAAATTCGAGTGGACCCGGAAGCCGAAGAAGCCTTGCAAGACCTCAAGCGCTACCCGTCCTCTCGCGCCCATTCTAGTCGCCCGGAACCGGGTGAACCATCGCTCCTCGTACATAGCGGCTAACCCGCAAGTGGTCGGTGTGGCTCGGTGGTCGAGCGGCCGGAGCGAGCGCCTCGCGGTTCTCGACGAACCAACAAGCGCGGGTGCCTCGACGGCTCGAAGGCGGCGGGCCAAACGGACCCGGGGCTACGGACGCTCTCACTCACAACATGGCACGCGACACGGCCGCTCCGGCCGCCCGGTGGGGCACCCGGGCGGTCCCCGCCGCAACGACTCCTGCGGATCGTGTGGCTCCCCGCCTTCACCCGGGGCTCCGGCTCCGACCTCGTCGCATGATTTGGGCGAAGCGGGGACCACGACCGGAAAAGCAAGGATGGACGCGTTGATCCCACCCCACCCGGGGCTCCGGCTCCGACCACGTCTCGCATCATGGGCGGGGCGGGATCCGCTCCGGCTACCCCCGACGTCGGCACCGCGTCACCACCGCATCACTCGGGGCTCCAGCCCCGTCTCCCACGACGAGCGAGAACAAGCTTCTAGAATCCGAGTCCCGCACGCGGCACATTCAACGCCCGGTGTACTTCATCGGCGAAGTTTTGCGGGACGCCAAGACACGGTACCCACAAGCACTCGTAAGATGCTCTACACAGTACTTGTCGCATCCCGGAAATTACGGCACTACTTCCAAGGCCATCCCGTTCGGGTGGTGACGACGGCACCGCCGGAGACCATATCGCGCAACGGGGAAGCGACCGGCGAGTGGCCAAGTGGGCCGTGGAGCCGGGGGAGTTCGACTTGTCCTTCCTCAAGACACACATCATCAAGAGCCGGGCTCTAGCCGAGTTCATCGCCGAGTGGACGCCCACCCCGGAGATTGAGCGGGAAGAGCTTAGCACCCGGTGCAGCAAGTACGACGCGCCCGGCGACCACCGGACGATGTTCTTCGACGGTTCCCTCACCCTCAACGGTGCGGGAGCAGGGGTGCTGCTGCTCGTCACCAACCGGCGACGAGCTGCGCTACGCGGTCCAGCCTACACTTTCGGTGCACCAACAACATGGCAGAGTACGAGGCTCTCCCGGCGGGGTTGCGGATCGCGGCCGACCTCGGGGTCACGCGCCTCCTCGCCAAGGGGGATTCGCAACTTGTCGTCAACCAGGTATCCAAGGAGTACCAGTGCAACAACCCGCAGATGGCTGCATACCTCGCGGCGGTCGGGCGGATGGAAAAGAAGTTCAACGGCCTCGAGGTGCTTCACGTACCTAGGGGCGACAATCACATTGCCGACGAACTATCCCGGGTGGCCTCCACTCGAGCTCCAATCCCACCCGGGACGTTCATGGAGATCTTGACATCCCCTTCGGCCTCCGACGCCGACCGAGCTCCAGCACAGCAACAACAAAGCGCAGGCGCACCCGCAGGATCTGCAGCACACGCGAATAGCGAAGAAGCGTTGGCCGCTGAGCCGCAGGACGCCCGTTGGATGGACCACATCCTCGGGTACTTGCGTGACGACATCCTTCCGGAAGACGACACGGATGCGGACCGCCTAGCCCGCCAAGCCAAGCGATATGCCATTGTCGATGACAGAGCTATACAAGCGTAGCGCCAACGGCGTTCTGCCGAAGTGCGTCAAGACGGAAGAAGGCAACGACATACTCGTTGAGATCCACGAGGGCGAGTGCGGCAGCCACCATGGTCCCCGCACGCCGGTCGGGAAAGCCTTTCGGCAGGGCTACTATCGGCCGACAGCCCTCCAGGACGCCACCAAGCCGGTGCAACAATGCAAGGCATGCCGCTTCACGCCAGCGTACGCACTCGCCCGCTCAAGCCCTTCAAACAATCCCCTTATCCCGGCCGTTCGCGGTTTGGGGTTTGGACATTGTAGGGCCATTTCCGATCGCCCGGGTGGGTACAGATGGCTATATGTGGCCATCGACAAGTTCACGAAGTGGGTGGAAGCGGAGGCGGTGACAAAGATAGACCAAAACTCGACAGTCAGATTCATGAAGAATGTCATCGCAAGATTCGGGGTACCGCAGCGGATTATCACGGACAACGGGACCCAGCTCACGAGCCACGCATTCGCAGCATACTGCGACTCCCTCGGCACCCGGATCCGCTTCGCCTCAAGAGCCCACCCACAAAGCAACGGCCAAGTCGAACGCGCCAACGGAGAAATCCTCAAGGGTTTGAAAACAAGATCATTTGACCCGTTGAAGAAGAAAGGCTCCAAGTGGGTAACCGAGATCCAATCCGTGCTCCGGTCCTCGCGCACCACAACGAGTCGAGCCACGGTGCGAAACGCCTTTCTTCCTTGTGTACGGTGCGGAGGCGGTGCTACCCACGGAGATCCGGTTCAACAGCCCCCGAGTCGCCGCATTTGACGAAGCCGACCAAAGCACCCGGCGGCACGACGACATTGACCTCCTCGAGGAGGCAAGACGGCGAGTACTATCGCGAAGCGCGAGGTACCTCTAGGGCTTGCGCCGCTACCACCGGCGGCGCGTGCGCCCCGGAGTTGCAAACGGGAGACCTTGTCCTCCGACGGGCTCGGACGCGTGAAGGCAAGGATAAGCTAACTCCCATGTGGGAATGGCCCTTCGTCGTCACCGCCGTCACCCGCCCGGGATCCGTTCATCCGGAGTCGGAGGACGGGTACCCGAACCAAGCGCTTGGAACATTGAGCACCTAAAGAAATTCCACCCTTAGAATATTCTCAGTAGCCAATGGTCCCGGTAGTACCCGAAGTCTCATCGCCACGGCCACGCCGCCACGGCACCCGTACTAACGTGTTGTGAATAAAAACAGCGCCCGCCGCTTCTTTCCCCACTTCTCGCAGGATAGCCGTGGCGTATGTCAAGTCCCCGCTTCCCTCCGACGGGTAAAAAAAGGCTCATGACTTAGGCCCGAACGGAAGGCGTCATGTCTTAAGGCTCGGGCGCCAGAAATCGCGCTCTAAGCGTCGCCGCAAAGTGTCGACGGCCTATAACTAAGTGGCGCATGGCGACAATCGCACTTACGAGAAGGGGAACGATGGGCCTAAACTTTTCATCAACATTACAAACTAAACTTAACTTGTTTTGTACACGTAAGAACAGGTTCAATAAAAACAAAAAAGGCACAGTGCGCCGAGCAAGCCACGCGCGAGGTGGAGGAAGCGGGCACTTAGCCTCGCTTGAAGCTTTCGGCAAAGGCACGAGCGACGGCGCGTGCCCGCGCCTTGGCCGCGGCGTGCTCACCCGCAGGGACATCGCCGTTCACCACGGCTAGGAGCGGAAACCCGGGCACCGAGCACCGGCGCGTTCGCCGACACCTCCTCCAGGGCCGCGGCTATGGTTTGCCGCCCCTCCTCCTCCAGGACCTCCGCCACCCGGTGTTCAGGCTGCTCAGTGGAATCAACCACCCCCGCATGGCGAATGCATACCCAGTCGCGCCGCGGTCAAGGGGCTCGGGAAGACCCGCCTCGAACAAGTGCTCGACGAAACCGCCGGTGCAGCTCGGCGGCGATCTCGGCCGGCGTCCGCGCCGCCGCGGCCAGCTCGTCGCCCGCTCGCTCAAGCACGTTCTCGGATTCCTCAGCCGGGACCGCGCCTCCGCAAGCTGCCGCCGGAGGTCGTCGCCATCGGCTGCAGCAGAAGAGCCGCGGCCCGACTTCTGCGCCGGGCCTCCAGCCGCTCGACGCGACGGCGGTATTCGTCCCGGCTCTTCTCCACCACCTTCAGCTCGGCAGCGAAGTTCACCCGGGCCTCCGCGAGAGTCTCCTCGCGCACGCGATGCGCCAACCCGCCGGCGATACCGCGGACCTGCTCCTCGGACCGAGCAAGACGGGCCGCCTCCGTCTCCAAGGCCTCCCTTCGAACAGCGGCCTCGTCTTCACGAAGCCGGACCTGCTCCTCCCGGGTAGCGAGGGCGTCCTCGCGCCGCCTCAACCCCATCTCTCGGGAGGCAACGGAGTCGCCGAAGCGCCGGACCTTCGCCTCGGCGGCGCCGACAGCCCGCTCCCGTTCGCCAAGCGCGGCCTCCCGGAGTGCAAGCGCACCGGCACGCTCCTTCGGCTCCTCCTCGCGAGCCGCCGCGGTCGCCTCGCGACGTGTCACGGCCGCCTCGCGGAGTGCCATGTCGGCCTCCGCCTCCTCCAGCCTGCGCGCCGCGGAGCTGCACAAGCACGCTCCCGCTCCAGGACGCCACGGAGGCGGTTCACGCTTTCATCCTCGCGGGCGATGGCGGCACGGAGCTTCGCCTCGCGTCACGCAGCTTCTCGCCGGCTCGATCGCCGATGCCGGCAGCTTGGTCCAGCTCATGCCGGACTTCCTCCATGCGGCGCCGATGCTGCTGCGGGGCCAGCTTCACCACCGTCTCTAGGGCCCGCCGGGCCTCCGCCACCTCCGCCTCGCGCTCGGCCAACGCGGCCTCCCGGTCGTCCGGGGACGCATCCGTCTCCTCCACGGCCGCCTTCATGGCAAGGAGCGACCGGGTGACCTCCCCGAGCACATCGCCAATCTTGTGGCGCCCCATGCCGCCCGAGCGACTCGAAGGTGACCCGCTCCGGCCGCGTCCGGCGCGCCCACGGCCCCTACCGGCGGCAGCGGTAGACGAAGTGTCTCCGCCAGCCACCGCTCCCGGCTCCGACCGGACGCGCGGAGGGGAGTCATTCCCCTCCGAGCACTATAGGGCCGGCGGCGCCGGCACCCGGCCGTGGAGTGGAAGACCGTGGCGGACGCCGGCGGCGCCGATTGGGAAAGCACCCGGCACGTTCCCAGCCGGAGGAGGCGACACCCGGCCAAGGTCAACTCCGACAGAGGCACCCGCGGCCTCCTCTCCGGCGGGGGCACCCGCGGCCTCCTCTTCGGTGACACCCGCAGCCACCTCCTCGGGAGTGTCCGCGGCCTCCTCTCCGGCGGCACCTGCGGCCACCTCCGCGGGACCGTCCGCAACCTCCTCCTCGGGGGCACCCGCAGCCACCTCTTCGGGGGCACCCGTCGCCCCTCCCGCGCCGTCCTCCGCTCCGGCCGCCGGAGCCGCAACGGCAACGGGATCGACGTCCGGGTTCGACGCGGGGCACCGGCGACCTTGGGGCTCAAAGGGACCAGGTCCGGGTCCAGCTCGATCCGGACCATCCTACAAACAAAGCAAATCAGAATACGTTTCGCAGCCATCAGCCTACGGTGAGACGAAACGCAGCATACCAAGCACGCAGCTTAAGCAAAAAAGAGAGGAAAGTTTCCTACCCGTCGCGCGTCCACCCGGTCGCTTGCGCCGGTGCGGCTGCAGGGGACTTCTCCCGTGGAGCGGCCCCCGTCACCGGCGTCGGCGAAGCCTGCCGGGCCCGCTTCCGTGGAAAGCATGCGGGCCCGGAGGAATCGGAGGAGGGGGCGACGGAGACCTTTTCCCCTTGCCTTTGTCCCGCGCACTCGGAGCAGGCCTCGCAGCGCCGGGGCTAGCACCCGGAGCTCCGGAGGCACCCCTAGGGGTGGCCGTCGCACCCGGGTCGGAGGAAGGCGTGACTCCGGTACCCGGAGACCAGGAGTGGGAGCCGGGACCGCGTCAAGAAACCCGAGCGGCCCCGGCCGGGGCATGCCGTCGAGGACGGCGCGCTTGTTCGCCGACCGATGAAGAGGCTCGGCACCTTCCGGTACGCGAAGGAGGCGGTCCACTTCTTTCCGGTCGGCGTGGAGTAGGCGAACCGCTTCGAGGCCTCGGGCAGGTCCGAGCCCGCCCCCGTGCGAGTGCGGCCGGCGAAGTTGAAGTCCCGGTACAGCCACGACGGGACCGATCTCCGGCGAAGGGGCGCGATGTTGCGCTCGAGGAAGTCGTGCACCACCCCGCGTGAAGTCAGGCCAGCCGCGGCTAGCGCCGCGATCCGGTCGACCACCGGCATCATGCCCTCGGGAAGGCGGGGCACGGCATCCCGTACGGCCAAGTGTTGGGCCGGAACCGGCGGGACGCGGAGGCGGCGGAAGTCCTTCTCGTATGGCACCACGAACCAGGCCTTCTTCCACGCCTCCACCTTGCTACTAGGCGAGTACTCTATGTACCCGCCGTCGGCCCGGACGGTCAACCGGACGCATCCGATCACCTCCGAGGCGTTGGTAAGCGTCATCTTGAAATAGCGTTGGAATATGGGGAAGCACGACCGCACCCCCACAAATCCTTCGCATAGATGGGCGAACACGGCCGGCGCCGCGACCGCATTAGGCGTGAGGTGCGCCATGCGGATCCCGTACGCCCGGAGCACCTCCAGGAAGAAGTCGGAGAAGGCGGGGGAACGGCGCCGGCGACGACGAAGGACAGGAAGTGGAGGATCTCCAGCCCTCCGGTCGGCGGCGGCAAGGGCCCCCCAACACGAACGGCCTTATCACCGTCCACCGGCAGAAAGGCGAAAGCCGCGACATCTCGACCCGAGCGTCGGGCAACCGCACCGTTGGCGGTGCATCCGCCGACGGCGAGCGCGCGCGCGAACCACCGCGGCGGGGGACTTTCCGCGGGCCATCTCGGCGGCAGGGGACGACGGCGACGAAAGCGGCGGCGCGGATCGGCGGAGAAGAAGGCGAAGGGGAGCGCGGCAGCGAGAAAGAAGTTGAGAAGACGGAAGGCGAAGGGCGAAGTGGAAGACGTGCCTTGGGCAACCGGCCGTCCCCCTACTTGAGCGCAGGCGCCGAGCGGGCCCACCGCACGCGAACCGAAGCGACGCGACGCCTCGGGGCGGTCGTGCCTCGGCAGCCCAAGCGGCTCCGTTCCTTGAGAGCCACACCCCGGAGCAACCCAAGCGGCACCGGGCGCCGACGGGTGGCCCCAATCCTCGCTCCGACCCCGCGGGTCGGCCGATCGGGTCCGGGGCTCCTGTCGGTGTAGGGGGATCGGGGTCCCCTAACCGGGCATGGGCTGTTTCCAGCCCATGGACGAAGACGGCGTCCGCGGATGAGGAAGTCCACAAGACCCATGAAGCCCACGAGGCCCATGAAGACCGGAGGAGCGGGAGCGTCGGGGGACGAAGCTTCCCGGTAGTTTCCTCTAACGCCCCAACCACCCGGAGTTAATGCGACACTCGAGTGCCCGTGGCGACGCCGCAGCCCGACGGGACGTGCGCGCGTCTTCCCCGTGCGCCGCGTCTCGGGAAGCCGCGCGGCTACGGTGCCGGGAGGGCTCTCGACCAATAAGATGGAAGAGACTCGGAGCACGAACCGAGGAGAAGAGATCGCAACGGATTTAGTCGGGATCGTGTCGGGATATCTCGAGAAGGACCGGACCCCCACCGGGTGTCCGGGTACCCCCGGTACTTGTACGGTGCTCTTCTCCTTACCCTATAAAAGGAGGGGAGACTCCGGTGTAAAGACAAGAAGATCCGAATACACACACCAGCAGGACGTATGGTATTACGCACCCATTGCGGCCCGAACCTCGGATAACTCCTCCGTGTTCTTACTCGCTTGAGCCATCTACGCTAAAACACGAGCAAATCCGTTCTTCCCCGAACCTATCCGAAGGGAGTCTTGACAGGCCCCCATTTGGAGGTGTACTCACATACCGACAGTCACATTCACCTAATCAAAGCACAAGCCAACAAACTAGTAGTCGGAATGGCATATAGTTCGGATTTATTGCTCCGCAAGATCAGTTTGGTAAATATGCGGCGTTTATGGTTTCATAGAGATTACACCAACCGCACGTGTGGAGCAGCAACCCCAAGGTGTGTTTCTGGTTAATGGCATGTGAAAAAGTGGTAGTTTGCAGCTACGGAACCTCAGACCAATCAGAACCGCGAAGGAGCCCACGTCTCAGTGGGTTCATGTCCCTGTGTATGGTTAGGGAGGGGATTCAGGGATTTTTCTTGGTCTACGGTGAGAATACTCTTCTTCTTAGATAATTGTCGGGATGACTTTATTCTTCGGCAGGTCGAGTATTTTTTAGAACAATCAGAACCATACGGAAAGTGTATCAGGGCTTGCTTGTATCAAATGAGACTCCACCTGACAGCCTTCTCATAACAGTCACCACTCATCCACAAATCAATAGTCTCCTAACGGTTGGCAAGTCACCATCCTAACCATCTCCATGTTGGTAGTTTGCTGACCCATTGACGTGTGCTTGCTCCTGGTCCTGGCGATGACGTGTTTTGTTTGATTTGGCGAAGACGTTGTCAGCGGGGTGTGCATGTGTTCAAACCAATTCGCGTGTTCAAAACCAATTCACAGCCTTGGTGTTCAATCCTACACCTGACCGACTCGTCATGGGCGTGTTGATTGAAGGCCAAAATTTGGCTGAGTACAAAGTATTGATGAAAAAAAGGAAATTGAATATCAGGTACAAAGTTGTTGGTACAGGTACCGGGATGGATGATTTCATAAGTGCAATGAATTTAAAACTTGTTTACCTTATGACGTAAGGCCAAATCTCAATTGCTTGTACGATGATTCAAGAGGTCCCATAGGAGTCTTTTGCATCTATTATCCAACGAACTCATCATATCCTAATTATTGAGTTACAAAGTCATTACCAGAAACTTTATGTATAGACCAAAAGTGTTTTTGTCATCTCGAAGCACATGGTCACTTCTAACTTAACAATGTGCATTCATGGTTCAGGTACATCTTTATGTCAAACTATCCACGAGGAGCACGACACCGAAAAACATGATATTTATGCTATGCTACTAGGTTCACGTGTGACGAAAGAAAAATCGCAGCATCTTGACTCCATGAGTCAGTTTACAATAGCTTGGTAGACAACACATGTGTGAATGAATTTTTCGAATTGACTAAATTGGTTTGACTAGAAAGAAACGAATCAAGAGCTCTTTCTTCGTACTATCTGGAAAGTTTTATTTGCATGACTAAGAGTAAAAAAGCCCACATGGGAATAACAGTAAAAAACATGTCTACATCACGTTCTACAATTATTAGAATAATTTTTTTGGTTTAAAACTAGTGAGAGTGGGTCATTTTCATCGTGTTGAGCGTAAATATAAGTTATATATAAGAGAATGTGGTGTACACATCTTAAGCACAACTGCACTTTACTAATGTCGAAAACCTACAGCAAAATGATCCGGTTAGAGGGATCCTGTAAGAAGCTGTTTGCACTTCTGGTTTTCTTGAGGTTCTCATGTTCCTTGCCATTAGTGACCTTTGACAACACTGATACCGATCGAGAAGCCCTCCTCTGCTTCAAGTCTCAAATCTCTGATCCAGTTGTTGCATTAAACTCGTGGAGCAACACATCCCCGAACTTCTGCAACTGGAATGGAGTTTCATGCAGTGCACAGACACCAATTCGGGTCACCGCACTAAATCTCAGCTCTCAAGGCCTCGGTGGCTCCATTCCACCTTGTATAGGAAACCTCAGTTCCATTGCAAGCCTTGACTTGTCAAACAATGACTTCCATGGAAGAATCCCAACAGAGCTTGGACGCCTCAGCCAAATCATCTACCTCAACCTGAGCATCAACTCTCTTGATGGCCACATCCCAATTGAGACATCTTCATGCAAAAGTCTCCAGGTTCTTGGCTTACGGGAAAACTCTCTGCAAGGTGAGATCCCACCAAACTTAACCCAATGCATTCATCTCCATCAAGTTGTACTCAGCAACAATAAGTTGCAAGGAAGCATTCCCAGTGGGTTTGGGTTGCTTCGCAAGCTGGAAACTTTGAACCTCTCCAACAACGCTCTCACAGGCAACATACCATCAGTGTTGGGCAGCAGCCCGTCACTTGTTTACGTAGATCTTGGGGCCAATCAGTTAACAGGAAGAATACCGGAATTATTGGCAAATAGTTCATCACTTCAAGTGCTTAGACTCATGAAGAATAGCCTTACCGGAAAGATTCCTAGATCGCTCTTCAACACTTCCACTCTGACTAGCATTTACCTCGACAGTAACAATTTAGTGGGTTCCATACCACCTGTTACAACAACTGACGTGCCTATTAAAATACTTAGTCTCACCAAGAATAGACTGACTGGGCAGATACCTGCCTCGGTAACCTTTCCTCCCTCACTAGTTTGTCCCTAGCGATAAATAACTTGGTCGGAAAGATCCCTGAGAGCCTAAGTAACATCCCTTCTCTAGCGAAGCTGATTCTCTCATTCAACAACTTGTCTGGGCCGATTCCCCAGTCTATTTTCAATATATCATCCTTGAGATTTCTCGAAATGAGCAATAATTCGCTTACAGCAAAGCTGCCACCAGATATTGGCCACATGCTGCCAAACCTACAGAGCTTGATCCTATCAACAGCACGACTGAGTGGACCGATTCCATCTTTTGCCAATGCATCAAAGCTTGAAATGCTTTATCTTGTTAACACTGGACTCACTGGGTCAGTGCCATCCTTTGGGTCCTTGCTGAACCTACGGGAGCTTGATCTTGCATACAACCAACTTGAAGCTGGTGACTGGAGCTTCCTGTCAGCTCTTGCGAACTGCACCAGGCTGCAAAAATTATACTTGGATGGGAATGGCATGCAAGGAAGTTTGCCAAGTTCTATCGGTAATCTTCCTTCGCAGCTCAAGTGGCTTTGGCTTAACCAGAACAAACTTACTGGTACAATTCCATTTGAGATAGGAAACCTCAGGAGCCTCGCAGTATTGTATATGGATATGAACCAGTTCACTGGTAGAATCCCACAAACCATAGGAAATTTGAGCAACTTATTATTTCTGAGCTTTGCACAAAATAACCTCTCTGGCCATGTTCCAGACTCCATCGGTAACCTTGCCCAACTAACTGAATTTTCTTTGGATGGGAATAACTTCAGTGGGGGCATACCTGCAAGTTTAGGCCAATGGAGACACTTAGAAACGCTAAATCTCTCTCACAATTCATTTAATGGAAGCATACCAAGTGAGATCTTCAAAATTTCTTCACTTTCACAAAGCTTGGACTTGTCGCACAATTTATTTACTGGACTCTTATCAATTGAGATTGGCAACCTCATCAACCTCGGAAGCATTCAAATTTCCTATAATCATTTGACCGGTGATATTCCATCCAGTTTAGGAAAGTGCGTGCTTTTGGAAGTTCTTCACATGGAAGGGAATCAACTTACTGGAACTATTCCACAATCTTTCATGAACTTGAAAAGCATCAAGGAAATGGATGTCTCCCAGAATAAATTGTCAGGAAAAATTCCGGAGTTCCTCACTTTCTTAAGTTCTTTGCAGGCTCTCAATCTTTCATTCAATGATTTTGAGGGGCCAGTGCCCTCAGGTGGTATCTTCAGCAATGCAAGCAGGATGTTCTTGAATGGAAACAACAGGTTATGTGCAAATGATCCAGACATAAGACTGCCCCTTTGCCCAGGGTTGATATCAAAAGGGAATAACAAGTCTATTGTTTTGAAGATTATGATACCAATTGCAGCGGTAGCTGTTGTTTTTACATTGATATGTTTTGTGGTCAGCCTTGTCAGGAGAAGAAAAGAAGAACAAAATTTACAGCCTTCTAGTTCAGGGATGGAGAAAATAACATATGAACATATTGCTGTGGCAACAAATGGATTCTCTCCTGTAAATTTGGTTGGCTTGGGATCCTTTGGAGCAGTTTACAAAGGCATTTTCCCATTTGAGGATGATCCAGTTGCTATTAAGGTTTTCAACCTCAATAGGTATGGAGCGCCAACAAGCTTCATTGCAGAGTGCAAGGCATTAAGAAATACTCGGCACCGAAATCTTGTCAAAGTAATAACTTCATGCTCAACAGTTGATCCTACTGGTTCAGATTTTAAAGCACTCATATTTTAGTATATGGCTAATGGGAGTCTCGAAAGCTGGCTCCATCCAGAGGAACATGGGTATGATAAGCAAAGGTTCTTATGTCTTGGTGAACGGATTAACATAGCCCTGGACATTGCATATGCTTTAGATTATCTCCATAACCAGTGTGCAACTCCAGTAATACATTGTGACCTGAAACCAAGTAATGTTCTATTGGATCTTCGGATGACTGCATATGTTAGTGACTTTGGGCTGGCGAGATTTATGTGTGCTACTTCAACCCTGATGCCTGATAATTCTACAAGTTTGGCCAACCTAAAAGGATCCATAGGATACATTGCACCAGGTGACGGAAATTGGAAATTATGAACCTACACTGTTTCTTTTTGGCATAATTGTTTCAATAATTTGATTAATTTGTTTTTATGTAGTAGGTTGCATGAGACTTTTTTCTTCCGTTCTTCACTTGTGTTACTTTTTGAAATTCGAATGCAGAATATGGCATGGGTGGTAAAATCTCAACAGCAGGGGATGTATACAGCTATGGTGTGCTTTTGTTAGAGTTGCTTACTGGGAGGTGTCCTACCGATGAGAAGCTGAAGGAAGGCTTGAGCCTCCACAAACACGTAGCTATAAAATTTCCCCATGGAGTGGCTGAGATTTTAGAACCCACTTTGCTAGACAATGACCTGGACGGTGGAAATTCAGAAATCATTGAGAGTTGTATCCTCCCGATGGTAAAGTTGGGCATAATGTGTTCCATGGCGTCACCACGACAGCGACCAGGAATGGCTCAAGTTTCTTCTGCAATAGTCACCATCAAGCATGCGTTTTTCAAGCTTTCCAGTGGAAACGGGCGTGAGTGATGTGTACAAGCAGAGATAATACATGCTCTACTTCGGTTCTGCTCCTAGGCCTGGCCTCTTGTTTTTGTTCGGTATAACTGTACAGTTAATATGCATGATATAATATATGAAGACGGGACCATTAAATTAAATGTACAAGATTGTGTAAATAACAAAAGGAGCCCCGTTTCACTTATTCCTGAAACAAGAAAAATTAATAAGCTTGCCCCGCAATGTGAAACAGTGGAAACTGTAGCTTAGGTTTATTGCCTACTCTCATAGGCATTTACACAAACACACCACGCGCATGCAGAACAAATTCCAAACTGGTGGCTACACATATATGTACTCAGAATTTACAAAACAGTAAAACGAAGAGCGTACAGAGTACAGACCTCTGAATGGCGCTCGAGTGGCATCGCCCCTCCGCGACGTACCGTAGCACAGCGGCACGCGCCGGGCTGCCGCATTCGCCGCGCGATGGTCCGGCTCATTGGCTCACCAAGTCCATGCACCAGTCCCCGTCGAGAAATATCGGGAATTGGGGATCAAGGAAGGAAGAACAGGGCGCTAGGAGGATCGGCTTGGCCAACACAGCGGGCTGACCCCGCGATTAGCAAAGAGAGTCCTTCATTTTCGTTAAGATGAGTAGCCTGTCCTTTTCTAGGAGATTTTTTTTAGCATGGAAAGCCACCTTGGCACAAAGGCTTTCCGGCGGGGATGTAAACCATACACTAGTCCTAGCGTTATGTTGTTTATTATATATACGTTGGTACGGGCAATATATTTACAGAAATATATGCATCCCTATAATACATATAAAAAGTAAATATTACATTAGTACTCATAAGGAGTGAATAAAAATTGAAACTTGCTTTCTTTCAAACCGCTATTTTATAAGCTTGTGTTCATACATTACAAAGGCCACAAGACAATATAGTTAATAACATTATTAAAATATTTTGATATCAACATAACAACTTTACTTTTTCTATTAAAAAATATATAATTCTCACATTGATTAGAAAAGGAACTATAATAATTTATATATCAGAACTAAAAACAGAAAAGACTGTTAAACACATCTCTCACATTCAGACTGGATACTATCTCTCTTGCGCATGTAGAGGCATGCACACCTGCTGCCTTTTGCATGATTGTAGGCTCTCCATGGACCGACACCCGAGCTCATGCAGCCTTCACGATTTCATCCACTGCATCTTAGTGCAACCATCTCACTTCTATTTACTTTCTTGTTCCTCCCCCAACATTGACACTCGACAAGTACTCCGTATCCACCATTTTGAACAACACCAGCTCAGTTCTAATTGCTTTCTTCTTCCTCCCCCAACATTGACATTCAGACAGGTACTTCGTATCCAACACAAAAGGGAATCAACCAAATGCAAAGTGTATCAAGTCATTAGTTAATCATAATCTCTCTTCCGTAGCTAATTAGAGGTTATCAATTGTTTTCCACTCTCGTCTAGAGGTAAACCTAACATGGTTCTCATTTTTAACCTTAAAAACAAATTTAGTTGTGCCGTTATAAAACAAAGAAAAAAAGATGGCCAATCCAGCCTGTAAGATACTCTTATCATTTCTAACAAATTAATGACCAGGAGCATGCACAAGAATGTCAACACCCTTTCAAGATCTCTTACGTGCAATGGGAGGGATAAAACTACAAATGTAAAATATGATTAAAAAATATATCATCAATAAGAGAAGGGATCAAGGCAAGCTGAAGCCTGACTGCCTGAGTGTGTCTATGTACCATAACTTGCATCAAGGCAGACCGGATTTCCCAGTCCTA
The DNA here is from genome assembly GCA_031894775.1 of Chloris gayana. Classification (NCBI taxonomy): domain Eukaryota; kingdom Viridiplantae; phylum Streptophyta; class Magnoliopsida; order Poales; family Poaceae; genus Chloris; species Chloris gayana. Next base: position 95,349 of record JAUNZO010000026.1, read on the forward strand.
CCCATGACAAGTCATGCATGGAAAATGAATTACCATAATTGCGTTAGGCTATCTAGAATTTCAGAATGTCCAATATTATATCAGCATTGCACTTTGTGATAAATTCCTTGATACATTATTACAAAACTTTTTTATAGTATGAATATATATATTTATTTGATTTGTTGTACCATGGTAACAGAAGTGCATCAGGTGCAAATCGTTCGACTTGCTAACAAGCACATTCCAACAAATGATTCTAGTTGTTTTAAATGATAGCAAGAAATGCAGTTCATCAATATTACATAAGCTACCTATATACTGTGACAGTGCAACACTTTCTTGGGAGAAAATCAAGCACAACTTTTTTTTTGCCTAGACCTCATGAATTGGATGACAATGAAAGCTCCTTCAAACCTCTATTCAGTCTTTGCTGAAGTGGATTACACCTTCTCTGCAGTTCCTGACACTCCTTTACAACCTGCAATGTGCTGAGTTGGGTTAGTAGCTAGTGTCACAAGCAATTAAATATGAATGATAATCACATGTTGCTCAATCAAATTTTCTGTTTTATCCATTCTCTTTTGAGATCTCAGATTTATGTAAAGGTAATTAATAAAGTTCTTTCAGCATCAATCAAATATTAGTATGTTTCTTGGTATCTATAGCCAATGCAATAACATAACTATTAGCAATTATACTTGGTATTTTTTGTTCACTTTAGAAATGAAAATAAAAGGTAACTGGGACTACAAAATAACCCATCATGAATACATAGGGTAGTTAGTTGCTAACCTGTAGCACATCTTCCAGTTGCCTTGTATAATTACAAGATCTGTAGAGAGAAGAAGTCAGTCTTGTTTGGAGCACCTCATTTTTCACAAATATCATTGCTACAGCTACATCTGCAGACTAAGGAAGATCATTGTGAGATTAATATATACAATACTTAAAAGATTGACACATAATTATTGATATAACATAATTAAAAGCTATGAGTTCCAACCTCACCTGAAGATTGACATACAAAGACAGAAAGCAAAACAAAGATTGGCAATCAAAGTGGCTGAAGATATCACGTACCTCATGAACCTCAACTCCCATGAGGAAACCGCTCAACACCAATGAGGAAACCCTTCATGGGTGTTGAGGTTCAAAGGTAAAGTCAACAGAATGTAATGAATTCAAATAGCAATCATATTGCTGGGAGCAAAGAATGATATGGCATATCTAGCATCAAAGTTTATATTGTTTATTCTGCACCCAAAAATTATTGGTTATGCTCATTTCAATGGCAATAGGCAGAGAAATTGTACTCACAAAATAGAATACATTTAAATTGGGAAATAAATTTGCATTTTTATGAGCAATTTATATTGTCTGCAGAGATTGATGTCAATCACCCCCTTTGTACCCAGTCCAGCATGTCACACAACTCACGCACTTAACTGGACAGTTGATAAATGTTCTAGTGAAAGAGATTTAAACAAAAAAAATTATCAATAAGCCACACGGAGGAAACAAAACACTACCTTTCACTCATTCTCCTCCCGTTGATACCTTTCTTTCGGAATGCACACTGCAACTTTTTCACGAGCAGTGTATACCCCATGGCAAGTAATCAAATTTCGTGAGGACACCATGTGACCATCCTGATAATATGATCTGACTGTAAATTGACTACTGGCCTGCTTTAGGTCAGTTCATTTCACCACAAAGAACTTTAATTAATTTGACTTCATCCTTTTTTTTGGTTTACCTACATCGTAGAATAGTATAGGAAATTAAGCCCAGGTGTCAATATGCATTAGCAGTTACCAAATAGCCAAAAGTGATATTATGGAGCTCAGGTCTTTAAATTTGGTTAAGCTCCAATCTGCTAAAGTACTTTTCCTTTCTACTTTCATTCATATTGATGCTAAATCAATCAAAATAAGTAATCAATATATGCTACAAATAAACATATAGAAGAAATTATGAGAACATTGACTCTAAATCTGAGAAAATGAAGTGCCTCAAGCCTGTTCCAGATGCTTCTTGTCATATGCGCATAATCAATGTTGCTCAAGGTTTCCTCAAGGCACAGATGGTGAAACAGTACTAACACTAAGTTTTTAGTTCTCCCTCCTAACGAGTCACGGAGCAACCTTGTTGCTTTGTTGTCCCTAAGAGATGAGATATTGTAACCAAGGTAAGCACATATTAAATTTTATGTGTTTATTACTTTAGATAAGTGAGCAACTGAATCTTCTTACCTGTAAGGTAAGATGTCCTAGGTGCTCCACCAATGCCGTGATAACACGACCCAAAGTGAGCAAGCTTTTATTGATTTCAACAGCCTCCCTTGTGCAGCCCTGTGAATCAAAAGAACATCAGAATGTAAGCAAGTTATGCAGTACACAGTATTTGGGGGCAACAATCCACAATTTTAATATTGTTACATGCATCAATCAGCATCTTCGTGTAACAAATGATGAACAAATAGCTCACAATTTCATATCGTATCTCTTTGAATTACATAAAAACACTAATCAAGTTAGATGGCAAAGTTTTACAAGTTATGTAGTACACAATATATGGGGCCAACAATCCACAATTTTAAACAAAATAGCTCACAATTTTATATCGTATCTCTTTGAATTACATAAGAAAACACTAATCAAGTTAGATGGCAGAGTTTTACAAGTTTGTGTCTGTTCCAAGGTTATCAAACAGATGTGGTGCACACATTTATTTAAGCTCTCAGTTTGTTTGCCCTAATGGATAGGTGCAAATCCTTATAAAACAGTAACTCCAAGATAAATTGTTTTACATGTGAATCCCATAACTGATTGATCAATTACCTGGTAGTGAATGAGTGTAGAAAACACACCAATATTTGTTATGTACTGTAATTGAATTCGTATATAGTAGACAGAAGGTGTCTCGTACCGTTTTGTTTACAACTTTCATCTTTGTCACTTCAATTATTATTATTCAGAATTGGATATGGGACCTATTGCTAAGTTAAAATACTATGCTCATGATCCAGAAATCACTATAAAATGAGGCACACCCAAATTAATAAATTCACCTAAAAATCAAACATTGTTGACATTGTCAAATGATCTTTTGGAAGATGGAACAGAACGTTAGTTACCCACTCATTAGTTTTTAGTCAGGCCAATCACTTGCATCAATAGATTTTTGACAAGATTTACTTTCCAAGTTGTAAGAGTTAGTTGCAACAGAACTCCGAAGCAACTGATTTTGGCTCAGCCAAAAAGCCCACGGTTGCCTATGTTTCCTTGCACTTCTTTCAAGTGTTGCTCTTCTAAAAGATCCGGGCTCTTCATATACTGCTTGGTACGTCTGTATTTTCAAGCTATAAAAGTTAGTCCTAGTATAGAACCATGTAATATTAGGCAAAAAAACAGAGCATGACATTTCGACAATTACCTGTCCAGTTCGTTAAGAACAGGGAATGTTGGCATAAAGTCCCTGGATTTAGGTAGAGGAACCTCAGTGAACCATTTGTGCTGCCTCATCTACTGATATATACTGCAAGGGAGACAATGTTCAGTCTAGAATGCGCTTAAGGAGAATAAAAGAAGCGGAGTCAAATGGTATCTAGAGATTCAAATTATAGTATTATCTTATCAAGATCGTAAGTAAGCAGGTTGTTCAACAGATCAAAACCAGCCTCGAATAGGATTGGTCGTCCAGAAAAAAGATGCAGCTCGGAACTTATCTGGTAGCCTGTTATACTTGAGAAGACAAAGAATTCCCTCCATCATACTGTATACTCGGCAAAACAACAACAAATGCAACTGCGGAGACACGGTTGCTGTCAAAATTGATTTCGACACCCGGTAATTTTGAATATCCCAGCCAAATCTTTTCATTAGGTGTGCAAAGGGTTCTAAATATCTATAGCATCCAATATTAGCTAATAATCAAGATAAGAAAAATCAAATACCTTATCTTGTTGTTCCAAGTCGTTCTTTCCATTGAATAATGGTTCTTTGGCAAGAAGTGGTTGCGCGCCCGCAGCTCATGCTCCATCACCAGCTCCGCCGTGGACGCGTTAAGCTTTTCGCGGTTCGATTTTCCAAGAGCCACCGCCCGCGGAACAGCTCCACCTCCACTTTCCGCTGCATCAGCATGCCGTCGGCCAGTGCCACCGCCTTCCTTGCGTCCAGCGAGCTTAGCGCCTGGATCTGGGTCTTCTAGCTGGCTTAGACGGCGATGCAGTAGAGGCCGAGCGGACTGGGGCGCGAGGAGAGGCTGAGCGGACGGAAGGACGAGCAGAGGCAGAGAAGGGCGGTGCGTCGAGGGCGCAAGCGGCAACGGAGGGGAGGCGGACGGCGAACCGGAGGAGGTGGAGGCGGCGCTAGCGTGGGTGGAGGGGAGGCGGACGGCGGGCGGCGCCCGAGCATGAGGGCGCGAGAGCTGGTTTTGAGGAAGGAGCAGGAGGAGCGATGCGGCGGTTCCGTTCCGGAAGAGGAGGACGGCGCTGCGTGACACGAGCGCAAAGGGACGCGGATGGTGGCGACGGCGGCGGAAGCGGCGCGAGCGCTCTAGGTTAGAAGGGAGTCGGGCGCACGGGCGGGCGATGGTGGTGGGCTGCCGCGACGTAAAAGGCGACGGGTTTTGGTGGAGGGCGTAGACGACCTCACCAGATTTATTATATTGGGTATATAGATGTTCCGTTTGTTAAGCTGACCATTTAGTAAGTACATTGTTTTTGTAATATATACAACTAGTAAAGTGTCCGTGCGTTGTTACGGGATTAAAATAAAAATAAACTATAAATATCCTATATTTGATGGTTAGATATAGTACGACAAACAATTTTTATTAGTTTTGCATTAGGCTTTTCATCAAGGTTTTAAAAAGCGTCTACGACACAAATAGTAGTACAGACATGAGGATTTTGTTTCCTACCTAACAGACAACATTTCATTAAGTTTTCCAACAAAATAACTGATTTTGTATCTCCTATATTTGTTACCACATGGATATGACAACACCAGAAACATGGTCGATCTTGAGCATAGTAGAAACGAAAATCCACTTTCTATCTAAAACTAACTATGCTGAAATAAAAATCTTAATATTTACAGCCACAAGCAAGCTAGATTGGACGACACAGATCATCAGACTCACATACAAGTAGAGTTTTTTTTTTTGCTTCTGATGAACCAAAAATGACACAGACATTAGAACAAGGAGTCTTCTCGAAAGGGAAATATACCTTTGAAACTAATCCATTTGTTCAGATTTATTGCTCAAGTCCTCCTTAGAAACTCCAAACTCAGGCAATACGATAATGTGGCCTGGGTCAGCAACATTGAAGTCCTCAACTCCACGATGACAGCGTAAAAGTAATGATTGTTATGCCCATCTCTTTGAATCTCTGTACGTCGACGCACATGAATTCACTGTTAGTTAGACTCTGCCTAATTAAGCTGGTATAAAAAGAAGGAATACTTGGACACTATCAATTCACACTGAACAACCCAAACTGGGCTCAAAGTAGTATTGAATAAATGAAGCAAACAGTCAAACTATTAGTTTCTCACTTCATCCAGATTTCATAAGATGCTTCCAGGCCGTTCCAAGCAGCCACGGTTATGATATTGTGAGTGCGAGATACCTGACAGTGGAACTGTGGATGAATTTGCTGACCCAGATCCCAGCTCCTTGCGTTGCGGAATTTGTAACCCGTTGCAAAAGCAAATTACTACCGACTTTTAAGACCAGGCACTGTTGCCTTGGAGGCCATACTACTGTCGACGACTTCAAATTCCCAGCGGCTCCCTGCTGTCCCCCGATGGAGAAGGGCTGTGACACGAGAGTCGCAATCTAGAGATCACCAACACGTCCGGGGTTTCATCTAGGTGTCTCATGCTGGGCTTGGAGCCTTGGACTCGAAGTCACGTCGTGCAGGGCTCAGGCTCAGACTCGAACAACGATCGGAGGGTCGTATACTCGTATTTGAATATGTTTAGATCTCAACTCCAAATTGAACTCGGTGTTGGGGCCACTAGTCTTCCAAACCCAACAGATACGTAACATAATCGATTTTTGGTGTGGGCGTATGGGCGTACGACATGGACGTTTTCATTGAACTTATTAAGGAGTAGAGATATAAATCACACCCAAGATGTGATTTAATATATCACTCTCAGGCGCCGTGTAGGCACCAGCTGGTCTGTGTGGCACCGGTGATGCGCTAGTCGCCAGCCATTAAGATATCAAGGAACCATTAAACCGGGCCGTGCTTTCCTCTCTACTCACCGAATTTCTTCTGGTTTTTCTTTACCAGACCGGTTAGGCACTTGATTGCCATGTATCAATTACCACTGATTGAGCGACGATGGTTTGGTCTTCATTAAAATAATAGAAGGTGCGGTGGTTCAAACCATTCTTTTGTGAGGAAAAAAAAACTGCTCACATTTTACGAGAAGCCTCACTATTTTATTTGCAGCTAGATACTTCGTATACACTAGTATAATGAGGCGCGCCGTTGCGCGCCATTTGACTAATAATGAAACTAAATAATGAGATCAGGAGAAAGTTTAACTAATAATGACAAAAAAATTTAAGAGAAAACATTTTCAGGTAGAGGAATTGATAATCGGGTTTGACCTTACTGTATCCTTTATTTGCAGACTTTTTTTGTTAACAGCAAGGTAATACACTAATACCATTAAAAGAGCGTATAAAAGGAACCATTCCAAGGTATACTAACTTAGTGAGCCTTTAGACAGTGTCACATTAAGGCAGTATTTCATAGACACAGGAGAAAAGTAGACCGCATGATCTGTGCCGATTGTTAAATCAAATCTGAAAATTGGTGTGCTCTTGGGTCAAATTGAAGGGTCCTTCTAGAAAGTAAGCAAAAGCACGTATATTGTTCGCCGAATGGACACAAAGATTTATCGGTAATGTTAAACAATCTAACATTGCAGAGTAAAATTCAGTCTGTTTCAGATTCAGTTCCTACAGTCAAGCAAATGATCCCACTGCATATGTATAAAGTAGTTTATCATGAGGAAATAAAATTAAAAAGCAGAAGCCATGTTCTGTTCTGACCGCCGAATTCAAATTTGAAAATTGTTGTGCTTTCGGGACAGAAATTTTCAGATGTTTCCAACAGGCTATATACACACATGTATTGACTATCTAATGTTTTCTAGAACAATGCATGGATCACAAAGATTTTTCGGTAATAATCATCATTTGGAATCAGCCTTCCCAACCAGTAATGTGAAAAAATATATACAAAAAGCAAACAACATATCACCTTGAAAATTATCAATGCAGAAATAACTGCAATTCAAAGAATCAAACTGCTTGACCTCTGCATCGACGATATTAATCACCTGCACCATGCCTTCAGCTGCACAATAAGACCGAGGTCAATAAGATACTTTATTACGCATTTGACAGAAACAGGAGAAGCCAGATGTGCTGCATTGTTTTTACATAGTTAAATTTTTTCCAGCATAATGAGGGATGCAATTTAACATTTAAATAAATTTAAAACACTTGTAGAAAAAGCAGAAGTGCATGTGATAAATTAATGAGAGATCAAAATTAACTATGCACATTGTGAATAGAGAGATCAAAATTAATGAGAGATCAAAATTAACAATTGTTCAATGTCTAGTGCTGATCACAAGATATGAAATATGTAAACGGTGTCACGCACACGCAATGAATTCAGAATTTGATGCAAAGAAGGTTCATGCTAGCAAGGATGATTTTATGTACTAGCAAAAATTGCACTAAAAGGTTTATAGGTCACTGGTCACACAACTTAATATGAAATTCAGCAAGTGCAATTATGAGCAAAATGGTGATTCTTACTTTCTACAACTTTCCTTTTCATTCATTCTTTCTTTTCGTTTATACTCTTTCTTTTGTTTCTGAATTTGTTTCTCTTATAGCCAAAATCAGAACATATATAAGACTTTAACGACTATGTATAGAACTAAGTGCAACCAATAGCTAGATAGGAACAAAGTTTATGCAAAAGAATGATCACGCTACTTTTTTTTTAGATTTTCATATTATGATAATGATATTGAAACGACACAAAGGATGATATAATCAACAACTAAACAAAGACTCTAATGGACTGAAACTTGACAAAACTCACCAAAATAACATATCAACACAAAGGGCTATAGGTATATTTTCGTTTAGCTTTTGTGGATAGGATGATAACAAATATATATAGCTATGGGTAAAAATATTCCTACCATCACTACAACAAGAATGGCCTAAAGCAACACAAACATATGTTGTTGTACCTAGAAGAAAGTGTTGCTAGCATCTTTAGAAACACATCTCGTATGTGTTGTTATAGATGGTGTTGCTATAAATGAAGTTGTAACACAAGAGTAAGTGTTGCTGCAGATAAAGAAATGTGTTGCAACATTGTGACACCTGCAACACATCTCTCTAGATCTAACAACACATACAAGATTTCTTTGTAGCTCAAATGTACATTGTTATGCAAAACAATAGGAATATACAGAATATAATAGATATCATAGAATCTCACCACACAAGCATAGAAATGGAATAACTCATCAAATTCTTTATTGATAGAATAATGTGACAAATACAATGTTGCTTTGATTTACATCTCCTATATAGTCTAAGAGAAGAGTACAAAAAAGGATGTGTTGCGGAATGTAATATCATCCATCCTTATGAACTTATATGATCCTATCTATGGCAGTGGCAGGTTAGTAGTTGACTCAACAGTTCCAGCTCTTGCTTATTCATTTCTGCACACAATGTTGGATAAGTGTCCTCGATTTTCATCATTATTAAGAATACACGATTTTGTAAATTGTCCTTGAATCTTGTTTATTAAAAAAATCCTGTGTAAGGAAAATAAAGGTGAGAGTAAGTAGTACGAAAAAATAACTATATAGAAAACAGACTAACCATGTATCGAAATAAAATTGAGAGTAAGTAGTATGAAAAAATAACTATATAGAAAACAGACTAACCATGTATCGAAATGTGACGCCGCGTGCTAGTCATATTTTAACAATGCTTAGCATTGAGGGATGACAATGGTTATTATTTGCCCAATTTGTGTAGTGTTCCTTTATTTCTTTATACTATTGACCTTTGGGAAGTCAAACATATGAAGACACAAAAAAATTTCCATGTTCCTTACTAGAATAGGATCATTACAACTAGAAACAAAATAAAAAGAAATGTAAAACCTTGTACCACAACCATGGACGGGTGGTGCTAGATTAGCAACTAGCATACAGAGGTGCATTCTTATGCAAGAAAAAAACACTAAGGTGGGCATTTAATCAGTTATATTAATTTGCAGCCAGTTATTCACATATCCCCCAAATATTCTGCAACATCTAATTCCTAATTGAAAAAAGTACTGTTACATACACATCTGTGAGAGAGGGATTCAAATAGCAACATCATATATTCAATTGTGCATGTTTGTCGCACGCTGATGTCTTGGGGTTCATTCTGAATTCTCACGAAAGAAGAGAAAAACAAAAATTTTGGTAAATACCAATAACCGACTAGATGTAGAATAGATGGCAGTATTCATGTGGATTAGATCAAACCTAATTTCTGCAGCATATGGGCGTACACTGGTTCTCCAACTCACACCGTGAGATGAGATCGGCAATGGTCAGGGTTGATTGCCCACGACCTTGCGAAGCAGTGCCGCATATACCTTTCAGTTGTGCATGTCTGTCGCACCCTGATGTCTTGTTGAGTCTGATTTCTCATGGAAGAAGAGAAAAACAAAGGTTTAGGTAAACCAATAACCGACTAGATCTAGAATAGATAGTATTATTCATCTGTGGATTACATCGAACCTGCAGCATCTCGGCATATCACGGCACACGGCTTCGCCAACTGCCACCGTGACATGTGAGCGGCAATGGTCAGGGCTGATCGCCGACGACCATGCGAAGGGGTGTCACACCAACAACTTCGTCGACAGCAATGGGCAGGGTAGCCACTTTAATTCGAGATAGAGATAGAGATACCCCTATCTGAGGTGTGTCCCCGTCGTCCTCTCCAGTATTATTAGCACCGGCAGCCGCACAGGCACCATCGCAGGATGAAGCTCGCGGCGTGCGACTCGTGTTGGATCGCGGGAGCGATAGGAACAGCGGCGGCGCAGGGATAACATCATAACAGCGTCGGGTGAGAGTTTTTTAGATAATACGTGGGGTGAGAGAGTTATTATTGGGTTTATTACAATTTGGAGATGGGCCCAAAGACGTGTTAGTCTATAATTATTAGCAGCATAGTCATCTACATTATATGAAAAATATTTCATTTAAGTAAGAAACTGAATCTTTTAATGTGATTGGTGGTACTGGGAGAAAGGCATGAAAGTGGCAATGGCAATGGCAATGGTTCAAAACCCAACTCCTCTGGATTTATTTTTTTCTTTATTTTTATTTATATGATTTCAGTGACGGTGGTCTGGGTTGATATATGATTGAAAGGACACCACGTATTAATTAATGGCATAATGTGACATAGATATAACGATGAGTAAAAAAATCCCAGATTTTTTAAATGAAATATGTGCCCTTGGATATGTGTTGAAATACCCGATAGCAACACATACTACGTGATGCTAAATATGTTCACAACAACACATGCCCTTTGTGTTGCAAGAAATATGTTGCCCAAAGTCTGTCTCCTTGTAGTGCATGGAAACGATGGCTCTTAGTACCAAATGATGAGTTTGTGGCCCGATCTTCACAACGTAGGAACAAGATCAAGATAACTAGATTTAAGAAGACAAGATAACTAGCTGCAAGCAGCCAGGATAATAGTGCAACCTGACGAAATCAATCCGAAGCCAACCACTGTCTCTATACGGCAACCTGAATCGAGGATTTATCCAACCACACTCTAAGTTACCAACCAACACAACATACAATCAAACGGAGCAGGGACACCAATTGGGTGACATTGAATGTCGCTTATGTAATCTCCAAGGAAATCACAAGAGCAAAGGGGTAGAGATCTCTCTCTCTCTGAAATTGATAGCACTCGGCTAACCAAAGGGGTTCTTTTCGATTATCAAAGTTGTTTTAAATGACTCGAATACATGGCTTATTTATACTAGGAACATCCCTCCTAGTTGGGTGTGAAATTTTCAAGAGTTTCCACTAAGAAAAGGGTAGCTGAAAGTTGTGAAAACTGCCATCTCGTGAAGTCTCACGTGACTTCTAGACTCCCTAGCAGTCTTCAGTAAAATGAGCATATCTTTTTAATGGGAAGTCAAAATGACGAGCCGTTTATTGCAGGTCAAAGTAGACTTGATTATCTTTCCACCCATATGTATTATGTATATAGAATATCGACGGTCTGGTCTGTGGGATCGTCGAGAGATGACTCTGTTGTCAGCACGTCGGGAGCCCATTTAGCTTCGTGTAACATGTGTCATCTTTTATGTACTCCATCTTGGTTCGTCCAGAGAGATGCTCCTTGTGTGTAATTATAAGAGGAGTGTAGAAGACTTAGGTAATAGAAAGTTCTTATTTGAAGTTGAATTAAATTCATTAAGGAGCGAGTTCACCTGTTGTTGTATTTTCTTTTCGATGGTGGGATGTGTGATCATAGATATTCCTTCTAATACAGCGATATGCTTCAATCTGGAATCATATATGCCAAGCAGTAGTTTTTCTTTATTAAAATATTGACATAACCTCCGCATGTGTCGGTGTCATGGTGTTCTTTGCAACATGCACCATGTTCCCAATATGATTTACATCATGACTTGCTTTTCTTGAAAAAGTGTCCGGGATGTCCTCATCAGGCCGCCTGCCTAATCGTCATGGGCGCCGGCGGTGAGCTGAGGCTGGCCGGTGGCCTTGGATCCTGTGCGCACTGCTGTTCATGGGAGGTTCCCCAAAATTACTAAATTGCCATTGAACTACTCTACTATTTTGGCTCCAAATCAGTAGCTGTGCTCAAAATGTTTCTATGGAAATTTTTGTGCACACTCAGAAAATCATGCTGAGCAACTTTTGTTATTAGCAAAAGTTGATATTTTACTTGTAAAAATTCTTAAAAATTCAGATTAATTCTGTTTTCTGCCTTTATGAATTTATTCTGAGGATTTGTGCCATGAGAAAATCAGCAAAAAAGTCCTAAAATCTTCTTTTGATATGCTCTACCAGATTCTGCAAAAAGATGGGCATACTTTCACGGAAGATCCATGAGTTTTGAAATGCTAGGTTAAATCTCTTTTAAATTTAAATTTGCAAACCCTAGTTTAATATTTCATGTGCCTAACCATTCCATTAATGTTTTTAATATTGCAATTAAGGTAATGATACTGTTCACATGCTCATTTGTGACATGGGATGTCACAATAATTAAACACTTTCTATTTGTGAATTGAAAACACTTTGTAACTAAAAACTCCTTGTTACTAAATAAAAATACTTTAAACAAGAATAATTATTAATAAGTAAAGTCTTTTCAGAAATTGCATGTATTTGTAAAGTAAACTTTTCCTCATAAATCAAAGCAAATTATTCAATAAGCCATTTTTCACAAATCAAAAGTATTTATCCCATAAATCATTTTCATAAATCAAATATAACTATTAAGTAAACATTTCCACAAATCAAAGGCATTTGTTTCAATAAAGTATCATCATGAATAAAAAAATACATTCATGAAAGAAAATATTTTCATAACCAAGTAAAATAAATGGTTAATTTGTAGAATTTAATAAATCATTTGGAATCCTTTTGAGAAATAAAAGATTTTTTTAGAAAAGCAGTTCACGTTCCGTAATTGAAATGTTGGGATATGACACCTATCCACTAACTCTAGTACATGATGGTTACACGTCCGGACCTCACCTACGCGGTTCGGCAAGCGTGCCTTTACATGCATGACCCGCACGAGCCTCATTTCGCGCTCCTCAAGCGGATTTTGCGCTACATCAACGGCACCCTCGACCACGGGCTTCACATCGTCCCCAACATGAGCTTGTGTCTCACAACGTACTCCGAGACCGACGGAGTCGGCTGCCCCGACACACACCGGTCCACCTCCGCCTATTGTGTCTACCTTGGCGACAATCCGGTCTCCTCGTCGTCCAAGAGACGGACCACCGTCTCACGATCAAGTGTCGAGGCGGGGTACCGCACGATTGCACACACCGTCGCCAAGTGCTCGCTAGTTGCCCCAACTCATGCAGGAGCTCCACACACCAATTCCCTTGCCCACCATTGTCTATTGCGACAATGTGAGCGCCGTCTACATGTCGACGAACCCGATACATCATCGTCCGACCAAGCACATTGAACTTGACATTCCCTTCGTCTGCGAGAAGGTCTCACTTGGGCAAGTACATGTTCTTCACGTTTTCATCTTCTCATCGGTTCATCGACATTATGACCAAGGGCCTCCCCTGCCCTTGTTCACGGATTTTTGCTCCGGCCTTTGCGTCCGGCTACCTCACGCTTCGATTGCGGGCATGTCTTAGACACATTGTATAGTCTTGTATAGCTTTGGGCCTTGTATAGTCTTCATGTATAGTCTTGTATAGTCTTGTTAGACACATTGTATAGTCTTGGTATAGTCTTGATAGACACAATGTATAGTCTTCATGTATTGTACAGCCTTGTATAGCTTTGGTCCTGTTGCCCTCTCGTACTTCGGTTCGTGTAACACTCGTAACCCTAGCCCGGCCTAGAGCCTCGTGGCTTCTCTATAAGACGGTGCCCCCAGCCTCGAGTGCTGGGTGTGGTTTTCTGTCCATACTCTCCTCCTGAGCGCTTTTACGGTACACTACTTTTAACGTGGGTCGTTCATTCCTTCTAATCCAAACATAGATTGATTGTTACCATCTTACCTCCCACCGTGATAACAAGTGGTAATTCGAGGTGATAACAAGTGGTAATGGATATTTTGGGAAGAAAAAATTAGTGGTAGCTAGTAATTAATTATAATTTTAAGATTAAATATTTAGATCAATTAGAACTATTTTGGTTTAAGAAATTAAGAGGTATTATCATCCATTCGTTTTATTTCATCTTATCGTACATAACCAATCTGAGTCTTCGTCCTCCTCCTCAAAGTCCGGCACTATGGCGGCGGCGACGGCGCGTTCGGAGGGGTTGTCCGCGGCTGCGCATTCCAGCGTCGGTGGTTTCGCATTCCGGTCAATGAATATCCGTGCGTGGTCGCAGTGGATTTCGAAGGCAAAGCAACGATCCGTATGTGCGGAGGAGGCCAAGGACTCGGCGGCGTAATGGAATGAGCAGTTGCGTGCAGACGCGGTTAGCCCGACCTGGGGGCGGACCGGCGGAGGGCGATGTGCGCGGCAGCGGCGACGACAGGGTTCCACTTGGGCGCGCCGCGGCGCAGGTCGGGCGACGTGCGTGGCGCTGACGGCAGGTCGGGGCGAGATGTCCCGTGGCCGGTTTCAATCAGGATTGACGGACTAATTTGCCATGGCAAAGTGATGATTAATTAGAAACATAATAAAATTACTTATTTACCCATAACAATCAACGGTGGGATTGATTTGTTACCACCTTACTACTTAAGGTGATAAAATGCACCATAAAAGGGACCCTCCTCTACAGCTAAAATATCGCAAGCATAGATAGTAGCTGAAAATTCTTGGCAAGACAAAATTACGTAAAGCTTTCTCCATGAGCAATAGCCAGATACAAGATGATGGAACAGGAAAACGGAAGATGATAAAGGAGCACACCGAGCACAACGGGGGACACGCTGCAGGCCGGGAACATGAGAATACCCAGGGGCAAAGCCAGACGAGATAGGCGCTCGTGTCAGCTCCATTAGACGACGGTGTCAGCCATAGAGCACACAATATTTTTCTTCATGATTCACAGGAATTCGTTGGTGTCAGCTGACACCGTTGGTAACATGTAGCTTCGCCCCTGAGAATACCAAACATAAGTGGGTAGCACCGCCCACGGGCTGGATAAAAGTTAACACTGACGCAAGTTTTATTGCTGAATAAGGTAGAGCAAGCGCTGGAATCATTGCGAGAGATGAGCGAGGAGCCATCCTACTAACAAGTTGGCGCATTCTGCAAAATTGTGCATCAGTGGAGGAAGCTGAAGCGGAAGAAAGTCTGGAAGGCATCTGATTAGCAGCAGAATGGCTGCAACAACCGACATTTTAGAATCGGATTGCGCGAATTTGGTAGCAGTGCTCAAGAACAAGACGGCGTTGCGATCAAGCTGGATGACGATAGTGGAAGATATCCGAGCAACGGGAACCCCTGTTACCGGACTGTGTTTTTGTAAAAATCAGAAGGAAGCAGAACAGCATTGCCCATCTGCTAGCACAACTTGCGCCGAGCCGAAGGGAGTGCGTAGTTAAACGTTTTGATAGCCCTTTTTTTGCGTCAAGTCACGCATACAAGAGGAGGCACTGACCTCTAGTGACCCCTCCAAGACATGTAATATTTCTGTGACTCGAATAAAAAGAGCTCCCTTTTGTCGCAAAAAAAAATCCTAAAGGTGACATAGACATTTTTCTGATAAAAAAAAGCAAAAGTTTCATTGTGATACCGCTTGACAATTTCTGCTTAACTTTTTTTATAGAAAAGAAAAGTTCATCGGATTGTGAGCATGCCAATTCTTGCAAAAAAATATAGTCAAGACAGTTTCGTTTTTAGGTTCAATTGCAAAGAGAATGGGTACAAAGGAATCAGATTTTGTTATACATTTGAAACGTATAGACCCAAGAATTTAAATTTCAAACGACGGTCCCTGATCCGCTCCATCTTGCTTTGGAATGGTTTTACTGGGTGACCGAAACGCTTGCATAGAAAGCTTTGCAACGTTTTTTCTCACCCACGTTCTCGCTACCACAAGTATTCAGTGGAACGTTGAAATTGGTTGGGGATGAAATAGTAGACAAATATAATTTTGAGCAAAATTTGGATAAGATTTTGTTGGTAGCAAATATTGGAAATATAATCACTTTCAGTTTTAATTTAATCCAGAAATAAATCATAAACATGATATACAGATTGCTAAATAAATTAGACAAGTCTACGCAAGATCTAGACATATCTAATAAGCAGGAGAAGATGAACACATCTACCATACTATCCATAACTATCATGCAGAGATAGAACGCAAAGGCTAGTATGGAAGACATAATACAAGTAGAAGGTACGTACGTTTCCGGCCTGACGGAGTAAAGGAGTTAACGACGACGTTCAGCAGCGTCACGGCGAAAACAGCGACGTGCTTGGCTCACGCGGCGGGGAAGACGCGCCGTGGTGGAAGCGATCGAGCGATCGCGCGGAGCGCTTCCCAAAAACCTTATTCGCCTTCTCCCGGTGTAGGATCGGCGAAGGCGCTGGTTCCGGAGACCTGCTCTCCCGTTCGACGGTAAACGCCGACGATCGGGATGGAGTAGTCTTGGCGGCGCAGCAGCAAGAGAGGTTAAAACCCTAGGTGAGTTCGAGATATCGTTTCTGCGGCGGCGCTCGTACGTTTATATAGGAGAGACCGCTAGGGTTAGGCGAACCTAAAACCGAGTCGGTTTTCAAAACAGAAAACGTATTGGACTCGCAGCAAAAATAAAGTGCAAAAGGAAGCCGCGCCCTGCAAGGCAAGGGGCCGGATTTTGGCGGACCATTCACGCGAGGTGATGCGCGGCCGCGCCCTTCGCCCACGCCCCTCCCCGCCTCCGGCGAGGCGAGGCGAGCGAGCGCGCGCGTGTGGTCTTCCTTCTCTCTTTCTCACACTTACAAGGAAGGCAAGAGCATCCAAGTTTATAAGTTGGTCTCCCTCCACCTCCACTAGCAATGTGGTACTAAACATTGCACTCCCACCATCCCTCATGGGCCTTTGAGATTTTCTAGGAATTATAGAAATCATTTATGGGCTTTGGCCCAACAATTCCATCAATCCCCCACCGGATCTCAAAGTCCCAACAAGACTTTGTCTCATCCTACTACTGTTCAATATACCAGTGTTTCAGTGGAGACCGTTAAGTTGAACTTCCACCTAGAACAATAAGCTACGCTCGTTTACGACTTGAACAATGGACTATGCCTTGAATTGCAAGTCTTGTGCAAACAAGCTTTACTTAGAGTCACAGCTGAGTACTTGGACCTCCGAGTAGGCTACTCCGCGGGTGGAGCATATAGGTCGTACTCCGCGGTCTTTCATGAGCTTAATAGAGATCACCCAAATCTCACAAACTGCGACCTTACAACGAGTCGGGCTCATATAGGTGTATTCTTTCAAGAATGCTCTGCGAGGATAGCATCTTCGCTAATTAAAGCCAATAGAATACATTAAGGCATTCGCCAACCTGCCATGCGGTGTTGAGAGTATTGCATCATTACTCGAGAAGGTTTAAAAGGATACTCTCTAGCCGACCAATAGCTTGTTCTTCCCGAGTCCTACTTCACGGGATCTCCGATCACATAGGTTGGGTTACCACTATGGAATAGCTCAAATGGGTCTCATACCCATCTCCTTTGATGCATTGTCTATCACATTACGTGACGAGTCCCTTAGTAAACCGATCTGCCAGGTTTCTATCGGTTGATATGTAATCCACCGATATTACTCCGGAGTTTCTTATTTTCCTGACGGACTTTAAACGTCTCTTAATATGTCTTGATGACTTTATATTGTCCTTTGAACTGTTCACTTTAACTATCACGAGTTTGATTGTCACGGTTCATCGATATTGCCGGCACTAGTTTCTCGACAATAGGTGAGTCCATCAAGAGCTCACGTAGCCAATCGGCCTCAAGCGTGGTCTGTATCAAGCGCGGTAAGCTACGCTTCCATGGTAGACCTCGTTAAGATAGTCTCGTTTACATGATCTCCATGAAACAGCAGCACCACCAAGAGTGAAAACATATCCACTCGTGGCATACAACTCATCGAGCATCGGATATCCAATTGGAGTCACTATATCCCTCTAGTACTGCAGGAAACCCGAATAATGAATTCTATAACCCGCCGTACCTACTAGGTAGTGCATTACTCGCTCAAGCGCACGCCAATGATCATCTCCCGGATTAGAAGTAAACCGACTCAATTTGCTCACAGCAAAAGAGATGTCGAGCCTAGTAGCACTAGCCAAGTACATAAGTGATTCAATGATGCGAGAATATCTCAATTGGTCTCTACCAATTCTTTTATTCTTCCGAAGGATCAAGCTGGGATCATAAGGAGTTGGAGAAGGTTTGTTGTCCTTGTAGTCGAAGCGACTCGAGCATCTTTTCCACATAATGAGATTGCGTTAAAGTAATCCCATTCTCTCCTTTGATTAGCTTAATGTTTAAAATAATATCAGCCTCACCCAAATCCTTCATATCAAAACTTTGGAGCAGAAAAGACTTGACCTCATTAATCACGTCAAGGTTTGTTCCAAAGATTAGTATGTCATCCACATACAAGCACAATATAACTCCCTCACCCCCACCATGGCGGTAGTACACACATCTATCGGCCTCATTGACTGAAAAGCCTGCTGATATGAGTGTAGAGTCGAATTTCTCATGCCACTGCTTAGGTGCTTGCTTTAGGCCGTATAAAGATTTCACCAACTTACACACCTTGTCTTCTTGACCCTTTACTACAAAACCATCCGGTTGATCCATATAGATCTCATCATCCAACTCTCCATTAAGGAAAGCTGTCTTAACGTCCATCCGATGAACGAGAAGACCATGAGAGGCAGCCAGAGCAAGTAGTACACGTATGGTGGTCAATCTCGCAACAGGTGAGTAAGTGTCAAAGAAATCTTCACCTTCTTTCTGGGTATAGCCCTTAGCCACAAGCCGAGCCTTGTACTTGTCAATATTACCATCGAGGCCTAAGCTTCTTCTTGAACACCCACTTGCAACCCACGGGTTTGCACCCATATGATCGATCAACTACCTCCCATGTTCCATTAGAAAGAATAGAGTGCATCTCACTCATGTACAGCTTCTTTCCAATCATCCGCATCAGGTGATGCATATGCCTCAACAATGGTTCCGGGAGTATCATCCACAAGATAGACAGTGAAATCATCACCAAAAGATTTTTCAATCCTTTGTCTCTTGCTCCGTCTAGGAGCTTCACTATATATCTCCTTGATAATTGGTTCAAGTGTTTGTTCAGCATGATCGGAAAGCACAGCAGGTTCGGGAGTAGTTTCAGCAATCACATCAGTAGATAATCTAGACATGCTATATGAATCTTTCATAGGAAATATGTTCTCAAAGAAAGTAACATCACGAGACTCCATTAAAGTATTAACATGAATATCGGACACCTCCGATTTCACTACTAAAAATCTATAGGCAATGCTATTACGAGCATATCCAAGAAAAACACAATCCACAGTTTTAGATCCCAACTTACGTTTCTTGTTTATTGGCACATTAACCTTGGCCAAACAACCCCAAGTACGTAAGTAAGACAACGATGGTTTTCTCCCAATCCATTCCTCATATGGCGTTTTCTCCTTATTCTTCGTGGGAACTCTATTTAGGACATGACATGATGTCAATAAAGCCTCCCCCCACCATGCCGTAGATAATCCCGCAGATGTCTAACATGGAGTTAACCAAGTCGATCAAAGTGCGATTCTTTCTTTCGGCAACCCCGTTTGATTGGGGCAAATAGGGAGGCGTCCTCTCACGAATAATACCGTGTTCCGCACAAAATAAGTTGAAATCATTAGAGAAATATTCACCACCGCGGTCGGACCTAATTCTTTTGATCTTTTTCTCTAGTTGAGTTTCAACTTCGGCCTTGTAGATTTTAAAGTAGTTTAGAGCCTCATCTTTCGTTTTTAACAAATACACATAGCAGTATCTAGTCACATCATCAATCAAAGTCATGAAGTATCTTTTTTCACCTTCTGTCAATATACCATTCATTTCGCAAAGATCTGAATGTATAAGTTCTAGTGGTGCCAAGTGTCTCTCCTCGGTAGCCTTGTGAGGTTTTCGAGGTTGCTTAGATTGCACACAAGTATGGCACTTAGAACCTTTGACAATGGAAAAATTCGGAATTAAATTCAAGCTGGAAAGTCGAGACATAAAACCAAAATTCAGATGACATAAACGTGAATGCCAAACATTTGCATCACTCTCATTAACACCATCACAAATATAGTTCACTGATTTATTGCAAAAATCTGAAAGGGAAAAGCGGAACAAGCCTCCGCACACATAGCCTTTACCAATAAATTGTCCACTCTTAGACACGACAACTTTATTCGACTCGAGCACTACCTTAAAACCATCCCTACATAAAAGGGAGCCACTAACGAGATTCTTCTTGATAGAAGGGACATGCTGCATGTTCTTCAATTGGACAATCTTTCCCGAAGTAAACTTCAGCTCGACCGTGCCAACACCATGAACAGAAGCATGTGACCTATCTCCCATCGAGACGGAAGAATCCCGGGCGACCTGGTAAAAGAAAACAGAGAAGCATCAGCACACACATAAACATTTGCACCAGTATCAAGCCACCAACTTGTAGATTGAAATACTGAAAATACAGACGGTAAATTACCGTACCCAGTAGTGTCAACACTCGGTCACCATGTTCGCAGACTTCTGCCGAGGAGGCTTCCTCCCTTGCGCTCGTGGACACTTCTTTGCCCAATGCTCGGTGGAGCCGCAAACGAAGCATCCCTCGTTCTCCTTGTTCTTTTTCTTCTTGAAGGTAGTGGTCCGCTTAGGCTTATTGTTCTTGCCCTTGCCCTTGCCACCATTGCTATGAGACGATCGTGGTTGGTGCACCATGTTGGCACCGGTCCGACCTTCAACAGACTTTAGCTCTCCCATCCTTAGCCCGAGCTTTCTCCTCAATATCAAGAGACGCGATCAAATCTGAAACAGAAATGTCGATCCTCTTGTGCTTGAGAGAAGTGACGAAATCCCTCCATGAAGGAGGCAATTTGGCAATGATACCCCTAGCCACCAACTTGTCGGGTAAGGTGATCTTAAGCATGTCGAGTTCCTTGACCGGACACTCGTATTTCATGAGCTCGTGCGACTACGGATTTGCCTTCGGCCATCTTATAGTCATGATACTCGCTCCATGATATACAACTCGGTGCCGACATCGGAACCACCATAGTCAGCGCAGAGAGCATCCCACAACTCTTTAGTGTCGGTGTGATGGATATACACATCTTGCGGATGATCCGCAAGATTTCCAATCACGAGTGCCTACAAATAGAGCATTGGCTTCCTTGTACCGATTCTCCTCTTCAGAGAAAGAGTACCTTCAGGTTTGCCATTGGATGCCTTAAACACTTTCATGGCGTTAAGCCACGGAGTGACTTTCACTTGCCATCTCTTGAAGTGCACGCCGGTAAAACGTTCCGGCCTCGGTGCCTCCACAAATCCAACCATAAAACTAAAGTGCCTATAATAAGGTTTTTGGATTGTTGGAAATATAATCACTTTCAGTTTTAATTTAATCCGGAAATAAATCATAAACATGATATACAGATTGCTAAATAAATTAGACAAGTCTACGCAAGATCTAGACATATCTAATAAGCAGGAGAAGATGAACACATCTACCATACTATCCATAACTATCATGCAGAGATAGAACGCAAAGGCTAGTATGGAAGACATAATACAAGTAGAAGGTACGTACGTTTCCGGCTCGACGGAGTAGAGGAGTTGACGACGACGTTCGGCAGCGTCACGGCGAAAACAGCGACGTGCTTGGCTCACGCGGCGGGAAGACGCGCCGTGGTGGAAGCGATCGAGCGAGCCGCGCGAGCGCTTCCCAAAAACCTTATTCGCCTTCTTCCGGTGCAGGATCGCCGAAGGCGCTGGTTCCGGAGACCTCCTCTCCCGTTCGACGGTACACGCCGACGATCGGGATGGAGTAGTCTTGGCGGCACAAGCAGCAAGAGAGGCTAAAACCCTAGGTAAGTTCGAGATATCGTTTCTGCGGCGGCGCCCGTACGTTTACATAGGAGAGACCGCTAAGGTTAGGCGAACCTAAAACCGAGTCGGTTTCCAAAACGAAAACGTATTGGACTCGCAGCAAAAATAAAGTGAAAGTGCAAAAGGAAGCCGCGCCCCTACAAGGCAAGGGGCCGGATATTGACGGATCATTCATGCAGGTGATGCGCGGCCGCGCTCTTCGACCCCGCCCGGCGAGGCGAGCGAGCGCGCGTGTGGGCTTCCTTCTCTCTTTCTCACACTTGCAAGAAAGGCAAGAGCATCCAAGTTTATAAGTTGGTCTCCTCCACCTCCACTAAGCAATGTAGTACTAAACATTGCACTCCCACCATCCCTCATGGACCTTTGAGATTTTCTAGGAATTATAGAAATCATTAATAGGCTTTGCCCCAATAATTCCATCAGCAAAGCCTACATTGCTATACAGACCCTATAAAACCTGTCTCCATCGAAGCCGAAATCCATTTGTGATAATAATAAGCAAACGGTTTCGTTGAGCACTAGCTTAACGCAAATCCTTTCAGACAACCGCGTCCCGTACCGTTGACCTCACATTTCTTGCTGATTGATAATTCCCGACTTGACGAGCCCCGTCGGGTTGAAATCAGCGCTTGGCAAAAGCCTCCTGCTCGGCTGCTCCCAACTGACCATGGCTGCGCCCGCCGCCATGGGCGCCGCTTCGGAACCCACCCCGTCCGTCACCGTTCAGCTCCTGCTGCGCAGCATCGACTCCCGGACCACCGTGGCCCGGGCGCGGCCAGAGGACACATTGGACTCGGTGCTCGAACGCCGCCTCGGCAAGGCCGTCGCTCGCAGGGGAAATCTCTGGGTCGAGTACGCCGGCCGGTACCTCCCGCGCGATGCCACGATCGCCGCGCTCGGCCTCCCGCCGGACGCCACGCTGCACGTGACCTCCCGGCTCCTCTCCACGCCGCACCCCGACTCGTTCGACCTTGCGGAGGGCGAGGCACGCCGCGGCCGGACGGCAACCACCAGACTCCGCCGCGGCCCTCGACGTGCTCGTCTGCAAGTTCCTAAAAGCGGCCGGCGCGGCCCGCGAGAGACATTCCGCGAGCCCGTTGGGCCCGGTCGCGGACCACGTGGCCATCTTCCTTCGCAGCGGCGCGCCCGGCGCGCTTGCCCGGCTCTACCTCTCCGAGCACGAACCGTGCCGCGCCGAAGCGGAGCGCGCCATCCGGCGCTTCCTGACCCCCGATCCCCTCACGGAGCTCGGCATTGTCAAGGCGTGGACGGCGCCGGTGCTCTTGGAGTTGAGCGCGTGCATCGCCAGCGGTGACCCGCTCTACGCCGACCTTCGCCGCGCGATTGCAGCGGTGGTCGCCGGTCCGGAATGGAACCCGGCGTGCTGGCTCGACGCGTTGCCGAAACTGGTGGCCGAGCAGCTGACCCGGTTTGCCGTCGAGAAGGCGAACGCGGTCAGGGAACAGATCGCCGGCGCGTACCTGATGCTGGCGGCGGACAAGAGGAACTTGACCGAGTTCAAGACGTTCTCGTCGGCGCTGCGCCAGCAGGTTCACGAGCTGGACGCTGACGACACGCCGCGTGGCCCGTTGTGGGCGGCGCTGTACGAGGCGCTCATGTCCCTGCTGCGGAGCGTCGCCGACTACATGGCCATGATCGAGAGCTTTCTCCAGCGGCGAAATTACGCCATATCATCGTCGAGCACGCCGACGGTGAGCTGGACGTCCTCGCTGCCCTGCGTCTGGGTCGTCCTCGCCGAGCTGGACGCGTGGTCTGACATGGGCGAGCGGCCGGAGATCCGCAACGAGCTGCGTTCCACGCTGGCGGTACACGCCGTCGCGACCAGAGCGCTCCTGCAGAGTGCCAGGACGGAGTGGTGTCAGAGCACAGGCTGGATCACCGCCATGCACAGGAACCTCCTCGACTTCGAGTCACGGAGGCACCTGGCCACGACGATGCTGCCCAAGTTAGCCGCTGCGGCGAGGGGCACAACAACCATGTTCATTGACCGGCCTCGGTTGCTGGCTGACTCGTTCCGGTACATTTCTCGTGCGACGCCGGAGGAGCTTCGCTCTGAACTGAAGGTGGAATTCACAAACGAGCAAGCCACTGGCCCAGGGGTGCGGAGAGAGTGGTTCTGTATGGTGTTCCAGGCTCTGTTCGACCCGAGCCAAGTTCTCTTCTCGCCGTGTCCATCTGACAGGCGAAGGTTCTTCGTTAACCCAAGTGAGTGTTGCATCTCGTGGCCTGAAACATGTTCTTTTGCATAAGTCATGACAATTGTTTTTTTATGTAAAATCCAACGAAAATTAATTCAGAATGGAAATGACACCCGTTATGTAGTTATATGATTTCTTCATGTTGTTTGTTTTTTCTTTTAGTGAACATGGAGATTTGGTAAAATCCAAGAAAATAATTGGAATTTTTCTAGTGTGCACCATAAGGCTACTAAGGGCAGGTTCCAGTATAGAATATATGCTTTGAAAGAGAATATCATTTTCATTTGAGCTGAATGTTTCACTTAAGCTGGTTTCATTTCTAGATTAAGATTCACTTAGCAATTGAATACATTGTTGATGTAATATTTTAGTAGTTGACTCTGTTATCCCTTTTGTCCCAAGTGCCAATTATAGAGTTTGACTCTGGATCTTTCACTTAAGCTGGTTCCAATTCTAGAGTTGGTCTTGGGACAAAAGAGATAATATAGTAAAATGCTAACACCCAAGGCCAACTCTGTTTTTAGCTTCATCGCAATTAATCATAGCTTTACATTATTGTAGTGAGAAAAGCACCATATCATTTTATAGAAGTTTTTTCGTCCAAAATAATAGACATTTTTTTCTCAACTAATGGTCATTAGTTGAAGTGTAGTTTAGTAATTGCACTAAAAATTAATAATGTATTTATTTATAATTGTTTGGTGTTAAATGCACTAAAAATTTACTAACTTAATAATAATGATGAATTAGATTTATATTAAACATATTTATAGTAAATATGTATAAAAATTGACTAACTTATTTCTAAAATTAAATCTACACCGTGAGATCCAACTAATGACCATTAGTTGTGAAAAAATAATGGTCATTATTTTGGACCATAAAACTCCTCTCATTCTAACCATTTGAAGTTTACAAATGAAACTAATGCCACTCTGTCTAATCCATTATATTTTTGTATGTATTGCAGCATCTGTTGTGGATCCATTGCACCTGCAGTACTACGAATTTGCCGGAAGGATGATTGCATTGGCACTGATGCACAAAGTACCAGTTGGAGTTTTCTTTGACCGGACATTGTTCTTGCAACTAGCTGACAGGCCAGTGACATTGGATGATATTGTAGATGCAGATCCATCACTGCATGACAGCTGCAAGAAGATCCTAGAAATGGATCCCTGCCTGGTGGATTCAAATGCCCTCGGTCTTACATTTGTTCGAGATGTTGAGTTGTTAGGGTCCAGGACGGTTGTCGAGCTCATCCCAGGAGGGAAAAACACCATTGTTAATAGTAAGAACATGTGCGAGTATATCCATCTGCTGATTCAAGACAAGTTTGTGAACTGCATTACGGATCAAGTAGCCTATCTCACTCAGGGCTTCAGTAGCATGCTTGGCAAACGTGAGCTCTCAAAAAATTTCTTCGATGCTTTGGATGTTGAAGATTTTAATCGTATATTGGCCGGCAGCAACAATACCATAGATGTCGAAGAATGGAAAGCTCATACTGACTACCATGGGTTCACAAGAAAAAGCCGCCAAGTTGAATGGTTCTGGAAGGTTTGTTGAACGCTTTCCGCTGAGTGAATTTTCATCTCATTCAGCATGATAATTAAATTATTATCATAGATAGAAATCCAATCAATCTCTAGCTGTTCATTTCCATGATACTTGCAAAATGAAACTCTTTCTATATAACAGGCAGTGAAAGCAATGGCAGTTGAACAACGAAGGCGCCTACTCTTCTTCTGGACGTCCGTGGAGTATCTACCTTTTGATGGTTTCTCTGGACTGGGTTCCAGGCTATCCATAGTCAAGTCACCCAACTCTTGTAACCATCTCCCTTCCTCGGGCACCTGCTTCTACCAGCTCCACCTCCCTGCGGCCTACACTTCCTTCCACATGATGCAGAGACGGTTGCAGATGATTGTCCAAGAGCATGTCAGCAGCAGCTTTGGCAAATCTTAAGCTTGTGCCGTGATCTTATTTGATGTTAGTGTCGTAGTACATAATATGATCTTCTATAATAGCAATTTTCATGCTTGCATAAACAGTTCAATGTTGTAATTGAGATCGTCGCTGCAGTATCGATGTTAGGCAGTTCCTGATTTTAGGATACTAGAGTTTTTTTAAGCAACATGACCGGTAATGAGCAGTGATTATAATATATTAATAATAGAATGAAAAGATTACAGAAACGGTTATAACAGGACGGACAAAGCCCAGTGATTATGTTCTTGTAGCCGGGATTCTGTTGTTGTGATGTACTTGCTCTTAGCCCTATGTAATAGGAGAGAGAATTCCTTTTTTTTTGAAAGATTGAAGCAATCTATGTTATGGGAACCCTATTAAATATCCAATTATTTGTGTCACATGCTCAAGCTCAAGGCAATAAGTACTATGACTCTTGTTATGTCTGTTATTATGGGCAATATAACTTGTTATGTCTGTTATCCTTCTGCTGTTGCGCGCCTTTTTTTTTTTTTTTGAGTCCATGCTGTTGCGCGTCTTGGGTGCCACCGTATTGTTGCAAAATGTAAAAATCTGGTTTGCAAGACTTGATAACACTACAGTTGGGTACCTATTGTCTTTTCTACGAAACGCTGCAGAAATCTAAAACGAGGAAGGAAGCCAAGATTTTGCTTTTGTATCAACCGGATCTACGTCTGCCTTAGGATTCAGCTAAGATGGACATGGTTTTTAAGCTTGCCTGATTGCCATACCAAAAAAAGAGAATTGCTCCTTTAGTCCTCTTTTCAAAAGTTACACGAACTTTAAAGCATTAAGCCTAATTAATTTTTGGATTAATCATAGGGCCGGCCCCTATACCAAGCCCTGTCAGGCCCGAGGTGAGCAATGCGGATAATCTTAACTAATTTTTTTGCTTTAGTCTTTGGTTACTACTTTACCTCTCATCCAACTTTTACATGCATGTGAGATTTGAGCATTCTAACGTTCCTAAATTGCAACATATATAGTTAGCAAGAATGCGGATAAGTTAGTGGGAGTTGATGAATGCCGCAGACCTGAGAAGGTTTGGCAGTGGCTATCTACATCTCAGTTTCGTTTCAACTGATCAACGGCAAAACAGGACACGTCCACAAACATCTGACTATGTGATGACAACATCACGACATCTTGCACCAATATGAAGAATAAAGCTTAGAGCTATGAC
The DNA here is from genome assembly GCA_031894775.1 of Chloris gayana. NCBI lineage: Eukaryota > Viridiplantae > Streptophyta > Magnoliopsida > Poales > Poaceae > Chloris > Chloris gayana. Next base: position 122,686 of record JAUNZO010000026.1, read on the forward strand.
GGCGACATTGTCGATTGAAAATTACCGAAGGTCTTTTTCTTGGTAGCATGTGCCTCGGCAACACTTCAGTTCTAAAGTTGATGCGACCTGAGCGGCTGGCTGGCTAGTCGAGCACAAAGTGTACTGTACCGAACCAGGGTTCCGTCGGACGGGAGGAGTCCGTGCCTCGGCAACACTTCAGTTCTAACAGTCTGTCTTTCTGATCACCATTGACTGTGAGCACGACAAAACGAGCACAGCGATAGCAATGCGTGTACATGGATTAGGGAAGTTTTCTCTTGATAATTACCAATTTGAGGAGCCCGTCGCTTCCACACCAGTTATCTTTGCATGCAATTATGTTAGTCTTAACTTATCTTTTATTTATTTTATTTATTTTTAATAAAGAACAACCTATTTTTCAACATCCCACTTTGTTAGTAACAAAAGTTTAAACAGCTGTCCTAGTTCTACGGATAAATCAATTATGAAATGCTCGGTGTGAAAAGCTACCAACTAATGCGTGTTTTTGCTGTCACAAAAAAATGTGTGCAACAACACAGGTCAACAATGCTCTTGTTCTTAATTTTGTAGGGTTTATATTTTTGCGAGTTCTTTTAATTCACTTGATTTACTAGTTAGCTTGTTTGTTCCTGTATCTATCATCCAAAATTGCTTAGATTGTTCTTTATTATTATTTTATCAAAAATCAAAATACAATTGGTAGAAACTTGTTTAGATACCAAGATTATTCTACGAGGCACGGTGGACCAAACTAATCATGAACAAAATCTCAGTTTCTAACAAACTCTGGCCAAATATACGAAGAACTTTAGTTGCTTGCTGCTTGACACCTCCCAACTTTTGACGGCCCCATCTCGCTCCTGAGAACCCCCATCCCAGACTTTCTCACTTTCCCCTGTTCCCCAACTGACCAGGGTTCCACCCGCCGGCATGGCCGCCGCCGCCGCTGCCGCTGCCACTTGGGAATCCGACCCGTCGCCCGCCCCATCCGGTGCCATCCAGCTCCTGTTGCGCAACATCGACTCCCGGACCACCGTCGTGCGGGCGCACCGAGAGGACACGTTGGACTCGGTGCTCGAACACCTCGGCAGGGCCGCCGCCCGCAGGGCCAACCTGCGAGTCAAGTACGCCGGTCGTTACCTCCCGCTCGAGGCGACGATCGGCGAACTCGGCATCCCGAAGGACGCCGTGCTCCACGTGACCGCGCACCTCCCCACGCCGCACCCCGTCGCGTGGAACCTCGCCTTGGAGGTGGCCGCCACGGCAAGGCTCGCCGCCACCGGCTACCGGCTGGACTCCGCCGCGTCGCTGGACAGTCTCGTCTCGGATTTCCTAGATGCAGCCCCCTCGGCCCGTAAGTGGAAATCCTCTAGCCCATTGGGCCCGGCCGCCGACGCCGATCACATGGCCATCTTCCTCCGCAGCGGCGCCCCGGGCGCTCTTGCCCAGCTCTACCTCTCGCAAGATCAATCGTCTCGCGGCGGAGTGGAACGCGCCATCCTATGCTTCCTAACTCCCGATCTCTTTCCCCTGACGCAACCTGGCATTGCCAAGGTGTGGATAGCGCCGGTGCTGCTGGAATTCTGCTCATCCATCGCCACCGCCGGCGCGCACCAGGCCGACCCGCTCTACGCTGACCTCCGACGGGCGCTTGCAGAGCTGCTCCGCGACCCTGGGTGGAAACCCGCGTGCTGGCTTGACTTGTCCCCAAACTTGGTGGCCGAGCAGCTAACCCGGTTTGCCGCCGAGAAGGCCAACGCTGTCGAGAAAGAGATCACCGGGCTGGCGGCGGCGGACAAGAGCAACCTGGCCGAGTTCAAGACGTTCTCGTCAGTGCTGCGTCAGCACGTTCTCGGGCTGGACGCCGACACCACGCCGTGTTGGGCGGCGCTGCACGAGGCGCTAATGTCCCTGCTGCGGAGCGTCATCATGTACGTGGGCGTGATCGAGAGGTTTCTCCAGAAGCGAAAGGATGCCGCGTCGCCGTCGGTAGCGCCGGCGGCCAGCTGGACAGCTCCCTGCCCTGCGTCTGGGTCGTCCTCGACGAGCTGGACGCGTGGTCGGACATGGGCGAGTGGCCGGAGATGCGCAACGCACTGCGCGCCACACTGGCGGGGAACGCGGTGGCGACCAGAGAGATGGTGCTGAGCACCGCGACGACGGACTGGTGCCAGAGCAGCGGCTGGGTTGCCAGGCACAGGGACCTCCTCGGCTTCGAGTCACGGAGGCACCTGGCCATGACGCTGCTGCCCAAACTGGCCACTGCGACGCCGGGTACCACACCCATCTTCATTGACCGGTCTCGGCTGCTGGCTGACTCGTTTCGGTACATTGCGCATGCCAAGCCGGAGGAGCTTCGCTCCGAACTGAAGGTGGAGTTCATGAACGAGATGGCCACGGGCCCCGGGGTGCGGAGGGAGTGGTTCTGTTTGGTGTTTCGGGCTCTGTTCGATTCGCGCCAAGTTCTCTTCTCGTCGTGTCCGTCTGATAGGCGAAGGTTCTTCATAAACCCAGGTGAGTTTGCTTCTCGATCGTGGCCATATGCTCTGTTTACTCCTACGAGCCTGAAACATATTCTTCGGTATATTTTCATGACAATTGTTTCAGCATGCAGATGCCACCTGCTATGTAGTTATAATATGATGAACTGTTTTCATTTTGTTTCGTTGAATGAACATGGTGCTTTGCTAAAATCCAAGAAAAAGATCGGCATTTTTTTCTTCTTTAAAGGAGATTTAGCTAGCATGCATCATGAGGATACCGAGGGCAGGTTACTGAATATGTGCTTTGAAAGAGCATATCACTTCATTTGAGCTGATTTCACTTGAGGTGGTGCCATTTCTAGATTCAGTTACCATTTGAAGTTCAGAAATCTAAATAATTGTGTTCCGTCTAACTTATTGCATTTCCGTCTGAATTGCAGCATCTGTTGTGGATCCATTGCACCTGCAGTACTACGAATTTGTGGGAAGGATGCTTGCATTAGCCCTGATGCACAAAATACCAGTCGGAGTTTTATTTGACCGGACATTGGTCTTGCAACTTGCTGACAGAACAGTCAGGCTGGACGATATTGTAGCTGCAGACCCGTCACTGCATGACAGCTGCAAGAAGATCCTAGAAATGGATCCGTGTCTTGTGGATTCAAATGCTCTTGGCCTTACATTTGTTCGAGACGTTGAGATGCTAGGGTCTAGGACGGTTGTTGAGCTCATCCCAGGAGGGAAGGACACCGTTGTTAACAGCAAAAACCTGTGTGGGTACATCCATCTGCTGATTCAAGCCAGCTTTGTGAACTGCGTTACAGATCAAGTAGCCCATCTCACTCATGGTTTTAGTAGCATGCTCGGCAAGTCTGAGCTCTCAAAGAATTTCTTTGATGTTTTGGATGTTGAAGATTTTAATCAGATGCTGGGTGGCAGCAACGACACCATAGATGTCAAAGAATGGAAAGCTCATACTGATTACCATGGCTACAGGAGAAAAAGCCGCAAAGTTGAATGGTTTTGGAAGGTATGTTCAACTCTTTCGACTGAGTGATTTTGATTTGTTGAAATTTGTTGTCATAAATAGAAATTCGATTAATCTATAGTTGTGCATTTCCATGAATTGAATACTTATAAAATGAAAATCTTCTACATAACAGGCAGTGAAAGCAATGACGGTTGAACAACGAAGACGTCTACTGTTCTTCTGGAGCTCAGTGGAGTATCTTCCCTTCAATGGTTTCTCCGGACTGGGTTCCAGGCTGTCCATATTCAGGTCACCCAACTCTTTGGACCATCTCCCCTCCTCGGGCACCTGCTTCTACCAGCTCCACCTCCCTGCATACACTTCCTTCCACATGATGCAGAGCCGGCTGCAGATGATTGTCCAAGAGCATGTCAGCAGCAGCTTTGGCAAATCTTAAGCTTGTGTCCTGCTCTGATTTGAATTTTAGTATAGTACATACAGACGTGCCATGTCTGCACAAACCTATTCCGATGTTGCAATTGAGATCGTAGCTGCAGTATTGATGTTTAGACTCTTGCTGATTTTAGGAAACTCGTAATCGTAGTTCAGGGACAGATTCACCCTAGAGGCCTGGCGTATATTATGGATAACTTTGCCATTTGATCCGGCTTAATTTTTTTGGCTTTCACCTGATGTGCGGTCTATATATGATGCATTATAGGGATAGGAATAGGATTGTCAATTGTACTACGATGAGATGTCAATAGTCTGGAATATGTGCAACAAAACTGTGTTGTAATGACAATCTCCACTGCACGTAGACTTAGGTGCCGCGCAAACCTGATATCTTCTATCTGGTATATTGCTTTTCAAATTAGTAACATCCATCCCTGCAGCAAGTTGGGGACCATTCTTCTATCTGGTATTCTGTTGGCCAGTCATTCTTACTCTCACCGTGGAATTCTCTCATTTTAGGTGTCTTTATTAGCTGCCAGCAGCTCCGAAGAGGAAGGTAAGCGTCATATAGTGGCTACATAAGTTTAATTCGAGAATATTCAGAGAAGTCTTAATAGTAGGTTGTTGGACCATCTGGTGCCAGCAACAGCCTGATATTTGACAATGCAACCTTGTCTGTCACGATGGAGAGCCTCTTTCTGAGAAGAATTCAGTGGCAGAAAGTAGGGCCTTCCCTGCTGACTTGGTTAAAAAAAAACCGTCATATAGTGGCAGAAAGTAGCGCTCGTAATGGCAGAAACCACGATCGATTCTAGTATCATTGCAGTGGAGGATGCAATCCCACCCAAGGCGTCACGCATGGTGGCAACAAAATGGCAGGTGCAGAATATGCATATATGGTTCCAGTACGTGAGGTTAACTAGCTATATGCGTGCAATTAGAACTTGAAACGGAAAAGAGACGGAACAGAACTTGGTGAATCTTCCACTCACGCGCAGGCAGTCATGGAGCAGCTCATTTACATTTAAATTGGATAATACTCTTACATTTGCTAACAAAGTAACCAAACGTGAGGCTTGCCAATTTACATGATCTTGAGTTGCGAACGATAATCTAGACGGAGCAATAATATATTATGTATACAACCGATACACCATGAACTACAACTTCCATTAGCAAATTATCAACAGCCAGTGCTCACAACAGAGTGCAACCTTTCTACTGACGAATTTATAGGATGGAAACGAATGTGCGTGCATATATTAAATAGCTGCAAAGACAAACGCCCACTAGCACCAATCATTGGTCAAAGCTTCGCCAAAATCGAATTGATATTGCGTCAACTTATAATCATTGTAAGCCTACTATACAGCCTCATGTGTCTGGTAGTCCGCTCAGATCAGCAGAGCGGCAGAAACCATTGCAAGCAGCATAGTGGTACTTACAGTTGCTGTATGAGCATCAGATGGTCCTGTGCCAGGTTTTGATGATGTGCCAGGAGCCGCGGTACCACCAGGAGCGCTTTTTGACGCAACAGGTGGAAGCGGTGGCTCCTCCACGCTTGATGCGTTCAATGTCGGCATTGGAGGCATAGCTGGTGGCTTGGCTAACTCGGCAAGGGAACCAACCTGAATATACTGCATATAGTTGGGAGTGTCGTTTCCCAACCTTGTGCAGGAGTTTCCTGCCAATAAGAGAGTATGCAGGTTTCAGAAACAGAGTAGTACCTATTATGGAATAACCCAACTAAACAAATGCAAATGTGTGATCAGGAATATCCGAATATGGCAAATATGATGTCGCACAAGCTATATGGCAGCGTGAAATAGAAAATGTTGGAAAATGGCAGCACCACAATGAAGATTCTAAAAATGATCTATACACCACAAGCCATGTCCCCCTGCTATAGATGCAATCAGAAAAACAATGTTCCACCATGTTGAAATAGAATAAGGGACTTACTTTTGTATCTTCTGACCGTCTTTGGGAAATCAGTTATAAAGCCTGTCGCGTTTACCAATTGAACATAGTTATTAATTTCCACTGTCGCGTCTCCAAAGTAATCCCATGGTTGTGAAACAAACTCGTTACGGAACACCTGTACATACACATCTAGCCCCACTGACTGCAGATCATTCACAAGATTATTTTTTCTGATAATAAAAGCACCACTGAGGGCAAAAACAGATGTCTTGTCCACAACAACACCATGAGCGAACTTCTTCATATCGACTAATGACGATGGAGATGCATCACCAATGCCTGATTTTAGAGTGTAAACAAGCTTGCATTTTGTTTTCTGCTGCTTCAATTTGACAAGAACAGCACTATCTGTGGACCGAATCATAACTTCCTTGGTAGTCTGATTATTATAGCCAGCATCACTTAAAGCAGTGTTCACCTTATCAATAATGTCAAATCCTAATTTACTTGCCAAAAATGCAGCATTCTGAAATGTGAAAGGTAAATCAATCAATGAAGAAAGACAACAGCACATGAAATTTGACATCTGGAAAATGAACAGAAGAGAACAGTATTTGGTTGGACATGAAGGGATATAATATTTCCATTACTTGGCCCAGAGATCTGCGCGTGTTTGATATGTCTAATTTAGATCAATCAATGAAGAAAGACAATTGGACATGATTTTTTTTTTTGAGTCAAATTGGACATGAAATTTGACTTCTGGAAAATGAACAGAAGAGAACAGTATTTGGTCGGACATGACGGGCTATAATATTTCCCTTAGTCCAGAGGTCTGCGCACAATTAGTATGTCTAATTCCCCCACAGGTGCATATTCATAACAGAACACATTTTATGATATAGTAAGCAAATAGTACCAATTATAAAGAGAATCGCTAGTTTTCAGTTAACTGCAATTTTACATTTGGTTCAGTCAGATTTTCGGAACAATAAAAATATACTACTAGAACAATGAAGATGTACTACTGGAACAATAAAGTTGTACTACTAGAACAGTTAGTTCTTGGGTGGAACATTTTCGTTTTTTTAGAGGAAATTCTTTTTGCCACAAGTGAATAAAAGTTCTGAGTGGTTGGATCAACATCCAATGACTGAAAATATGACTGAAACATTAGCAAAATATAAGTCACTTGAAAATACAGAAACAAGTAATAGATATCGAACTATTTCAATATCTACATGATTATCTTCAAGACATTGAAGAAAAAAACTCGACCGGTGGGGGTAAGATCACCCCCACGGCTTTCTTTGATAGAGAAGCTCAACCTTCTCCGGCCGAGAAAATCCACGAACCCTGGTCCCGCCCTCAAGGAGCCGCCCCTATGGTTCGGGCATGAAGGGCCTGCCCACCATAGGTCGGTTTCAACCGAGTAAATGGGATGCAACGAGCGATTTTTTTTTATTTTCCACAAATTATGCAGTACCCAGGATTTGAACCCTGGGTGGGAGCTACACTGTGAACCCCTTTGCTCAAGACGTTGAAAGGTTGAGTATCAGGTAAATTTATTTTCTACACAGTCATAATTGAGGATATATAATCAGATAGAAAGTTTAACCTATGCGGTAATAAAAAAGTGAGTCAAGTAGATGGATTACCTCAATAATAATCATGACACCGAATAAATCCTTATGCTTTCCGATTTCTAGAAAATCAGATAACTTTATAAAATTCCCTTGATTTATGTACCTTGGATTCCTTGAAAGGATATAGGAACTCAATGGGGAAGATATCTTGGCTGCACAAAAGGGAAAGTCCAAAGCTACATCATGAATTTGTGTGTTTTAAAAGCATGTGCATAAATTTCTAAGTATATTCAATTTTCATAGAAAACAGGATTAGCGTATTATCTCAAAAGTGCTACAAAAGGAACTCACGTTTCAAAGTATTACTGTTAAGGTCGTCCCAACTGATATTGAATGTGAAGATTCCTGGCGTAGGCTGAATTTCTGAAACAACAGAAGCAAGGGAACTGAAAGTTGTTTGCTGGACATTTGTGGTATCAAGCAGGTTAACGGAACTCATGCATACAAGAACTCCATCACTTGTCACTTGAATAGGACAGTCAATGACATCTGCACCATCATCAATTGCATTACGGTAGGCCAGGTCCGTACAGTCTGGGTAGTCACCACTAGCACCATTGTGTGAGATAACTAACGGGTTCTCTGTATGGATAAATTAAAACAATTAAAAGAATTCAAGTGAAGGCATTTGTGCATCATGGAGAAGGAACTAAGCTAGTTCTCACTCCCTGATGAGACATACCATGATTAACCTTAGTTGAATTCAGATTAACAAAACAACCTGCACATGACGAGATTCAAATGCGTTAGCAAGTGCAGAAGCAGTTATTAAATATCACTCCAAGTTTTGGTGATGGGCAATAACTACATTTCCCCACAGCCTTGCTTATCTTACACTACATTCTACAAAAGTTCCATTCTAATTGTTCATTAGCTAAAAGGATTGAAGGCTAATGGATAATAAGATGTGTGCATGTGGTAGTAACAACATGAGTTAATAGATGGTATGATGAAAATCTTGTGCCTTTTTCTCAAGAAGTGAGCACAAATTTAAAACATTGTCTACAAAAGAAGTTGAGGTTGACAAAATATTCTATCATTTACAGATATCCCCCAAACATGAGTATCCCCCAAAAGGAGGCATTAGTTATATCATCCACTACCCATTGAAAACCAAGTTAGACAAAATATTCTATCATTTACAGATATGCAATTAAAAACTTATGGATGAGATAGATCATACCAATATGCCACATTATCAGTCTTACATTATTCAGCCCTAACTATATCACTGAATTCAGCATAGAGGTAAAAAGATATTGAAAACAAAGAAGCCAACACATCAATGAAAGTTTTGTACTTACATGCAAACATTAAATATACATTTAAAGTTTTGTACTTACACACAGAACTTAACAACTTACCAATAGCCTCTGAAGCAGTAATTGGGTAGTCTGATAATACACCATCAACAGAGAAGCCACCACTAGTGACAAATGACAAGTATTCTTCTAATGGGTCATAACTGTAATTGTAGGGAATAACTCTATCATTTGCAAAGTCAGCAGCATATACTTCTAGCCCTGCTTTGTGGGCATCCGTGACAATAGATGTGTGAGGCCGTAGGTAATTATCGCTTGTCACAGGCCAAATGTAGATCTTGGGGACCATTATACCAGAAGCTATAGTTTTAACAAATGTTAGATTGCTCAATAGTGATTCATATGTTTGGTTAGTAGAAGGATCAGTGCTGGTTTTATCAAGAAAGCAAAACACAAGCTTAGTTTTGCGACCAACTCTTTTAGCTATGCTTTGGAGGAATCCAAGTTCAGGAGACGAAATATAATTCACAATTACACGCTTTTGGATGGAAAGAATGTAACTCCTCATGTTCAATCCATGTTCTTTGTAGAAGAGATCATGCTGCGCATATGAAAAGGTAAGTTAGTTAGCCTTTGAATGATATAATCCATAACAATACGTTATTACACTAAGAGCAGTAATCCAACCTGAACATTCAACCAAAGAGGAGATGAACTGACTATGCTCGGCAAGTCAGTGACCGAAAGGATAGAATACTGATTATCAAAGCTTGGAGCACGAGAAAAAATTGCTTGTGTCACTGCTCAAAATATAATGCAATCAGTTCAGAAGCATAGTTCAGCATCAGTTTGGCATGCCTTTCAAAATCGCTTAGCCATGAACAGCATGCGGCAAAAAAAATGCTTGAGCAAACAAATATTACACAATCAAACAATATGTATGCAGATCGCTTCGGATAAAGAGGCATGTCAATAATACGAATTCAGTTAAAATAAAATAAAAGAGCACAAAGAAAGATATATTGGTATAATATACACTCTGTGATGACCTACAACAAGCTCACAAAGTCATGGTCCATGAGTTTGGGTGTGGTTACAATTTCTTTTGTCATTGCACATTTCAAATGTACAGGTGCTATGCAGATTTGGTAGCTTTTATAAAAGATTAGCGATAGTATGGAAGTACTCACAATAGACACTTTGAAGCTCAGTCATGTTGAAGTCCACAGGAAACCATCCGGTTTTCTGCACGCCATCAACAACATATTTGTTCTGTCTTTCGGGGTAAACCTGGGAAGCAGTCGTGCAATTTTGCATATTTATGTCCCGAAGGCAGATTCCAACACCGTCCCTTGTTAGCTGCACATTGCACCATGAAATTGTATCGGGTGCGCTGGCCATCACCGAAAAAGCATAGGCCGCTCTACTGGAATCAGGGAATATCCCTGAAAAGCCACCTTGGGCTATTATAAGGGGAGCAGCACCTGCACAAACGAATTCTCATGATTATATCCCCGTACAGAACAAGTGTACAAATAGCCACCCAATCAATTTCACACGGCCACACGGGCAACCTCACGAATCATAGGATCATAATCATATTCAAAGTCTCAACCAGCTCTTCGCATTTGAGGTGATTAATTAAAGAAAAAGCTAGAGTTAACCCCGCCCAAATCACCCAGAAGGAAAGGACAACACGGTTGCAGCTTCAAAATTCTGCAGGACGCAGAATCGACAACATCCTCAGAATCTAGCGACAATTTGCCAGCAGCGCGCAGTGAAAGTCCTCTACGAGTTCCCGCTATAAGAAACAATAAGCAACTCTAAGGCCCGCTGGCACTGCCGCCCACTGAACCCGATCGAACAAGCAACACAACCAAATGAAGGAAGTTGAGGAGAGCAGTATAAGAGCCGCCCAGAACATTCTAGAAGAGGAGGACAGGGTCGTTACCGCTTAGCGTTTTGTAGGTAGGTGGGCCCCGAGGGCTCTGCGCGGCGGCGACGCCGGCGAGGGCCACGAGGCAGCACAGCAGCGCGGCGAGGGAGGCCGCCGGCACCACTCCGCCACCAACACCCCCTCCGCCGCCGCCACGGCCGCTGCTCCCCCGCATCCTCGGAATCTTCTAGAACCTTGCTGCGGAGGCGGAGCACGCGCGCACGGGTGGGAAGCGGCGGGGAGAGAGAGCCAGCGAGGGAGGACCAGAGCACTGAAAATGCTCTGGTGATTTTTGGCAGAGAGCATATAAAGCACGGTGCACGGCCTCGTCTCGCGCATTAAGACGGGTTGCGTTCAAAAGGCTTTTCCCCACCTGTCAGTGAGCGGATCGAGGTGGCGCACTTCGTATGGGCCCACCGAGCAGTGTCAAACGCTCGTGAACGGTCTTCTTCTCCAGTTGCACTTCCACCACCATACGCGGCGTGATGACCTTCTTCTTTAGTTTGCCTTTTTGGCCCTTTTCGGTCTTACTCCGTATTTTACTGCTGCTCATGTTTGAAGCTATCATTGGTAAACTTTGGTATATAAATCATCATATCCTTCACCACCAAAGAAATAAATTATATCCTGCATCTTTTTTCCCGAGTATTTATCCTGTCAATATCCTTGAATGTCAAGATACTTGTAAGATTGTGTAAACGCAAATTCGAACTACGAAATTTTCGCAAAAGATTGGAATGTTTAAGTTGTGTTTTCAGTTTGGCTAGCTCCTTTTGACTCGCGTTCTTGCACTGAAACTGAGAAAACATGGTGCTTTTCTATCTCCGCTCGCAATCAGTTGCGATGGGTTCGCTCAGAAAGTGGTGGGGGCTGCGAGAATGATGACGAGCTCAAATGGTTTATGGAGTGCTGCTGGCTGTGGGAGGTGCGGATCCGAATTCTCTACATTAGCCTAGCGTTTGGAGGGTCTAAATTCATGCTACAGTGCGATACTGTAGCGACACTGTAGTACGGAAGATTTTTACTGTAACCGATTTACTGTGGCATCCAGTAGGAACCGTTGATTCTGTGCTACGATGTCTACTGAATTTATTCACATCAAATACCGATGGATGCAGAATCAACGGTTCCTACTTGGATGCCACGATAAATCGGGTACAGTAAAAAATCTTCCGTACTACAGTGTCGCTACAGTATATCGCACTGTAGCATGAATTTAGACGCTCGGCCAGTTACTGTAGCGTGAATTTTTACCTTACGCTAGGGCTAATGCAGAGAATTCGGATCCCAGCCTTTGGCCGGCGGCTGCCCTCTTCTCTCCGCTTGTTCCCACCCACACGAGACAGCAGGAAGGAAAGCCTCTGTTTACCCGTTGTCGTTTTGGTGTCGGCATTTACCTCTCCCGCTGTCGAATTGCTTCACGGACTCGTCTCGGAAACACGGCAGTAGCCGCTGGTGGCATCGGTGTTCGTGCTAACAAACGGAAACTCCGCCACAAAACACACGCACCAGAGCCATGCCGACGCCTGGCCACGGCATCTCTGTGACTCGGGTTCTGGAAGGGCCGTAATGCTTCACACCACAGCACGGCACAAAGATCTCGACGAGTAATCAAGCAGTCGCATGCGGTCCCGGTCTGACCAGGGACGTCCTGGATCGTAACCTTAAGCAATTTGGCTCAGGGAGATACTAGTATCGAGCGTGATTAGTTCACTGTTGACGACGATAGTCCCTCGTCTCCCGCCGGTCAAGATGGATGGGTATGTCTATAACGACCTTGCCATTTATCCAGGGAGAAAGGCACCCAAATTTCCACGGCAACTAACTGCAAAAGCGAAAGGGGAAAACGACGCTCACCGGTGTGTGCCGGACGTGCATGCTTCCAAAACTGCGTGCGCGCGCTACTTTTCTCGACAAAGTGCAGCTTTCAATCGATTATTATCGCTCCATGCGATTCGAGCGCGAAGGAAAAGGACCTGTTCAGATAATTTCGAGGATCGTACCGGTCGTTAGCATGAGAGTCTCCGGGTCAAGGTCGTCGATCTCGTCGGTTTAGGCTCGGGGGGAATAATACGAGTGCGCGAGGAATCTTCTCGGCTCGGCAGAGGAGCGTTTCAATCATTTCTGCTGCTTCCCGTATTCCAATGCAACTTGGCATTGGCGAACCGAACGTGGAGAGACGTTGGATGGGATGGGAGGTCTGCACGCGCGCGGTGGGATGATCGATACGGGCGGGCGTCACACACCACCACCGGCGACAAAACAAATCCATGTCACGGGCGCCGGAGGAGGGACGGCCGAAGTGTTCGTTTGCTGGGTCTAAATTTTAGAACTGTTAAAAAAAGAATCTTACTATTTAGAAATAAGTAAATAAAGTTTAATTATAAAATAAATTACAGATCCCTAGATTAATTTACGAGACGAATCTAATGAGGTTAATTAAGTCATGATTAGAAGACGGTTACTGTAGCATCACTTTAACAAAATCTAAATTAATTAAGCTCATTAGATTTATCTCGAAAATTAGCACCAATCTGTCAATAAGGTTTTGTCATTAAATTGATATAAATATTTATAAATAAGTACGATTCTCTTTGATGTGACAGTCTTAAATTTTAGAGAGCGGAAAACGAACACACCGAGCAGTTTTATTAGCCTACTAGCACTAGTGCACTAGTGCTGGATTTTCATCAGACTCTGCCGGGCCAGTTCACTCCATCACCAGGGCGAGTATCTGAACGTGACCGCATTTAGGGTGTGTTCATTTCCTTTTCTCTAAAATTTAGCACTGTCACATCAAAGAGAATCTTATTATTTATAAATATTTCGATCAATTTAATGACAAAACCCTATTGATAGATTGGTGCTAATTTTCGAGATCAATCTAATGAGCTTAATTAATCTATATTTTGCTAAAGTGATGCTACAATAATCTGTCTTCTAATCACGACTTAATTAACCTCATTAGATTCGTCTCGTAAATTAGTCTAGGAGCATGTAATTTGTTTTATAATTAAACTTTATTTAATATTCTTAAATAATAAGATTTTTTTGATGTGACAATTTCTAAAATTTAGACTAGAAAACGAACACAGCCTTAGACGCCAAAAAAGTTTGAGGCCCACCAAGATACCGTGCCGGCCCTCGACCACTGGGGCCGTAGATTAGTACTACTACTAGCCAATGGCGGTCATCGTCATCGGTCAGTTCATCGGCGGCGACGTGCCTGCGCAGGTACTTACCGGGCAAACCAGGGCAGCGGAAGACGACGCGACAGGACTATGGTACGACCTCTCTCCACTAGTCAACTCTGCCGGCTGATAATTGTTCGAGAAAAGAAAACTCAATCATCGCTCTGATTACGTACAAATGTGCCGGTTTGAAAATGAGCACAGACATGGGCCGCGGTCTGGCTGGTGGCTATCGTGGACCTCTTTAATCATCGCATCACGTTGGGCCTCCGTTAACGTTGAAACTTGAGACGAATAAGCTCGTTTCAAGAACAAAATATTTTTTAAAAAATTATTTTGTCGACAAAAAGGAGAAGCTCATTTCATTTTAATTTTTCTTGTCGAAAATAAGCTCGTTTGATGATGCAAAGAAGAGTTGGTTGGCTCACAACATTGAGATTTGGGTAATTAGGGTACCCGAACTTGGAATGAAGGTTATCCAATACACTTACCTGAAATGTTATCTCGATAGCCAGAACTTCGGTTCTTTCAATTTTGGTTTTTTTTGTCTCGTTTTTTTCCCATCCCTAGTTGGGATTCCAATAGATAAGGGTAGATATCTTTTACCATGTCCCTCTATTATCCACTTATTTCTCAGATTTATTTTGATTGCTGAAAATTGCTGAAACAAATTGTCAGAAAAAAGTAGGATCAGACGATGATTTCATTTTAAAAAAAATAGAGTCAAATATGTAAACTCTAAAAAACGGGGTCAAGACTGATATTGATGTTGAAAGTAGTATCAGATATGTAACTGCCCCTTTATTAAATGGACACGATCAAGAAGGAGAGGCAAACTCACCGTGACGAAGAACCTTCGCCTGTCAGACGGACACCGAGGGAAGAGAACTTGCGTTCGGTTGAACAGAGCCTGAAACACCAAACAGAACCATTCTCTGCGCACCCCGTATCCCGTGGCCATCTCGTCCTTGAACTCCACCACCAATTCAGAGCGTCGCATGCGCAATGTCCCGGAACGAGTCAGCCAGAAGCCGCGACCGATCGACGAGCAACTCGTGCCACCATGGCCATGTGCCTCCGCAATGTACCGGAACGAGTCAGCCAGAAGCGGCGCCGGCCAACTTCGGCAGCAGCGCCATGGCCATGTGCCTCTGCGTGTCGAAGTCGAGGAGGTCCCCATGCCCGGCCGCGATCCACCCGATGTCCTTGGACCACCCGTTCCGAGCAACAGCAGCCAGCACGAGCACTTTCATTGCCGCCGCGTGCGCCGACCACCGGCCACACGTGGACGTGGATGTCCGACGACCACGCGTCCACCTCGGCCAGGGCGGCCCAGACATAAGGCAGCGACGCGGTCATCCAGAGCGGCCACAAGATCGGATGCGTTTGCTGCCGCAGGAACGTCTCCACTATGCCCATGTACTCGTTGACGCCGCGCAGCATGTACATGAGCGTCCGGTACAGCGCCGTCCACCACGCGCGCCATCGTCGTCGGCGCGGCGCGTCCGCATGGAGCCAACTGTTGCCACAGCGCCGCCGAGAAGGTCGTGAACTCGGCCAACAACTCCTCAACCGGCGCCGGCGGGTACGCCGCCCCGGCGATCTGTTGCACGGCGGCGGTCACTACGTGGGCGGTGAACAGCCGGGTCAGGTGCTTGGCCACACATTCTGGCGACACGTCGAGCCAGAAGGCCCAGAACAGAAGCACGCCTGGTTGTGGCTCCACTTGCGGTTGCCGAGCACTAGCAGCTTCGCAAGCGCGTGCTGAAGGTTAGCGTAGAGCGGGTCGTCGCCGTCCTGCGATTGCCACGCGCCGTTGCCGTCGGAGATGGAGGAGCAGAGGCTCCAGGAGCACCGGCGCCGTCCACACCCTCACGATGGGGTCCGGGGCGAGGAAGAGTCGGATGGCGCGTTCCGCCTCCGCGCGGCACGTGAACGACCCGGAAGTTGACGGGGTGGCCTAGGCTTCGGAGCATCGAGTCCGATGTCTCATCAAGCCGCGCCTGGACGACGGTGGTCCGGGAATCCATTTTGCGCAGCAGGAGCTGGACGGCGCCGGACGGGGTGGGTTCCGAATCGGCGGCGGCAGGCGGAGCCATGACGACTGGTCAGGGTAAACGGTGAAGTATCCCGTTCAGGTCCGTCCAGGTTTACCTTGATTGCGGGGGTTTGC
>JAUNZO010000027.1:0-209429 GCA_031894775.1 Chloris gayana
CTTAGACCACCAAAATGCACTCGCACCATATTATACATACAGAGAATTTTTAAAACGGAAGAATTTACGAGTAGTTGTACTACCTGTTTCAATTTTTAGTGCAAAAAATACTCCTCTATTCTGAAATTGATGACGTTTCAGACAGCAAAATTACCTTGATGCTAGTTCATTTGCGCTGTCTTAAACGTCAACATTTCTAGAATGGAGGGAGTACTTCTCTGTTCTCTTTTTTGTTGTCGTTAGGACAAGTTTTTTAGTGCATGATGACCAAAGGCTCTAACAAATACTCCTCCGGCGGGTTTTAGTTGGGTCCGGCGGTTTTAGTTGGGTGATCGATAGTGGATGAACCAATCATATGACTGGAGATAAGAAAATTTTTGAGTCATTCGAGCCAAGCAATGAAAGAAATGAGTAGCGTCACTTTTGAAGACAATGGAAAAGCATATGTGTTCTGTTATGATAACATCCCTTTAACTTTTCTGCATTCGCTTTCAAAGGTTATGTTCGCTAACAACGTTGACTTTAATTTATTGTCTATTTCGCGACTTTGTGGAATGGGCTATAATTGCTTGTTCAGCGATAAGGGTGCGATTGTCTCAAGGAGAAGTGATGTCTCGATTACTTTTGAGGGTATGCAAGAAAGCTTTATGTTGTGGATTTCAACACGGATAAAGTCAAACTTGACACATGCTTAGTTGCAAAATCCGACATGGGATGGTTGTGGCATAGACGACTAGCACATGTCGGTATGAAAAATCTTCACAAACTCCAAAGGAGCGGTCATATTATTGGACTAACGGATGTTTGCTTTGGGAAAGATAAAATTTACAATGCATGTCAAACCGGAAAGCAAGTTGGAACATCGCGACCACCACAAGGCCCTTGGAGATATGCTACACATGGATCTCTTTGGTCCCGTTGCCTACATAAGCATACGTGGTAACAAGTATGGCCTTGTCATGGTTGAGGATTATTCTTGCTTCACGTGGGTTTTGTTTTTGCATGATAAAGGTGAAGTGAAGGAAGTGTGTCGAGATATTCTTGAGAAGAGCACAAAATAAATATGAAGTGAAGACCAAGGCCATAAGAAGTGACAACGGCACCGAATTCAAGAATACTAAAGTTGAAGAGTACCTTAATGAGGAAGGCATCAAGCATGAGTTTTCGGCACCCTATTCCCCTCAACAAAATGGGGTGGCCGAAAGGAAGAAGTGCACTCTCATAGAGATGGCAAGAACCATACTTGATGAGTACAAGACACCCGATCATTTTTGGGCTGAAGCCATCAACACCACATGTCATGCCACCAACCGGTTGTATCTCCACCGACTTTTGAAGAAAACTCCATATGACCTACTAACCGGTAAAAAGCCTAATATCTTGTATTTCCGTGTTTTGGGGAGCAAGTGCTTTATGCTCAACAAGAAACCAAAGGCCTCAAAGTTCTCACCTAAAGTCGACCAAAGTTTCTTTCTTGGGTATGGATCAAATTGTCATGCCTATCGTGTGTTCAACAAAACCACCGGTTGTGTTGAAGGGTCACGGGACGTGACGTTTCATGAATCTAACGGCTCTTAAGGAGAGCAAGTTATTATTGGTAATGTAGATGTTGAAGCTCCTAGTCACGCAATCAAGAGGATGGCCATTGGTGATGTGAGATCACAAGAACGACAGGACGATCAAGATCAACCCTCTCCCTCAAGTCAAGACCAACCATGCACAAATCATGATCAAAATGATCAAGATCAAGAAGTTGGCAATGAAGATCATGCTCAAGCACAAGGTGGTGATCCCACAAGGCATGATCAAGAGGTTGATCAAGATGGTGGACAAACAAGCTCACATCCACCACATCCAAGAGTGCACCAAAGTGTGCAACGTGACCATCCCGTGAAACAAATTGTTGGAGACATAGAAAAGGGAGTAATCACTAGATCTCGAGTTTGTAATTTTTATGAACATTACTCTTTTGTCTCTTATTTGGATCCATTTAGAGTTGAAGCTGCACTCGTAGATTCGGATTGGGTGATGGTCATGCAAGAAGAATTGAACAACTTCACAAGAAATGAAGTGTGGACTTTCGAAGAAAGGCCAAAAAATAAGAATGTTGTGGGCACCAAATGGGTGTTTCGCAATAAACAAAATGAAGACGGTGTGGTGACAAGAAACAAGGCAAGGTTAGTGGCAAAAGGATACTCACAAGTAGAAGGATTGGATTTTGATGAAACCTTTGCCCCCGTGGCAAGGCTTGAATCAATAAGAATACTACTTGCCTTTGCCACTCACCACAATTTCAAGTTGTATTAAATGGATGTGAAAAGTGCTTTTCTCAACGGGCCAATAAAAGAAGTGTATATGGAGCAACCACCGGGCTTTGAAGACCCCTCGTATCCTAACCATATATACAAGCTCCATAAGACGCTCTATCGGCTTAAGCAAACACCAAGAGCATGGTATGGATGCCTTAGGGATTTCCTTGTGAAAAAGTGTTTTGAATGGGCAAGGCCGATGCAACGCTCTTCACAAAGCGTTTTGATAATTATATATTTGTGTGTCAAATTTATATCGATGACATAATATCTGGTTCTACAAATCAAATGCTTTGTGATGATTTTAGCAAGACAATGACCAAGAGGTTCGAGATGTCTATGATGGGAGAGTTGACATTCTTTCGAGGCTTTCAAGTGAAGCAACTCAAGCAGGACACCTTCCTATGTCAAGCAAAGTACACTCAATATATATTGAAGATGTTTGACATGGACAAAGCAAAGCCCACCAAGACATTGTTGGTGTACTAAGCAGCGAGGTTGATGTTCGCTTAGCACACCGAACATAGAGAAGTATGCGAGGTAGTAAAGAACGAAATCGCAAGATAACAACTCTAGTATAAGCGAAGTTAACTTGCTGATTACATGTGTGTTTATAGGTGACTCTTGGACTCCCTTTATAGTCCTAGGGAGCCACAACTTTACAAGACCGTTTTACCCCTGGTCGTTGCGCCAATTTTGGACAGGAACAGACGATGAGTGGTGGCCATGGCGCAATAGATCCCGGACGCATCGCAGATTCTCTTGCCATGATTATTGGATATATTGTATAGGACATTCATGCGCGTCATTTGGTGAAGTTTGGCAAGATTTGGCTGGCCGAATCAACGGGGAACGTGGATGCAAGCCGGGGCACGAGCAAGCTGGACGCGACTAGCAGCAGAGAAGTCGCGAGGAACTCGACTTCACAGGTTGGAAATAGGGAGAGGGAGGCTGCAGGAGTCATCCGATGTGATAAGGGATGTGTAAGCTAGCTTTTATAGGCCATGGAAGGGAGAGGAGAGGTCGGTGGAGAGAGGGGAAAGGTCGGGAAGAGTGCTGGACGGGGATTAAAATATGACAAATAATAATATAGACTAATTATTTCACTTAAACTAAATCATCATGTGGTTAATCTCTTTTTAGCAACATGGAACTTAGGTAATCCCAACAGGAGGATGATGATGATGGTGTGGGTATGCACAGGTGCTAGGTTGAGTACCATTGGTTGAGGTAGTGTCCGTTTGGGATTCAAAGGACCGGTTTGTGGAGCGGCCACCCAGGGCAACAGCGCAAAGCACGGGGCTGATATGGGTAGGCTTGGTTAGGTAGAGGACAACTTTCCGGTTATGCGGGCATCGAGGAAGGGGGACGATAGGGTTACTTTCGGTCCGATGTGATGAAGGGGTACTTCTAGCCACGAGCACTAGAGGGGGCTTCGTAGGAAGGAGTACTTCCGTAGCGGTGAAACCTTAGCGTAGGTGCTTTAGTAGACTGGGAAGCTCTTTGAAAGACCATGTGGTGATCTCCTAGCCTCACACCTACGGAAGTGTTTTGGCAACATGGAGACTTTAGTCATCGACGGGTGATGAAATCACCAACCTGTGGGTAAAGTTGTGCAATCTCTGTAGAGTGTAAAACTGTTATAACAGCCGTGCTCACGGTTACGAGTGGCCTGGATCCTCACACGAGCTAGACGTTTTGGTATGATCCGGTAGGGTAACCAGATCCGGGTAGCATAGCCCATTGTTTAATATAGGTAGGGTAGTCTCGTATTGTGGTTTGAGTTTATCTTACTACGGGTAGAGTAACCTATTGTAAGGGTTTATATCACTTAGTAAATAGGTTGGTCTAAATAAAATCAACTTAGACATAGGTGCTATGTATGCGGTTAAACCTTGTGTTGGCCTTTCCTTCTATTAAGCTTGCATGTCATGTTGAGTGCTTTATGTACTCAAATGTTGTTGCTCCCCTCTTTTGCATTATATTGTTGCTCGAAGCCAAGGATGAAGATATGACTATTTGACAGAGATGATGGAGTGAAGACGAGGCGGTCGATCTTCCGGTCGATCGCCTATGGAGTTTGATGGCGTCAACATGTAGGTTTTATTTTCCGCTGTCATGTAATCTTCTTATCCTTGTAATTATTTATTGATTTAATAAATATATTATTCTTTTATCACATTAGTCGTCCTATGTGCGTGAAAACTTGTTCCCGGGCACGCATACAAATGTACCCAATTTCGATCTTTGAAACGGGGTATGACAATCGCTACTCGGATCCATTTGTACGAGCTGTCCCCTAGTGCCTTCGCTCACCCGAGCAAAGTTTATCCGGGGTATGGTTAGCTACGGCGGTGACCTCGACATCGAGGTGTTTACCCGGCACTTCGTGCTGCACAACCAGCAACGCCACATTAAAATCGTTGATGTGCACCACGATCGTTATTATGGGTCATTCACCTTCACGCCTTATCGGAACGAGAACAAGCAGGTCATGCACCGGAGCATGAATAAGCGGAGCTAGAACCGGCATCGATACTGGTTCTACGTTAAGGTTCCGGCGTGACCGTGACGGAGGCCGGGAGACAAAGACAGTCTACCCCTTCACTTCACGTCCGGTGCCCTCCGACCCCATAAGGATGCCCGACTTCGAGCGGCAAGGGCATGACGCAGGAGAAGAGGTTTATTTTCGGGCGTACCGCACCACCGAGCAACCGCCACCTGGTGGAGGAGTTCACGTGCCGTCGGCGTTCGCCCCCGAGGGCTCGCTTCGGGATCAAGAATGATTAGCTGTCCCGGATTGACCTCGGGGTCAAGGGGGTCGACGGTGTCGAGTCTTAAACTCGGCACTAGTACTACCCAGTCCCTCACGAGCGTGGAATTCGATGGTGCAACACACGAAACACACAATAACATGCGATTTTAGACAGGTTCGAGCCTCTCGATGGAGAGTAATACCCTATGTCCTGTATGTTATGTATTGCCTTTAGCGAGAATGCTAATTGCGAGTTGTCACGGAGTTTTCGGGGGTCCCTGCTCCGCCTTATATATCCGGGGAGTTAAAGTTACATGCGAGTCCTAGTCGATTACATAGATTACATATTAAGAGGCTTTATCTCTATGCTTTCCTTATTAATTCAGAATCCTAACAGACTACCAACTGCTCTTTTACTTGTTGCTCAAGTCATCATACGTCGGTCTTCATGCCCGCCTTATTTCCATACCGGTATATGGAATCTTCTGTTATTCCATACTGGTCGTGGACCGCTCTGTGGGCCCTCTCTCGCGATCTTATCTTCATTGATTTGTCAACGTATCTCTAATTATCCATTCTTTTATCATCTCGTATACCCGTAAGGTAAGTATAAGACAGCAGCCCCCGATTAATTTTTGATTTGACCTTGAATAAGACCGACCAGTCTTCTCGCATGTTGGTCCGATTCCATGGTAAAATTAAAAAGAACTCCAATCTTTTGTAATACTTATTTTCTGTTCTAGATGACTTCAAAAAAGCCAAAAAGTTTAGCATTTTTTCTTCCATATCACCCAAATGGGTATGCAAAAAATTATGTATATTTCCTGCGATTTTCACAGTACCGCTCTTTAAGAATGAGGTGCACCCAATTGGGTATTGCCCTCGACTCTTGAATTATTTGAACTCCTTTCAAATAATGCAAGAGTCTATTGGACGATTCTTCATTATTTTCTTCAAAATTCAACTTCTTCAATTCTATCGTTTCCCGCGACCTCTTCGGACCGCTTTCGAATCGCGGTGCACCGTTTAGGTGCACCCAATTGGATATAGCCCCCAACTCTTGAATCATTTGAACTCCTTTCAAATTGTCGTATACTTACCTTATGGGTATACACATGATAAATGAATGGATAATTAGAGAAATGTCGTATACTTACCTTATGGGTATTACTCTCAACCGAGAGGCCCGAACCTGTCTAAAGTCGCGCGTTCTTGTGTGTTTTGTGTATTGCACCATCGAATTCCACACTCGTGAGGGACCGGGTAGTACTAGTGTCGAGTTTAAGAATCGACATTTGGCGCGACAGGAAGGGGTCCCGCCCAGCGAGTTCGATGGCGTCTTCGTTTGACGTCAACTTTGCACCCGACATCAAGATCCGCTTCGGGTCACTCGACTTTGAAGCTGATTCCGCCGGAAAGCTATGCTTAATGAATCCGATTCGTGATCCGGCCGCAGCTTCGAAGCGCGATCACCGACACGGTCGAAACCTTATACATGAAACCCAGCGGGACCGACGCAGCTTTAGCGCGAATCATCGGACCGCTTATGCTTCGGACCGGTACCTGGTATGCGACGGTGAGCAGCTCTTTCGAGCTTGATAATGACTTTGAGGAAGGATCTCCAGCCTTCTTCCAAGTGTTTATGAATGGCCCAATTCTTCAAGAACTCACCCCGAGGAAGCTGCTGTCGAAGAGGCCAAGATGGCGAGAGACGAAGCAAACCGCCGCCAGCGTGAAGCGAGACGGAATAGACGTGGAAGATCCACCTCCACGAGCTTCGATCGCAAACCCTCGCGCAAACATCGTTGGCACCGGTCAAGACAAAGAAGGTATTCCTGCCACGGTTGCGTCCGCTACTAGACCGAGTATTTTGCTTATTTAGGACTCCACTCAATGGTCTTCGACAATTTGACACGATTAGGATTGACCTCGCCAAAATGACACTTATTTCGTTGTCACTTTGATTTCTATATCTTTTTCCCTTTACTCTTAGTTTTTATTTTCTTTTATCACCCATGCCACGGAAAATGACCATCATACCCTTTACTAATACACGTGTTCTCTCTAACCCAATCGAGGAGTTCACGATCACTCATTTTTCTTCGTTCTTCTCCGAATACCGGAGGCGAGACGATCGACTAGAGCGTCGAGGGCAACGGGACTGCAGCCTAGTTGCGAGCAGGTCTACCAAACCCACGAGTTTCCCTCTCATTTTGTTGTGTCGTTTTTGTCTTCCTCCTCTTTGATTTGTTTGACAATATGTTTGTTATCCGAAACCCTAGCTTTGGAATTAATTGGTTGCAGTAGAAGAGTTCATGAGTAGGGATTAGGCCTTTTACACGATGGATCTTAGTCCGGTGGATGCGCTTGCCGGTATGTACATCCATGGAGGCAATTCCCCGACTCAGCCGGCAGCTGCGATGGCTTCCGCGGATGAGCAAGGGCACGACCATTCGCTTGGCTGTTACAGAGAGAAGATGGCTCGGATTGCGAGTTTGCGACTACGAAGGCCGTTGGCGAGAGATGTAATGAACGACGGGAAAAAGAACGGAGAGCCAAGGGCACGGTGGTCATTTCACGTGACATGGATGATAAAAAGAAAATAAAAACTAAGAGTAAAGGGAAAAAGATATAGAAATCAAAGTGACAACGGAATAAGTGTCATTTTAGCGAGGTCGATCCTAACCGTGTCAAATTGTCGAAGCCCATTGAGTGGAGTCCTAAATAAGCAAAAACTCCTACTGGACCACTACCGGAGCAGTCCGGAGACCCGTCGGGAACGTCGCCGGGCTATAATAGCCGACACGGATGCCGCAGTGGTAGACGCCATCGTTCTTCTAGCAAGGCATTGAATTTGGGCTCCATGGAGGTCGAATTAAATGGCGCCCGAGTCTTCACGTCACCAGTCCACAACATTGTGGGGGTAAAGCAGATTCTTGAGATAATCCCGGAGGAGGTGTTCAACTCAACGTTGGGGCTACAACGCGCTCCGAGCTTAGTGGACGTGGCTGCTTTACAAACTAACCAGCTTGTCCACGACGGAGCTGAATCTTCTAGTCGGTCGCATTCTCACTCGGAGCAGCCCGCAAGTGCCCGGTCTCGAAGGAGCCTCTTCCGGAGGAAGAATTGGACCTCGACATATCCCAATCGCGGACGAACACGAACGCGCTCTAGATCAAGACTTACGCGTACCGCTTAATGGTAATCGAGACGCTCGTAATGTGCTTATCGATCGTCATGCGAGAGAGCGGAGGAACGCAGGAGACAAGAAGAAGATGAGCGACGACGGACCGGTCATGTGGATGATCGTCCGCGGGATCCTGCTCCTCCCCGCCCACGCATAACTAGTTCGACTAGGCACGGTCCGGCCGCTTCGGCGCTGCCCCCATGCGGAAATCCTCCACGCGATGATCGTCGAGGGCACGGCAATCGCTATGCTCATCGTGATGACCAATCAAGAAGAGACGATCCACGAGATAACCGAGATCGACGAGGATGAGATAACAAAGATAGAGACGGGGAGCCCCGACAAAATAATAATGACCGTCCCGCGGCGCCGCCGCCTCCTCCTCCACCTCCTCCTCCACAGCCCACGGAGCAAGGCAACAATGATCGTCATGACGGTTGGGGAACTAGAAACCAGGACGATCGCTACTATGACTACTCCGATGATGACAAGGACGACAACTACCGACATTACCCCGGTCGGCGCTCGCCGTCGCCGGTATGGACAGGTCCGGAAGACGATGAGTACTCCGTAATCCCGGCTTTACGCGGGACCTGCGCATTTGCAAATACCCCGCAGGGTTTAAGCCCGGGGCCATTGATAAATTTGATGGTAAAGCACCTCCTCGCTGAGTGGCTTCGTATGTATACTACCGCCATCCGATCTGCAGGAGGAGATACTTTTGTGTTAGCAAATTATCTCCCCATGTGCATGGAGCAGGCTGGACGCTTGTGGTTACAATCTCTACCCGAGAGATCTATTTCTTCTTGGGACGACCTCACCAAAAAGTTCATTGAGAATTTTCAGGCGACTTGTGAAGAGCCAGGAAACTACTTCGACCTCAACAGTCGAAGTGGAAGCCCGATGAGACACTTACGGAGTTCATCGAGCGTTTCGCAATAAGAAGGCCTTAATCCCCAATGTTCCCGATCAGCAGATAATTGCGGCGTTTCAAGTCGGCGTCCGAACCGAAGCATTGATCCACAAGATTGGAAGGCGTAATCGAAACCTTACCATGACGGCATTAGAGTGCTTCAAGATAGCAGATGACTATGCTGCTAGAAAATCAAACGTGGTCAATTTGCGCGGGAACAAAGGGAAGGAGCCGAAGCATGACCAAGGCAACTAGTCTGGATGCAAGAACAATAAGCGCAAGGCCGATAACCTTGTTGCAGCTATCGACCAATCTCATTTAGGGGATCGGCCAGCGCCTCCTAAGAGGGGCCCGAAACAACGACTTTCGTTTGAAGCACCGCTAGAAGGTCCCCGCATGATTCACAATGGGAATCATAAGGCCAAGGAATGCTTCCTGTTAAGTCCGTTCGCTCGGTTTGCTTTAATGGTAGCACCCCGGTCCGGACATCGGAACTAGCGGGGTGATAAGGGCAAAGATAAGGAGCATGATGATAACGAAGATGACAGAGGCTTTCGGGAGCCGGCATGAGAGGTGAACTTCATCCACGGAGGACCGGATGCGTATGAGTCAAAGCGAAAGCAGAAGTTGGCGCTCGAGAGAGGTTAACGCCATTGCTCCTGCTACCCCTGAATATTTACGATGGTCGGAGGTACCGATCACATTCAGCAGGGCCGATCATCCGGAGGTCCTCCCTAAAGCCGGTAGATATCCGCTCATTCTAGCTCCCATTGTTCGGAAGGTACGATTGAAGAGAACTTTCATTGATGGGGGAAGTTGCTTGGACATCCTTTTTGCTAAAACCCTGCTAGAGCTTGGCCTTTCTCGTGGCAGACTTGGATCGCAGCGTTTCACCGTTTCATGGTATAATACCCGGTCGAAACAGCTATCCTCCGGGGCAGATTTCTCGCCGGTGACTTTTGGGACGAAGGAGAATTACGAAGTGAGAACATTATCTTCCGGGTAGCTGATATCGATTCAAGCATATCATGCTATACTAGGAAGACCAGCTCGACGAAGTTTATAGCCATCCCCAATTACCAGTATTTGATGTTGAAGATGCCAGGACCAAATGGGTTCTTATCGTTCCGATCGACATCAAGACCGCTTACGCTTGTGAAGTACATAGCACCGAGTTGGCTACTCGGGTCAATTCGGAGGAAGAATGTCGGGAAATCGGAGAAGCGGCTGAAACTCTAGAAGCACAGGCGCAGCTGGAAGAAGAAGCTCCGACCAAGAAGATCGGTAAGGAGAAAGTGAAGACCGATGCAGTTGCTTCCAAGATTATTCAGCTTGATGAGTCGGACCCCTCCAAGGTCACCCATATAGGGTCCGACTTGGGGGACAAATAGGAAAGCGCGCTCATTCTTTTCCTCCAGGAAAATAGGGTTATCTTTGCATGGCAGCCTTCCGACATGCCCGGTGTCCCTAGAAAGAAGATCGAGCACGCACCGTTGATGCGTTCCGATGCGAAACTAGTTAAGCGTAAGCTCCGGAGGTTTGCTCAAGGCCACAAGGAGGCGATTAAGAAGGAGTTAACTAGATTATTAGCAGCTAAGTTCATTAGGAGGTGTACCATCCGGATTGGCTTGCCAATCCGGTCCTTGTACCAAAAAAGAATACTAAAGAATTACGAATGTGTGTTGATTATACTCGATCTCAACAAGGCTTGCCTCAAAGACCCTTTTGCGCTGCCTCGAATTGATCAAGTTGTTGATTCGACTCGCTGGCTGCGAATGTCTTTGCTTCCTTGACACTTATTGGGGATACCATCACATTCTCCCGAAGGTTGAGGATGAGATAAAGGCCACGTTTATCACCCCCTTTGGAGCGTACTCGCTATACAACGATGTCGTTCGAATTAAAGAATACAGGCACCACATACCGAGTGTGGCATACAACGCTGTCTGGATTCGCAACTTGGGAGGAACGCGGAAGCTTATGTCGATGACATAGTGGTGAAATCCTAGAAAACTCGAAGATCTTCTCTCGACCTGACAGAGACCTTCGATAATTTGCGGAGTTTTTCCATGAAATTCAATCCTGGAAAATGTGTGTTTGGAGTTCGTTCTAGAAAATTACTAGGATATCCGGTATCGTGGCGAGGTATTGAAGCTAATCTAGAAAAGATTCAGACGATTGTTAACATGAAATCTCGAAGCTGTTTGAAGGATGTACAAAAGTTAACTCGGAAGTATGGCTGCACTTAGCCGATTCATTTCAAGACCGGGAGTCGGGGGCCTTCCGTTCTTTAAACTGCTCAAGAAGCAGGACAAGTTCGAGTGGACAGATGAGGCGCAAGCCACGTTTAACCAACTCAAAGTATACCTCGGTAATCCGCCGGTTTTAGTACCTCCGAACCCGACGAAACCTTTCAAATATATATATCTGCAACTACTCATGTTGTGAGCACGGTATTAGCAATCGACCGGAAGGAGGAAGGACATCCGCAATTGGTGCAGCATCTAGTATACTTTGTAAGTGAGGTCCTTACTAAGTCTTGAATGCGATATCTCCAGCTATCGAAATTGATATATGTCGTGGTTATAACCTCTCGGAAGTTAAAGCATTATTTTCAAGCGCATCCCATCGAGGTCAAGACTGGGTTTGCTATTGGGGATATTGTACGTAATCGAGAGGTTGTTGGCCAAGTTGCCAAATGGGCTATAGAACTTGGACAATATGAGATTACCTTTTCTTCATGAACGGCTGTTAAAGGACAAGCTTTTGCTGATTTTATTATTGAATGGCTAGAGACGCATGTCCGGCAGGCGATTCGGACTTTGGAGTATTGGGAGATATTTTTTTATGGGTCCCTGCAGCTTTCGAGCGCCGGGGCTGGGATTGTACTTCTTACCCCACAGAAAGAGCCACTAAGATATGTATTGCAAATGCATTTTAGCGCTTCAAATAACACCGCGGAGTACGAGGCTTTGCTTCTCGGACTTCGAGTGGCTATTTCATTAGGAGTCGAGCGATTAGATATATACGAGTGATTCGATGCTTGTGATCGGGCAAGTTAACAAGGTATGGGATGCTCATGATGATCATATGATAGCTTACCGTCAAGAGGTAAGAAAGCTTGAAGATAAGTTTGATGGCCTGCAGTTTTCTCATATACTGCGCGGAAATAATTCTGCTGTGGATGAGTTAGCCGGATTAGGATCCTCGAGACAAACGGTTCCGCTCTGGTGTTTTTCTTCGAGTATTGAATAAGCCATCCATTAAGATGGATCGCAAAGCTACTATTAAAGAGATAGAGGCCGAGGAAGCGGTCTTAGAAACCAAGGCCGAGGAAGCGGTCTTAGAAACCAAGGTCGAGGAAGCGGTCTTAGAAGCAACGACCGAAGAGTCGGTCTTACAACGAGGAGCTCGGTTATCCGAGGTTATGATCATTGATTCCGATTCGCGAACCCCGTATCTTGAGTACTTGCAATCTAGTAAAACTCCGGAAGACAAGGTTGAGAGGCAAAGACTGGAGGTCCGGGTGCGAAGTTATCCGATTCTTGAAGGAGAACTTTACCGACGTGGAGTTAATATTTTGATGAAGTGCATATCGAGTCTCGATGGCGTTCAATTGCTTGAAGATATTCATAAGGGGATTTGTGGCAATCATGCTTCTTTGAAGACACTAGTCGGGAAAGTGTTCAGACAAGGTTTTTATTGGCCCACAGACTGTTGATGATGCGCATACGGTAGTTAAAAATTGCCAAGGATGTCAATTCTTCACTCGACAGCCTCATACTCGCGGCTCATGAATTACGGATAATTCTGATGACTTGGCCTTTTTCAACTTGGGGATTTGATATTGTCGGACCATTCAAAAAGGCACCGGGAGGGTTTACGTACATTTTTGTGGCAGTTGATAAATTCTCCAAGTGGATTGAAGCAGAAGATGTCACCAGTACGGCAACTGCTCGGGCGATCAAGTTTTTGCAGAATAGCTTCATACGTTTTGGTGTCCCGCACGGTATCATCACCGACAATGGGCCTCGGTTCACTTCAGAATTTTTCAAGGATTATGCTGAAAGTCCGGGAGTTAAGATACGAGTATGCTTCGGTCTCACATCCCCGCAGTAATGGACAAGTGGAGCGAGCCAATGGAATGATTTTAACCGGTCTTAAACCTAGAATTTTTGACCGCTTGAAGCTGTATGCGGGAAAGTAGGTTAAGGAATTGCCCTGGGTGCTTTGGGATTACGTACCAACGTTAGTCGGGCCACGGGACAATCTTCTTTTTCTCTCGGTCTATGGATTTGAAGCCATGTTGCCTACAGAAGTGAATATGGTGTCAGCTAAAGTGCGGTATTATGATGAAGAGAAGTATGAAGACCAGATGTCGGGTCGAGTTGATTGCCGCGGGAGAGTTACGAGATCAAGCCTTGATTCAAGTATCTAAGTATCATCGGGGGCTACGCCAATATCATGATAGCAATGTGCGCACGAGGGAATTTCAAGTAGGAGATTTGGTGCTTCGGAAGATTCGATCTAACAAAAACAGACATAAGTTGTCGCCGGTCCGGAAAGGACCTTTTCTGGTTAAATCGGTTTCCGGACCGGGGGCTTATAAGCTTATGACCCTGGAGGAAGAGGAGATTCCAAATTATTGGAATATTGATCAACTTCATCGTTTTTATACTTAAAGATTTTCTTGTAATTTCCTCCATAATATAATAAACTATTATTTATGTTTGATATGGATGTGTTCGTATTTTTTGTGTCTCGATATTTTAATTTTGAATTAACTTATCAAGTCGGGGGCTGTTGTATTAAGATCAGTCTGTGATATTATGATATTTCTAAATATTAGAACCAGTCATTTGGTGAAAGAGCTGCTATATTAAGCGCAGTCTATGAGATTGATAGTCATCGTTTTCAGCTTCGATCGGCATATTTAGGAAGGGAAATTTTAAGCGTCTCTTTCGAATACTGGTCCGTAGGCTGCTAGTTTAAGAGCAGTCTGTCATATTACGTGATCTTAAACCTTAAAGACTGGTTGTTTTTTTCTATGTAGCATGATCTTGTTAAAGTAAGCTATTGCTATGTATTGTGATCTCGTGCTGATTAGAGCCGGTATTCAATCATAGTTGGTCCAAGCTGAAACAACCATCATTGTTTAGATATATAATTCAACTAGTAGGAATAAGATGGTGAATTTTTGGTACCGGTATTAAAAGGAAAGAGAAGACATTAAAACTTCATCATGATTAAAAGGATAATAATTTAAATTACAAAGTACTATGATAAAACTGTCTGTTCAGCAAATAAAAGACTGGTCTTTTGATAAACGACTACTCGGGTAGGACCGCTGGAGTCACCGGTATCTCCGGTCTTGGGATCTTCTACCTGTCTATCATCAATCATGCCTTTAGAGTCGGAAGAAGAAAGCAATAAATCTACGTCAAGATCTTCGAACTCATCTTCTATTGTTTGTCTAGAGGTGGCAGCTGCATCTTGAGCATCTTGATCCGAGAGCAGGGAATGCCGCAGCTTCATTTAGAGGGACACCCGTTGGATCCAGAGGAATATCTTCGATCGGTTACCAATGAGTGAATTTTTCAACTCATTAAACCGGTCTTCGGTTGTATTTGGGTGAGCACCTTCTCCGATGAAGTTGAAATCGCAGTCTTCGACCGGAGTCCAAGACTGGATTATGGCAGCAATGTGTCTTCCTCCCGATGCGCAACCATCTTAGAGTGCTCTCCGATCCTCCTAGGGACGGTCCAGGATAGCTGTTTCAAGATCCAATTCATTTTGGTCGATAGGGTTGACCTCCGTTCGGATACTCAAGCGTCCGCATACTGCCTGCAGGAAGCTCGAAGAAGGCGCAAAAATATAAGGAAAGGTTATCAGTACGAAGTGGTATTAAAAAGGAGTTTCTTAAATGGAAATAGGAAAGAAGCAACTTACATCTATGCCCGACCTCCGCAGCCTTAAATCTGCCTTTGATGTTGACATTAGACTACCTCGGCTTGGTCTCGGTCTTCAGCAGACGTTGAAATTCATGCTCTTTTGCTCGAGATCAAGCTGGACAGACTCGTGTGGAGTCCTCGGAGCGCTTTCCTTTTCCGTCTGCGCTGTTTTGATCGCTTCCGGTGCTTGAGCTAGCTCGGATTTTAGGCGGGCATTTTCGGCTTCTAACATCTTGTTGGAGCGCACGGTCCGTGCTGAATGTTATCCTTGGCAGTAAGCTCTCCTTCCAGCTTCCCGATTCGAGCTGCCTGCTGCTCTTCAACCCGAGAGCCTTCCACAAGAGCTTGTTCTTGAGCAGCTGCCTTCTCCGAAAGCATTTCTTTCACCGTTTTATGAGCGGCAACAAGAGTTTCGAGCGCTGGAGCGGACAATAGCGGTCGAAGGATAAGAAGTTAATTAAAGAATTTGACGTTAAGATTAAAAACTTACTTTGGATTTCTTTCCGGAGTTTATGATCTCTTGCCGGCGTTCCTCAATCATGCGATGAGTATTCAGCAGATTTGCTTCCCTCTTTAGCAGATTATCTTCTTTGGACTTCGGACCGGCGGTCTAAGACTCAAGTTCGACCAACCGCTCTTGATTCCGATGAAGTTCTTCCTCTAGACGGGCGATGATTGCACTCTTGGCCTTAGAGTTTTTAGAAGAACCTAGAAGATAGAAGAAGCAAAGAGTCAGATTATAACATGAAGAAATTAAGAAACGACTAGAAGAGGCAAGCGGACATACTTGGCTAGATTCGGAGAAATTCTTTAGAGCCTCTTGCTCTCGAAGAGAATCCCATTGAGCCGTAGATGTGAATTTCCCGACTCCGCTCGTGCTATCGACTTCCACATCTCCTAGGACCATCCTGGCAAGTCTAGGTCCCCCCGGAGCTTTACACGAAGTCATAGCCCTACGGGGACTCTCCTCGACCTGCACCGGTCCCGGTGGGAGTTCGAGAGCTGCCTGGAACAGAGTAGCTTGTGGCGGCAAGTCACTTATAGATGTGTCATGTGACACCCCGTGTCACAAATTGATGATTTCACTGTGCTAATAAATAAATTGCATGTGAAAAATACTAATCAATGATCAAAATCACATAAAATACCACATTAGGGTTTATTAGGGTTTTTGTTGCCCAAAACCCTAGCTAATGAGACCTCCACAATTTACCATCATAGTAACCACATTTTTTTGCATAATCTGGTAGAGCACACCAAACTAAGAATTTAGGACATTTTTCCTGAATTTTTTGAGTGGCACAAATTCCTAGAAAAATCCAAACCAAATTTAAAACAACACCTGTTCATCAATTTTTATAATTTTTTACATGTCAAATCTGAACTTTTGCCTATAACAAAAGTTGTTTCTCATAATACAAGGAACCCCCGGAAAACTTGGTTTGTAAAATTTCCAAGAGAAATAAATTTTATGGGCAAAATGCAGAATAGGGTTCAGTGGCAAAACTGGAAATAGTTGAGAATATAATTCGAACGGAGGCGGCACAGTGGCCGGGCCCACCCGCCAGCGGCGCTCGCCGCCGACGCCCATGCCGCGATTAGGCGCCGCCCATCCTCGCGCGCTCGTGCAGCCCCACGCGTCGCACATCACTCCCTTCCTTCGCCCGGAAGCGTGCGCGCGCGGCCGTCGATGGCCGGGGCACATTTTTGCCATGGCCGCTGCCCCGGCCTTTTCCCGCGCGCCGCCCCTTCCCGCACCGCATTCCCCCTCATTCATGCGCAAGTGCTTCGCAAGGTTCTTGCGCAGCTCCAACACTCCCTTCCCCCGAGCACCGCAATCTCCCAAAAATCGAAAGAAGCTTTCGTTTCGCCCTCAACACCGGCGAGCTCAATTGCGCCGCGCTCGGGTGAGCTCATGTCGCACCTCTCGCCTCTAGAAGGAGCGCAAGACCCTAACGGACATCCCTGCTTCTTCCCAGGTCCAACCGAGCCACGACGGTGAAGAAAATCCCATCTTCTTCGCCGCCGGTCACCGCACCTCCGCCACCCCTCCGACGAGCTGCTACCTCCGGGGCCCCTCCTCCTCCTTCGACCCTGTGCCAGCTTCCCCTAGAGCTGGTGACGCTCTCCGCCTTGGCCGCCCCTCCTTTCGTGCGGTGGCGAGAACGAGCTCCCACGCCGGAGTCTTCCATTTCCGCCATTGCCGTCGCGAGCTAGTCTCCATCACCCCTCCCGCCTCGCCACCTTCACCAGTAGATGCGCCGTCCCGAGTAACGCACAGGCGGCCAAGCACAGTCCCTCCGGCGAGCCGTAGCACATCGCCGGCGAGCCGCACCGCCGCCGTCTCCAACGACCCCCCCCCTACGCGTCAGGACTTAGAGAAATTTTGAATTCGCGCGTCTGTCAAATTTTCGTGGATTTCAAGCCTTTTAAAAATTGCATAACTTTAAATCTGGACCTTGGATTTGAACGATTCAAAATGTTCTGAAAAGCTTGAGACTTGTACTGTGACATGGAACACATGAACACATATGTTTGTATGGCAAAAATAAATGTTTGAGCAAACTCAAGTTGCTATCGTGACCACGCAGCTTAACATGATTTTATTTTAAAAATTGCGTACGTTTCATATCCTGGATCCAAAATAAATGAACAAACTCTCGTTGGAAAGTAGATGATGAGTACTTTTCCATGGAAACATAATCCAGGCAGTTCCTGTGGAAAATTAAAAGATACGAGTATTTCAAAGTGCTAACCCGTTAAGGACCGTGACAAATTGGCATTTTTGAAATTCAATAACTTTTGAAATACGGATTCAATTAAGGTGAATCCACATCCGTTGTAATCCTTGAAACACGTACTTTACATGACCCTATTTGGTTCACCCAAGTTCTACAGCAAAATTTTGAATTTAAGGCACCTTAAGATGGGTAGAAATGAACTAAGTTCCAATTGCCATTTTACTTTTCTGTTATGATTAAACATTTTTCACATCTGCATGGTACATTTGAGCATATCATGATCATGGTTATCTTTTGGGCAAGAACAGTCATATATTATGTATAATTAGCTGTATAAAATCCGCATAAAATGATAATTGCCTATGGTGCTCCATATTTAAAG
Source organism: Chloris gayana (assembly GCA_031894775.1). NCBI lineage: Eukaryota > Viridiplantae > Streptophyta > Magnoliopsida > Poales > Poaceae > Chloris > Chloris gayana. Next base: position 18,239 of record JAUNZO010000027.1, read on the forward strand.
AAATGATAAAACGTCATCATAGGAAAAATATTCATCAAACCTCTTGCATACCGATTAATAGGGAAATGATTTAGTACTGATGTATACCAAGAAGTGCATGTAAATAAATTTATTCCAAGAATTGTGTCATATAAATGTTAATGCATAGATACAATTGCTATAGATAATCATATGGCAGCACCTATCATATGGTTATTTCATCGCACCCATATCCATAATGGACTCTGCCCTATTTTCTTGATCGCGAAATCGGCATGTGCATTTATGCTAAGTAATGAGTATTCCTTATAATTAGAAGGTTGTCTCCATGACATAAACCATGTAATTCTTCATCATGGCAATTCATCGCATCCCATGAGCATGTTTAATTTATGCAAACCTTTCATTGCATGATCTTGTTAAGAAAGTTCCATGAACTATGTAATAAAGAATCTGCTCATGCTCATGCACTACATTTGCATTCATATAGGAACCCCGATCGGAACTGAAGATCAAGGAGGGCACCAGCTGGAATTGAGTGAATTCGAGTGTGCTAACTGCGAACCCAACCAAGGCAAGCCCCGGAGCATAATCCTATGCTTCTAAATTTCAATTTTATTTCACATAAGTCTATGTATGTACTGTGCATTTACGTTCAGGAGTTGCTCGGAACCTAGTTGCATTAAAGTCCTGTTCCCGTGGTTTTGGTTAGGTATAATCCTGATCGCTACCTGCTATGCTTAATAAATTTATCGATAGCAACACCGAGTGATTTGGAGATCACCCGGTCGTAGGGATGAATTTTGGTTACCCTCACATGAATAATTTGAGACCGTACGGGAAGTGCATGTGTAGGATGCGGTGCCAAGGTTGGCCCTTGTGCGCCATAGCGCCGTATGTGTCGGTCAAGGACCGTTCGTTGTGACTCCGCGAGCAAGTATTGAGATGTGTACCAAATGCATACCTTCGCATGGGAGTTGGTAAACTGATGTAACTTGAGAGTCGTAGTGTTGGACGGTATCTCCACCCTTTGTGCAAAATGTTGGTACCGGTGGATGCACGGGTTGTGAGTAGACGGAGGGTGTGTTATTACCCTTGGACCCGACGCTACTGTGGTTGCATGTGGAAAGCACACTCGGAGGGAGGACCCGGCTCATATCTATGGTGATCTTGTGAAAGGTGGCCATACATGTTCTTAAATGATGCGTATGTCGTGCATTTGGGTTTCCCCTGCAAGGTGTAAATCGATATATATCGCCGTCCGTCGCGGTGATGAGTACCACTTGTCTCGAGCAGATTGCTTCGTAGTAATAAAGAGAAGATGAAATCAAGCTTGCTGTTTTCAGAAGAATAAATTATGTATTGCAACCATGACTGTTAGAAATGCTCACTAAATTTACGTTCATGTCTCCACCCTCTTAATGTGGCTAAAACATGAAAGAGTTAAAATTCATAGCTGCTGTTTTCTGCAATTTCAGCAAGCCCGGTCACGCCCCTGCATGCTAGTGTCGGTTCTTAGAACCATTTTTGATGGGTAAATTCATTTCGGGAATCCCGCAGCCCGATTAATGTGATTGCTGCGGGAAGTTTGTGTGCCAAGGTGAGGAACCTCAGGAGTGGACCGTGGTGTGGATTCCCCCTTCACCAAGTCAAGAGTGGGGCCACGCCATATGGACTGGTGTGGTTCTCCATCTAAGTTGTATATATGTATCGTCGAGCTGTTTACGCTTCGCCAATGTTCATTAAAGTATCGTAAACTTTAAATTCGCACTCTATGGTATTGTATTCGAATTTAAACCCATATGTATTGTAATAACTACTTTACTTAATGAAAAAGTTGCTACTCGCACTCTCCATATGACTATGTAATTGGTAAATGTATCATTAATGTACGTGCATTGTATGTTCGCTTCGTCGAATGTCTCCCGGTATGTTCTCGTGCGACAATCCTTCTTGCTTTGCAAGGTAGGGGTGTCACATCTCATGAACATCAATGACGACCTGCTCTTCAACCGCTTGGGAGGATGGTTCTTTGTAAGAGGCAGCAGGGATTTCGTCTCGTGGATGCTGCACTCTTGACTTCGGGAGCTTTTTCAATGGTAGAGGCCGAAGGGCGGAGATTGAGGATGCGCTATGTTGTGGTTACGAAGGCCACAAGCAACAAGGATTGGGCCAGCCTAAGGTGTCCCGGAGATTTTATGGGCTGCGGGACTACGAAGGTCCTTGGGCTAGGCCTAATGGAGAGGAACAGAAAGACTACGAAGACAAGTAAAAGTTTGAAAGGATCACAAAGGAGTCATGAAGGACTCCAGCTGACGTCTATCATTTCTGGTACGGTGTAATTACAGGGGAGGCAAGATGGGCTCATGGGATGGGCTAGAGAGAGTATTTATAGTCCATACTCTCTCAACCCTCATTCTCACATGAGCCCATACAAGTTACACTTATACCCTTCCTATTCTACCCACTCTTGGGCCGAATCCCTTCTTCATATGCTTGCCGGGCCTTGGCTGGGCCAATTCCTTCCCACCAAGTGCTTCTCCTGGACCTTGTGGCTTGCTCTAAGTCCTTATTGGGCCTAGTTTCCCTCCGGGCCGGCCCACTGGGATAAGGTGGAGATCTTCCCCCAACGGTAGCCCCTCACGGGTGAGCTCCGCCTTCGGTAGGACCGAAACCGTGATCCCGAAGGATCTCCACCTTAGCCCCCCCCTTCCTTTCGGGACTGCCGGAGGCGCCTTGTCTTCACGACTTCTTCGGTTTTACCCTGCCCACGATAGTTGAAACGGAAGAATTGCAAGACAATGTTAAAAGTAGGCGCTCCGTCTTGCGCTCTTGAATTAACGCATGAATAAACGAAGGTATGATGCACGACCATGCAAAACGAAGATGGTTCAAAACGAAGGAGGTTCAAAACGAAGGAGATTCTTTATTACTCGTCTTTTAAGACCTCTTACGGTTGGACTGAAGGACGCTACCGAGCAAGGAGAACGAAAGAGTAAGGGGTGACGCGTGTTGGCCTTTAGACCATCCTCAAATGCCACGGTTGAGCCGACCAAAAGGGTTCCCTTTTCTTGAAGGACTGCGCTTGCCCGTCCGCCTTCGGAGGATACCGAGTGACCCTCGTGGTCTTGCTTATGCGAAGGCCGTCCTTGGCTTTGTCTAGCTACTTTGACGACCTCGGCGGATTCCGCCACCCGAGGTATGTCCCGAGATCTTCGGGGTGTGACAATAAACCCTCAAGATCGGTCTCACGACCGGACAGTTTCTTCTCGTCGTGGGTATACTAGAGTATAGCCTTCGAGGAAGAATCGAGGCTACGCCGACGCTTTACCAAGACGCTTCGCTGAATACAGCCCCCGAGTACCACCGCCTTCGGTAGGTTAGCGGGCTCGTGGCCTCGGTGAAGTCGCTTGGTAAAGCGTGTCGCACACCCTTTGAAGTCGATCGGTGAAGCGCGAAACCTATGGACCTCTGTCCTTCGGACTTGCTACGATCGCAAACCAAAAGGCCCGGCGTTGCATCTTTGCTGGTGTATGTAAGGGCTGAAATGTTATTGTGTGTTTGAAAAATTGAGGTGCCTTGATCCCCTTATATAGGCTCGACCACCGCCCATGAGGCGGGGGAATCCAATAGGGATAAGATTGCGTATCGGGTTGATTGGAGGATATTGCGCCACATCGGTGGCTTTATCCTTCCATGTCCTCCACCCTATCCAAACACTCGTTTCTTGGGTCTACACTACCTTATTTTGTCCTTCGCTATAGTGCCTTTGTCGCTTTCTGCGATGGCCTCACCTGTCATTATGCTCTACTAGCATTCATTGTCATTGCTTCAATTATCGTGCCCGATGGCAAGTTGAACGTCGAAGGGTATAAGAATGTAGTGAACCCGAACCACACAACCGCTTCAACAAAGGGCCTTTGTTGAGGTAACTTCCGCTCGAAGGCTTATCCTTGTGCCTTTATTAAAGGCGTTTCCCAAGAACAGCCCATGTTAATTGGCAATCACTGCGGTGAGTGGTGTGCTAGCCGTTACGCGAGAATCATAGGTTGGCTCGGTTTTTAAAGGACCACCACGTTAACTTGAAAGTTACGCGCGCATTTATGGCTCGGTGGGGTGCGTGCACTGCTTCGAAGGGGGACGACTGCTCATATAGTGGGCCCTTTTGGAGTCGGTTAAAGAACCACACGATTATGGCTCCTCGAAATTCGCGTCGCCTCTTGAAGAGGCGCGATCGCTCGTGTAACGCGTCCGCTTATTCCGGATGCACTACCACGTTTTGAATTCTTGAACCCTAATTTTACCGCCTATATAAGAAGAGGTCCCGTGGTGAAATATTCCCACTACTCACTTTCACCGCACCAACTCGCTCCTCGTTTTCACTTGCAAGCCTTAGCCTTCGGTTTCAACCGCTAGCCTTCGTTTTGAAGCCTCGGTTTTTGAATTGAAGAAGTAGCCCTTCATTTCGACATCTTATCCTTCAACCTTCGTTATGGCAAAGCGTTGCACTCGGTCGGCGCGTTGGGTTGAGCAACACGAGGCCTCCCGGTTCCTATCCGGGACCCAGCACCGTGACCGAAGCCCAGCTGAACAAATGGGCTGTCGAGCACAACTGTTTCGCCCTGGAGCGGGCGCACATCCCCCTCCCGAGGAGACAACTCCCGTGGTGCGGCCCGGGCGCCTCATTATCTTCGCCAAGCTACTCGAAGGAGGTCTTCGTTTTCCCTGCTCCCCGTTTGTGGGGGAGGTGCTAGACCTCTTCGGCTTGGAGATTCAGCAACTTACCCTCAACGAGCATGATCCGGCTGGCCATCTTCGAGTGGGCCTTCCGGATGGAAGAGGCGGTGCCCTGTGCTAGGGCCTTCGTCGCAACTCATCGGGCTACTCGGCGACCTTTGCTCGAGCCCACTTGGAGACCATATGTGGCTGAGCTTCATGGGCGTGGCTCTTCGTCCTCGCGATGGCATGGAGCATGTGGTGCCCGTGAAGGCCTACAAACCTCATTGGGGCAAGACCATGGTGCACAAATGGTTTTATTATGACCAAGACGCCAACCGCAACTTGCACTCTCTTCGTACGGAGATTAGCTATATTGGTCTTCCGGACATTACGGTGAATGCCACCGTGCGAGTTGTATCGACCTGCTACGGCGCATCGCTCGGAAGGCTTCCATGAGGGACTTGTGCAAGGAATACCTTACAGCGGGCATTGCACCCCTTCGACAAGACCGGGGTTCCGTATTCACCCTCAACGCAGCCGGCCAACCCCCGACCTTCGATGTTAGCCTTTTTCCCGGTGAGTGTTTCGAAGGCCTCTTCGTTTTTCATTTACATGTATTGCCCCCCCCCCCCTTTTTACTAAAACTTGCCCCCAATGACACTTCTTCCGGAGCCGACTCTCGAGGAAATCGAAGAGCGCTCGTACTACCTTCTTGGTGGGGTGAAAGCCGACGAGCTGGCACGCATAGAGGCATGCGGACAAACAAGCCGTCCGAACCGGGCATATCTTTTGAAACACCCGGGTGCCGTTTTGCCTCCGCGGGTGGTTGCACCGAAGGGAGGACGACGCAAGCGGAGGAGCTTCGTTCCGCTTGTTCCCGATGACGATGAGAGCGACGAAGAGGCCGCCAACACTTCGCTACGGAAGATGAGGCTGCCCCGGTGATGTGAGCGGCCCACCACGAAGGGCAGCCCCCAAGCGCCGCACAAAGAGAGTAAAAATTCGGTACTCTAAGACCGTTCTTTCTATCGTCAACGAAGGGGATGGTGGTGACGCTGATAACGAAGAAGAAGAAGTTGCAGCACCCGCTAGTGGAACTTCGGTTTCTCCGCTGCAGTCCGCCTTCGTGGCTGCTTATCGGACAGCCTCTGCCGGCTGCCACTCGGCCGGTGAAACCGAAGAGGCCCCCGCCGCTCCCAACATGGGGTTTGGAGTTGGCTCATTAAACTTCAACTATCCCAACTCGTCCTCCTCCGAGGATGAAGACGACGAAGGTCGAGATGAAGAAACCCACTCGGTGGAAAGAAATGAAGCCAGCACTCCTGTCTCTGCTGGTAGGGAGCTTGGGGCCTCGCCTTCGCCTCGCCCCGAGCTGTTGATGATCAGGTTGACGGACGCATCACTCGCGCTCAAGGTGAGGGGACATCAGCTCCCTCCTTCGCTGCCGGCAGCGAAGAGGATACTCCAAACGAAGGTGCCCCGAGCCATGGAGCTGGGAAGGGTTTCATGGGGGTGCTTCCTCGCGGGATAGCCCCTCATAACATTGGGTCATTCTTTCAGCCCAACGATTTTGAAGATGGCACTTCGCTTGCCAAGGGCTTGAGTATGCGGGGCTCATGCTCGATCTATGCCGACAGACCGCAGTCTGCAAGGTGTGGATGAGAAGGAGCTTCGGAAAACTTGTTCCGCACCACCATGAAGGTATTTCTTAGTTATTTTCGCTAGAAAACGAATGGTTGATTTTTCCTAGGCTAAGCGATTTCTTTATTTTGATAGGGGCGCTACTTGCTCGCCAACTGTCCAAGCTTTCATCTGCTACGGAGGCTACTGCTTTGAATGAGCGCCTTCGTGCTTCGGATGATGCTCGCGCCAGGAGCGGACGAAGTACAACAAGCTATTGCGTGAACACGAAGACTTGCGGAAGGCCTCCTCGGAGCATGCAGTGGCTCTTGAGCGAAGGATCGACACCCGGCGCGAAGCTTTGGCGATGGCCGAGCAACGTATGCCTGGCAGCGGAGTCCCTTGGCCAAAAGAACCGGGAACTTATGAACCAGTTTCGGGACTTCTTGTCATCGCTGGGCGTTGTTTGTCCCGAACCTACCCATGAGGAAGGGGATGGCCTTGCCGGCCTTCGTTGGATGTCTTCGGGGCTGGCTGCCGCGAAGACCGCTTCGATTCGGTGGGGCCACCATTGCGCCCGCGTAGCTTGGACAGCTGCCTTTCGGGTTGTTAAGTCCATCTGCACCTTCTCCTCCAAACATGTCAAGGAGGGCGCAAAAGAACTTCACGAGCTGTGCGGCGCAGACTATGCCGCCTTCAAGGCAGCCCAAGCCGACGTGGCTGTTGGAGACCGATACTTCGGTCGCGAGTTTTGGGCATCCTCGGGGTTGGAGTTAGCCCGCTTCGCTGCGTTGGAAGCAGCAAACGCTGAGCTTGGTCGCGGTGGTGGCCCAACGACCGAGGCCGGGTCCTCCCGTGCTGCTGCGAATGAACAAGTTGGGGAGCCGGTCGATCCCGAAGGCATGCCCGAGGCTGCCCACGAAGGCGAGGGTCCTCGGTCCAACGGCCCTTCTTCGCGGCCTCGGGTGTGAATCTTGCCTTAGTTTTTTTTTTTTTAGCATTTTCTTTTCGTTGTTATGTAATCACCTTCGTAAGCGTTTAGCGCTCCGAAGGTACCCTTTGTAACTAGGTCTTTGGTAATATATCAATCATTTCGCCCCACTTGTGTTGTTAGGAATTTTCTACCTTCGCGGGAACAGACAAGATTCCGGAAGGAGCTATCATTGAGGACGCTCTTCCGCACCGATTGTTAATTCCAGGGGCCCCTGGTCCTTTTTGGGTTAGCGGTACTCTCCTTCGCAGATGGAAGCGAGATAACCCGGAGGGAACACTTATTGAATTCGCGGCCTTTGTTAACGAGCGAAATGGCAAAATCAAGGCTGCTTTTCCTAAGGTCACTCCGGAGGAGCATGTTGCTCGCCGCGCTAAACACGAACGCCTTTGGGCGTCTTTGGGACAAGCACCTAAAGCTATGGTCAAGACGGAGCCCATAGATATTTCGAGTGATAGTGACTCCGATCCTGTGGATGCTGAGGCCCTTCGAGCTCGTGCCTCTTCGGCCGAGGGTCGTGCTTCCATCGCTGCAGATTTGGCTAGGCGCCAAAAAGAACTTGCAGATATGGAGGCTACAATTGCTCGCAGCCGTTCTAATTTATCGAGCTAGAAGCCGAGCGCTCATACTTAGAATCTGAATGTAATTTATAGTTGTAGTTCACGAAGGGGCCTTCGGGCCCTCTTTCTGTCATGCTTGAATAAAATGGTTCTTTCATTTGTGCACATTTTATTGTCTAAGATGGGGTTTCCATACTTAGCTCTCTCGGTGTTACTTTTCCTGAGGCATTAGGCCGTAGTTGCCTAGCATCGAAGTCATGGGAGTTTCCAAGTTCTTCGGGTTCCAAGTTGGGGTTTCCAATCATGGACTTCTTGGATGGAACTTTCCAAGGCATTGAGCCGTAGTTGCTTAGCATCGAAGTCATGGGGGTTTTCCCGAGTGCTTCGGGTTCCAAGTTGGGGTTTCCAATCATGGACCTCTTGGATGGAACTTTCCAAGGCATTGAGCCGTAGTTGCTCGAGCATCAAGGCGTTAGGGTTTCCAATCACCTTGGTTTTAAAGCATGCATGCGAATCGATCAAGTGATTAAAGCAACTTTTTTCATTGATAGCAGATATGTACAGACCGACGTCCTTTGCACAACACCCAAAACTCGACTCTAAATGAAGACTGCTAAGGACTCTCGGACGACAGACCCCTAGACCTAGACATCTTTGCATAGGACTTGCCTTGCAACAAAAAACTCATGAACTTGTAACCTAAGGACTCGGTCGTGCAAAAAGGACAGGGGACCATACCTTAGACTTAAACAAAAGAGCGGCAACATACTCGAAGACATGCTTCGTAATTGTCATAGACCACCAAAAGAAGCGACTTAGCCAACATGAGAGAGGGCATCTTCCCTTGTTCGCGGAAGAGCCTTATATGTAGAATTTCTTGAGAATATCAGCATTGAAGGTGTGTGGTATGGGAGTTCCATCGAGCTCAAGCGAGATGATATGCTCCTTGGCGGATGGACTTATCAACGACGAAGGGCCCTAGCCACTTGGTGTTCAACTTGGTTACATGTACCGGGTTTCTCCTCAAGACAAGATCCCCGGGCAAGAACTCTCTTGGATGCACCTTGGAGTTATAAGACTTTTCCATCTAAGCAATATACTTGTGTAGATTAGCTACGGCCTGCAAGCGTGTTTCTTCGAGGAGGTCTTTGGAGACATCTTCATCATCTGCTTGGAGGCCTTGTGGTTCGAAAGGAACCTGTTTGGATTTCCTCGGAGGTTACCGCCTCGGCTCCGTAGAGCAGCTCTGAAGGGTGAGAAACCGGTTGGTCTTGTAGCGGTTGTTACGATAGACCACGGGACATTGGGTAGGACCTCGACCCATTTTCCTTTGGGAAGACCAACTAGGGCCTTCGAGATTGCTGTGAACACATTACCATTCATCCGTTCAACAGCCCCGTTTGCCCTTGGATTAGTCACTGAGATTTCACATTTCTTGACTCCAATACTAAGGCAATACTCTCGGAATTCCAGTCCTTCGAACTGCTTGCCATTGTCCACGGTAATTTCTACCGGTACCCCAAAGCGGCACACCACATTCTTCCGAGAAGAACTTTCGTACGTTCTTAGCTGTGACCTGTACCAACGGTTCAGCTTCTACCCACTTAGAGAAGTACTCAACTGCCACTACCGCAAACCGAAAGCCCCCTGGTGCTGCTGGAAGCTCCCCAACAATATCGATGCCCCACCTTGCTAGCGGCCGGACCGGTGGTATTGGCTGTAACACGGTGGCTGGCAAATGCGATTGCCTTCCCATCCATTGACATCCTGAACAGACTCTCACCAAGTCCTCTGCATCCCTTATGGCTGTTGGCCGGTAGAAGCCTTGTCTGAAAGCTTTTGCAACCAAAGCCCTTGGAGCTATGTGGGAAGAACAAGATCCTTCGTGAATTTCCTGCAAGAGTCGTATTCCTTCTTGCTGACTAAGACACTTCAGCAATGGTGCACAAACCCCTCCTTTGTACAGCACTCCTTCGATCATAACATAGCCCCTTGCTCTATGCTGCATTCGCTGCTCCTCCAATCTGTTATTTGGCGTGTATCTTTTCTCGATGAAGGCCCTTATCGGGGCGCACCAATCTTCCGAGATCAAGGCCAGGACTTTCTTGGTTTGGTTGCTGATGGTGGTGGCCCGATGAAGCGTTTCGTGCAACACATCCGGCTGCAAAGGACCTTGTCCCGCAGCTGCTTTGGCGAGCAAGTCAGCCTCTTTGTTCTCTGCCCTTCGTATGTTTCTGACCTCGAATCCTACAAAGAACATATCCATCTCTCCGACCTTGTGAGCATACGCAGATCATTTCTAGATCAAGCGTTACGTAACCCTTCGCTAACTGTTCTGCTACTAGCTGTGAATCACAATACAGGATAAGTTTTTGTGCTCCCAACACTCTTGCTTGCCTTAGGCCCAAGAGGATGCCTTCGTATTCAGCTGCATTGTTGGTGGTCCGAAAAGCCAATTTGGCCGAGTATCTTAGTGTTTGCCCACTGGGAGATGTGATGATAGCGGCACAGCCGGCACCGGAGACCCCCATGGTCCATCTATGTAGACTGTCCAGATTGGATCCTCCGGTTCACCCTGGCTGTCGGCCTCCGAGTTGTCGTTAGGGGTCCATTCAACCAAGAACTGAGCTAACACATCCGATCTGGATAGCTTTTCTTGCAACGAAGGTTAAATCATATTGTCCCAATTCGGATGCCCATCTCAACACTTTGTTGGATGCCTTGTCCGATTTTAGCGCATCTCTTAGGGGTACTTCGTAGGCACCAAAATATGATGATCATCGAAGTACCTTCGTAGCTTGTGTGACGCCATCGGGACGGCATACAAGAGCTTTTCAATAATTCCATATCCGCACCTGGCCCCGGCGAGTGTTTCCGAGACATAGTAAACCGGCAGCTGCTTTGCCTCCTGCTCTTTGGTCCGATATACAAGGACCCCACTAACAGCCTTCGGAGCTGCTGCGATATAGAGGAGGAGGGGAACCTTGGGTGGCGGTGGTTTCAAGGTTGTCGGCTCCACTAAGTACTGCTTGAGCTGTTCAAAGGCTACTTGATGCTCCTCTGTCCACTTGAAAACCCGCGGCCCCCTTAGTATTTCAAAGAATGGCATGCTTCGTTCTGCTAGTTTAGAGATAAACCTACTCAAAGCCACAACCGTTCCAGTAGAATTTTTGCACCTCCCTTATGGACTTAGGTGGTTCCATATCCAGAATCGCCTTGATTTTTGTTGGATTGGGGTCGATGCCGACTTCGGACACCATGTATCCCAACAGCTTCCCTGCCTTGACTCCAAACATGCACTTGGCTGGGTTTAGCTTCATGCCCACTCTTACGAGGTTTGCAAAGGTCTCGGCTAGGTCTTTCACATGGTCTTGTTCAGCAACACTCTTGATTACAATGTCATCTATGTATGCCGCTGCATTGCAACCCAACCGATCACCAAGGGTAGCCTTGACGGTTCGGGAAAACGTAGCCCCAGCATTTTTAAGCCCGAAGGGCATTCGATTGTAGCGGTATGTTCCTCCGGGTATCCGGAAGGCCGTCGGAGGTTGATCTTCGGTTGCTAGCCGGACTTGATGAAAACCTGAGTAACCATCGAGGAAACTCATCAACGCAGTGGGAAACCATCCTTCGGGCAAAACTTGTTAAGAGTAGTGAAGTCAATGCACATTCGCCACTGTCCGTTTGGCTTTTTCACTAAGACGGGATTGGCTAGCCACGTGGTTCGGTCAATGGGGCGCACTACCTCCGCATCTAGCAGCTTCCGAACCTCTGCTTTGAGAATGGCAAGTTTTTCTTCTGTCCAATCCCTCATGCGCTGCTTTACGGGCCTTACCTTCGGATCTACGTCCAGCTCTGTGCACAGCTACACTTTTGTCCATCCCGGGGATATCCTTTGATGACCAAGCAAAGACATCAGCATTGTTTCTTAAGAACCGAAGGAGCTCCGTTTCTCTTTCCTGAGATAACCCACATCCGATCCAAACGATCCGATCGGGGCGATCCGGACATAACACCACCTCCTTCGTGCCTTCTTGCGGCTGTACCTTTGGCATGTACTTAGGCGCGGCGGGAAGCTCCACGGAACCAGGAGTACCTTCATTTTTGCCAATGACATTAATGTGACGCTGCCACGGGGCCATGTCGATTTCCAACCTCCTGGCCTCGGCCTGATCTCCATATACCGTGATGTCCCCCTCCGGCCCTGGTATCTTCATACGAGAGATAACCATGATGAATGGTGGCCGGAAACTTGTTGATGACCCTTCGTCCTAGCAACACATTGTACGGATACACCATGTCGACTACGTCAAACCGAGAGAATGAAACCTTCAATGTGATACATCCTAAGGGGTGAATGGGCTGTCCCCCAAAGCCTTGCACGGGGTGTACGAAGGTTGCAAGTCCACCTGAGTGAATCCCATTTTCTCCAAGGTATTCCATAGTAGCACATCTCGCTGAACCGCCTCCGTCAATCAGAACTTTATGCACATCGAAGCCATGAATATTGACCCTCATAACGAAGGCATCATCGTGCGGATAAATCATTGGCCTGAAGTCAGCTGCTGAGAAGGCGATCGGCACGTCCATCCATTTATGAAGTCCAAGCGGCGGACAAGCAGCTACGTGGGACACCCGCTCGATGTATTCTCTGCGTTGTCTCTTGGATGGAAAATCTCTGCTATTTCCCAAGGTGTCCCGGAGATTTTATGGGCTGCGGGACTACGAAGGTCCTTGGGCTAGGCCTAATGGAGAGGAACAGAAAGACTACGAAGGCAGTAAAAGTTTGAAAGGATCACAAAGGAGTCACGAAGGACTCCGGCCGACGTCTATCATTTCCGGTACGGTGTGATTACAGGGGAGGCAAGATGGGCTCATGGGATGGGCTAGAGAGAGTATTTATAGTCCATACTCTCTCAACCCTCATTCTCACATGAGCCCATACAAGTTACACTTATACCCTTCCTATTCTACCCACTCTTGGGCCGAATCCCTTCTTCATATGCTTGCTCGGGCCTTGGCTGGGCCAATTCCTTCCCACCAAGTGCTTCTCCCGGACCTTGTGGTGCTTGCTCTAAGTCCTTATTGGGCCTAGTTTCCCTCCGGGCCGGCCCACCGGGATAAGGTGGGGATCTTCCCCCAACACGCTACCGGTCGTGGGAGGGATAGAAGGTTCGTTTCTCAACAAGCTAGCTATACTTGGTTTGGAGATTGGAAGGAATTCTGCGGAAGAATTGAGTACATTACAAGACTTGGATGAAAGTGACTAAGAATGTATGAGTGTTGCGGAAGACTTACGAAGTGGCCTTTTTGAAGCCGAAGGACGTCTTGCTCTTCTTTGAGGGTCCTTGAGTATCCCCGCTTGAACTCTCTGCACTTCTTTTTGCCGCTGGTTGGACTTGCGACGCGGGAATGGATCTTCCTGTAGCACTCCCTGAAGAACCGGTCCGAGTGCCATACCTGGACTTATTGGGAATGTTTGCGAGAGAATCTGTCAATTGGGAGGCTTCCCGAGACCCCCGAAGCGAGAGCTTCGAATGTGGCAAGAGCGGCTCGACGATCTCTCTCGACGGCCTCTTGCTCTTTGCGCCGATCTTCAAGTCCGAGCTTCCGTGCGAGTGTCGCCTCGGTACGGAAGCGGAGATTGCCGTCAACTTGCCTATGGTCGGTGAAGTAGTACGTTTTCTTGTACTGGGGGCTTGGACAACCTTTTCGGACTTGGAAATTTTTGGAGTTACCCCCATCAAGAGAGGGAATGACCGGTCTAAAGTCCCGTGAGTCGAGTGGGGGGAGGCAGGCCAGCTTGAACAGCAAGTGGAGCGGTATTCGCTTCATAATCTTCTCCCCAAGTATCATTGGGAGGAAGTGGGGGATCACTTCTATAGTTGTCCATTTTCTGCATTGAATGTCAATTTTGGTGGACTCGCATGAAGCGAGAAGTGGCTCGTTATGTTGCCGAGTGCGACACTTGCCAACGAGTCAAGGCTGATCATCTGAAGAAAGCAGGCCTCCTGCATCCGTTAAAGATTCCCGCTCGGAAATGGGAAGACATAGCTATGGATTTTGTCGTCGGATTACCTCTCACATCCAAGAAACATGATTCCATATGGGTGATCGTCGATAGACTGACGAAATCAGCACACTTTATTCCGGTACATACCACCTACGGTGCTAAGAAGTATGCTGAACTGTATATTGCCCGTGTGCTATCTTTGTATGGGGTACCAAAGACAATTATTTCAGATCGAGATCTGCAATTTGTTTCTCGATTTTGGGAACAATTGCATGCTAGTCTTGGTACCACCTTAATCCGGAGAACTGCATATCATCATCAAACCGATGGACAATCGGAAAGATTAATCCAATATTTGGAAGATATGTTGAGAGCATGTGCTTTAACACAAAAGGGAAATTGGGATGATCAACTACAATTCATTGAATTTTCCTATAACAATAGTTCTCAAGAAAGCTCCGGAGTCACTCCCTTTGAGGCGCTATACGGACATTCTTGTCGTACGCCGTTAAATTGGTTCGAGTCGGGCGAAAGAATAATATTTGGTCCAGATATTGTTGAGCAAGCTGAGGAAAAAGTGAGGGAAATCCAAGCTAATATGAAAGCTGCTCAATCCCGCCAAATAAGTTATGCAAATAAAAGGAGACGCCTGCTGGAATTTGAGGTCAATGACCACGTCTACCTTCGTGTCTCCCAATAAAGGTGTGTCACATTTTGGTATAAAAGGGAAACTTGCTCCCCGTTATATTGGACCATTTCCAATTGTGGAGAAGTTTAGCCCCGTGGCATATCGGTTGCAATTGCCGGAAAATTTGGAACGTGTGCACAATGTGTTTCACGTATCTCAACTCAAGAAATGTCTAAAACCACCCATCGATGTCGTCATCTCCGACACCGAGCAATTGCAAGAGGATTTATCTTATCCGAAACTCCCGTCCGGATTCTCGATAAAAAGGATCGTGTTACTCGCAGCCGCACTATCACCTTCTATAAAGTGCAATGAAGCCACTTGGGAACAAGAGGAATTTCTTGACAATCATTTTCCCGAGTTCCCGGCTTCGCAATCAAGGTAACGCCGCACTCCCCTTCAACCCCCTTTTTATCGATCTTATTCTCGGGACGAGATTTCTTTAAGGGGATGGCTGTGACACCCCGTGTCACAAATTCATGATTTCATTGTGCTAATAAATAAAATGCATGTGAAAAATACTAATCAATGATCAAAGTCACATAAAATACCACATAAGGGTTTATTAGGGTTTTTGTTGACCAAAACCCTAGCTAATGAGATCTCCACAATTTACCATCATAGTAACCACATATTTTTGCATAATCTGGTAGAGCGCACCAAACAAAGAATTTAGGACATTTTTCCTGAATTTTTGGGGTGGCACAAATTCCTAGAAAATTCCAAACCAAATTTAAAATAGCACCTGTTCATCAATTTTTATAATTTTTTACAAGTCAAATATGAACTTTTGCCTATAACAAAAGTTGTTTCTCATAATACAAGGAACCCCCAAAAACTTTGGTTTGTAAAAGTTCCAAGAGAATTAAATATTATGGGCAAAATGCAGAATAGGGTTCAGTGGCAAAGCGTAAATAGTTGAGAATATAATTTGAACAGAGGAGGCACGGTGGCCGGGGCCACCCGCCGGCGGCGCTCGCGCCGGTGCCCATGCGGAGATTAGGCGCCGCCCATCCTCGCACGCCTGTGCAGCCCCACGCATCGCACATCACGGCCATCCTTCACCCGGAAGCGTGTGCGCGCGACCGTCGATGGCCGGGGCACATTTTCGCCATGGCCGCCGCCCGCGCTTTTCCCCGCGCGCCGCCCCTTCCCGCGCCGCAGCCCCCTCATTCGTGCGCAAGTGCTTCGCAAGGTTCTTGCGCAGCTCCAACACTCAACTCCGAGCATCGCCCCCTCCCCGAGCACCGTAATCTCCCAAAAATCGAAAGAAGCTTCCGTTTCTCTCAACGCCGGCGAGCTCAATTGCGCCGCACTCGGGTGAGCTCATGTCGCACCTCTCGCCTCCGGAAGGTGCGCAAGACCCCAACGGGCATCCCTGCTTCTTCCCGGGTCCAGCCCAGCCGCGACGGTGAAGAAAGTCCCATCTTCTTTACCGTCGGTCACCGCACCTCCGCCACCCCTCCGACGAGCTGCTACCTCCGGGGCCCCTCCTCCTCCTTCGACCCCGTGCCGAGCTTCCCTCGAGCAGGTGACGCTCTCCGCCTTGTCCGCCCCTCCTTTCGTACGGGGCGAGCACGAGCTCCCACGCCGGAGTCTTCCATTTCCGCCATTGCCGTCGCGAGCTAGGCTCCATCACCCCTCCCGCCTCGCCACCTTCACCGGTAGATGCGCCGTCCCGAGTGACGCACGGGCGGCCAAGCACAACCCCTGCGACGAGCCCTAGCCCATCGCCGGCGAGCACCGCCGCCGTCTCCGACGATCCCCCCCCCCTGCGCGCCGGGACTTAGAGAAATTTTGAATTCGCGCGTCCGTCAAATTTTCGTGGATTTCAAGCCTTTTAAAAATTGCATAACATTAAATCTAGACCTCGGATTTGAACGATTCAAAATGTTTTGAAAATCTTCAGACTTGTACGGTAACATGGAACACATGAACACATATGTTTATATGGCAAAAATAAATGTTTGAGCAAACTCAAGTTGCTATCATGACCACGCAGCTTAACAGGATCTGGATTTTAAAAATACATGAACAAACTCTCGATGGAAAGTAGATGATGAGTAATTTGCATTGTAACATAATCCAGGCACTTCCTGTGGAAAAATTAAAAGATACGAGTATTTCAAAGTGCTAACCCGTTAAGGACCGTGACAAATTGGCATTTTTGAAATTCAATAACTTTTGAAATACGAATTCAAATATGGCGAATCCACATCCGTTGTAATCCTTGAAACACGTACTTTACATGACCCTATTTGGTTCACCCAAGTTCTACAGTAAAATTTTGAATTTAAGGCACCTTAAGATGGCCTCGCGATAAGCCCGACAACCAGAGTGAGCTAAGGGTGTGTTTGGTTGTGCCGTGGTCTGTGACAAAAGTTGTTGTGGGCTGTGGGCTGTGGAAAATGCAGCTGTGGGTTATGAGCTATGAAAAAGCTGAAAATGGGTAGAAATGAACTAAGTTCCAATTGCCATTTTACTTTTCTGTTATGATTAAACATTTTTCACATCTCCATGGTACATTTGAGCATATCATGATCATGGTTATCTTTTGGGCAAGAACAGTCATATATTCTGTATAATTAGCTGTATAAAATCCGCATAAAATGATAATTGCCTATGGTGCTCGATATTTAAAGAAATTATAAAACATCATCACAGGAAAAATGTGCATCAAACCTCATGCATACCGATTAATAGTGAAATGATTTAGTACTGATGTATACCAAGAAGTGCATGTAAATAAATTTATTCCAAGAATTGTGTCATATAAATGTTAATGCATAGATACAATTGCTATAGATAATCATATGGCAGCACCTATCATATGGTTATTACATCATACCCATATCCATAATGGACTCTGCCCTATTTTCTTGATCACGAAATCGGCATGTGCATTTATGCTAAGTAATGAGTATTCCTTATAATTAGAAGGTTGTCTCCATTACATAAACCATGTAATTCTTCATCACGGCAATTCATCGCATCCCATGAGCATGTTTAATTTATGCAAACCTTTCATTGCATGATCTTGTTAAGAAAGTTCCATGAACTATGTAATAAAGAATCTGCTCATGCTCATGCACTACATTTGCATTCATATAGGAACCCCGACTGGAACCGAAGATCAAGGAGGGCACCAGCTGGAATTGAGTGAATTCGAGTGTGCTAACTGCGAACCCAACTAAGGCAAGCCCCGGAGCATAACCCTATGTTTCTAAATTTCAATTTTATTTCACATAAGTCTATGTATGTACCGTGGATTTACGTTCAGGGGTTGCTCGGAACCTAGTTGCATTAAAGTCCTGTTCCCGTGGTTTTGGTTAGGTATAATCCTGATCGCTAGCTGCTATGCTTAATAAATTTAACGATAGCAACACCGAGTGATTTGGAGATCACCCGGTCATAGGGATGAATTTTGGTTACCCTCACATGAATAATTGGAGACCGTACGGGGAAGTGCATATGTAGGATGCGGTGCCAAGGTTGGCCCTTGTGCGCCATAGCGTCGTATGTGTCGGTCAAGGACCGTTCGTTGTGACTCCGCGAGCAAGTATTGAGATGTATACCAAATGCATACCTTCGTATGGGAGTTGGTAAACTGATGTAACTTGAGAGTCGTAGTGTTGGACGGTATCTCCACCCTTTGCGCAAAGTGTTGGTCACGGTGGATGCACGGATTGTGAGTAGACGGAGGGTGTGTTATTACCCTTGGACCCGACGCTACTGTGGTTGCATGTGGAATGCACACTCGGAGGGAGGACTCGGTGATCTTGTGAAAGTTGGCCATACGTGTTCTTAAATGATGCGTATGTCGTGCATTTGGGTTTCCCCTGCAGGGTGTAAATCGATATATATCACCGTCCGTCACGGTGATGAGTACCACTTGTCTCGAGCAGATTGCTTCGTATAGAAGATGAAATGAAGCTTGCTGTTTTCATAAGAATAAATTATGTATTGCAACCATGACTGTTAGAAATGCTCAATAAGTTTACGTTCATGTCTCCACCCTGTTAATCTGGCTAAAACATGAAAGATTTAAAATTCATAGCTGTTGTTTTCTGCAATTTCAGCAAGCCCGGTCAAGCCCCCTGCATGCTAGTGTCGGTTCTTAGAACCATTCTTGACGGGTAAGCCTTGCGGAGTATATTAGATACTTAGGGTTTGTGCTTAAATTCATTTCAGGAATCCCGCAGCACGATTACTGTGATTGCTGCGGGAAGTTTGTGTGTCAAGGTGAGGAACCTCGGGAGTGGACCGTGGAGTGGATTTCCGCTTCACCAAGTCAAGAGTGAGGCCACGCCATATGGGCTGGTGTGGTTCTCCATCTAAGTTGTATATATGTATCGTCGAGATGTTTACGCTTCCGCCAATGTTCATTAGACTACTGTAAACCTGAAATTCGCACTCTATGGTATTGTATTCGTATTTAAACCCATATGTATTGTAATAACTACTTTACTTAATGAAAACGTTGCTACTCGCACTCTCCATATGACTATGTAATTGGTGAATGTATCGTTAATGTATGTGCAATGTACGTTCGCTTCGTCGAATGTCTCCCGGTATGATCCTGTGCGACAGTCCCTCTTGCTTTGCAAGGTAGAGGTGTCAAATGTCATCAACATCAATGACGGCCTGCTCTTCGACAGCTTGGGAGGATGGTTCTTTGGAAGAGGCAACAGGGATTTCCTTTGTGGATGCTGCACTCTTGACTTCAGGAGCTTTTTTCAATGGTAGAGGTCGAAGGGGCAGAGATTGAGGATGCGCTACCAGTTGTTGTGATGAGGACATCACTCCTTTGGATACAAATGACACTCCTCCGTTGAACATTCAAGGACCAATCACTAGAGGTCGCGCCCGACAATTAAATTTAGAGGTGAGCTCGTTCCTAAGTCTTTCCTTTCATAATTTTGAGAATAGTTTGCTACCTAATGATTTGATTATGATTAGGAATCAAGGAGAGGACCATAACATGAATGGAATAGGGCTTGGAGGCGTGGAGGTCCAGCAAGAGGCGCAAGGCATTGTGGAGGCCCAAACCAAGTCGACTTCGAGTCTGTTTCGGAGTCCAGGAACAGTCTGAATTAAAACGGATGCCCAGATCGCATACAAAGTCGGATTTGGACGTTCTACATATGGATGGAAAGATAATTTCATAAGCTTTCCAGTGGAACCGCTCTCACGTCAAATTTCATCTCGAGTCGTCGGGAATCATCGAAATATTGGAACGTCCAGAATCTGTTTTTGGTGCTGCGTCACCGTTTTTGGCCTTTGGGCCGTGTATCTCGTGTGAGCCCATTAGGGGAGCGTCCAGGGGGTTCTTGCACGTCCCCAAGTCTTTATTAGCAGCAGCCTCCACCCATGTTAGGGTTGGGTTTTGCTTAGATTATTCTGCTTAGACAGTTTCGCTGTTCATCGGTTTGTGAGACCCCAACTTGTGAGATTAATCATACATCTGCAAATTTGGTTGCGTTCTTTCTTGTTCTTGCTTGTGTTCTTGATTCGCAGGCAAGGATTAGCCTTCTGGGCGAGGTCAACCGTGCAACACCGGTTGATAACCATAGAGGACGTGGTGCTGCGATTGCGGGGTTCGAACGTGTTGTTCAGGAGCCGGATCGACGTGTGTCACATCTTCGCCAAATCAAGAGTTATCTGAACCTTTCGGAAGATCGGGACCCTAGTCCACATCAAGTGGTAATCAGAGCTTCAGGTGCACCGTCGGGTTCGCCCTACCTTTAGTTTAGTTTGTTTCTTTATTATCCTATCATCCACGAAAAAGCCAAATTTTTTTAGTTTTAGGGTTCATCCTGTCCAAGCCGTGTTTAGCCTTTGCATGTTTCAATTTCAGAGTCCGTAGTGTTGAGTTTGTGTTCTAGTGATTGTTTTGTTTCTGGTTTAGTTCGTGTTCTTGTCGTCGGTTTGTGCCACCTTGAAACCCTAGCCGAATTACCTCAAGTTTTGCTTTGTCTCAAGAGTTTTTGTCACCTCCGCTGCATCCACCATAGTCCCACCCTACACTCCCACCCTTTTCATCTAGAACTCAACACCCCACGAACAAGACCTACTCCTGTTTCCGTTGCATACATTAATCGTCAAAAACAAAAAATCCTACCCGATTGCAATTCCGTCCATCGAAACCCTAATTCGAGTCCCTTCCTTCAAACAGCCATAACTTTCGCATACGGACTCGAAATTAGGCAAAAAAAATTTTTGAAATTGGGTAGAAAAAAATTTCGCATCTGCTCGTCCCGGCTTTGCCGGGTTGGAAAAATCTCGAAAAAATCAAAAAAAATAGTTAAGCCCACCGATCCGAGGAAAAAAGTTTGGAACCCGTCGTCATTGCATCTTACAGAAAATCGGTAGGCCACATTCCTTCTCTCGTTTGACCTGAAACTTTGTGTGGTTCCTATTTTGTTGCCTCTCGGTGGAAGAAAAATATCAAAAAAATAATATCAAAAAAGAAAAATTTGTGATTTCTACTAGTGCTAAAAGACAAAACAGGGTTTTGGCCTTTTTTTTGTGTCTAGTTGCTGTTTCTTCCTTGCTAGTTACCTTTTGCTTTGTTTCCTTTGTGCCTGTCATCCCTGCTTTGCCTCGCACTACTGTTCTAGGATACGTGTAGACCAGCAACTAAGGACAAGTAGCTTTGGACATTTATTCAGACATTACTATCTGTTTTTGAATTGTGTTCCACTCACATATTTGGCCTTCCTAGCTCCACATACTACTTCGGACAACACAGGTTTTGACCCTTGCAATCGTGGTACACGCCTGCTAGGTATCCTTTGCCTTGCTTGGTAAGACCCTTGTAAGAACTTGGTGAGACGTTTCCATTTGCTTTTGTGAGAGTCACCACTGTCCACCATAGTAGTAGTGTTATTAGGGATAACCTTCACTGTTTGTTCCTGTTTTGGTATTTGCTATGGCAGGTGATGCTGCAGACGCTGGTACCCCTAAAGATTTCCAGGAGTGTGTTAGTCAAGGGCAGCTTCAGTCTGTTCTTGACAGGGCACGTGAGGAGATGACAGAAGCTGTTAACAAGGCCGTTACCGACGGCATCAACAAACTCAATCTCGGCAACCAGGTTGAGAGGATCGATAAGCGTTTGTCCAAGATGACAGACACGGTTAATACTCTAGCAGAAGTGGCGACAACGTTGGCTGGCAAGCCGACGGAGGTGGAGAACCGTGTGAAGATCCATGAAGATGAGGCCGGTAGCAACGCCGGTGGAAACAGAAAAGAAGACACGGTGAATGATGCCACTTTCGACGCCGGTGACGCAGCTATACGAGCACAAAGGCTTCACCGGCGTCTACAACATAATACCCAAGGTATGGGTGGCCTACATCGACAACAAGGTAACAATAATCGAGTCCCTAATGATCCTTATGCTAAGATTAAGTTTACCATTCCATCTTTTTCGGGGCAATATGATGCGGAGGGTTACCTAGATTGGGAGATGACAGTAGAGCAAAAATTTAGTGGCCACCTAGTTCCTGAGCAGCATAGGGTTAGACAAGCCACTAGTGAATTTAAAGATTTTGCTATCATTTGGTGGAATTCTCTAACTGCTGATGATATTCCTGTAACTTGGACTCAACTTAAGGAAGCTATGCGTGATCGTTTTGTCCCTCCTTCTTATCATAGAGATTTACGCAAAAAACTTCAGCGCTTAGAACAAGGGTATAAATCTGTGCAGGACTATTATGGTGAGCTTCAAAAGGGTTTACAACGCTGCATGATAGTAGAGGATAATGAGAGCTCTATTGTTCGTTTTTACTCTGGTTTGAGACGTGATATACAGGACATTGTTGATTATAAGGAGCTTAACACCATCAACCAGTTGTTCCAGTTTGCTATGCTTGCAGAGAAAGAATTGCAGGGACGGGAGAAGCAACAGAGGAGCAGCAGTACAAGCAGGCCTTCTTACACCCCACGGTCGACGCCGTCTTCGGGGTTTTCTTCCTGGCCATCTCCACCAGCAAGCAAACGGCCTCCCGCGTCCGCGAGTGGTGTTATGGCAGCCCCACACGCACCTCCTACACGCCCTGCAAATTCAGGTAAAAATTCTGTGCAGGGTCCTGCTCAAAGTGCTTCATCGATCGCCTCGACGGGACGCACTTCCAACATTCAGTGCCACCGCTGCCATGGACTGGGCCATGTGCAGAAGGATTGCCCAAGTCAGCGGGCATACGTGGCCACTGAAGATGGAGGATACATCAGCACCTCCGACATAGAAGATGATGATGAAGACGAAGTCGCCGACGACACCAATGAGAGCCATGTACTTGGTGGAGAAGACACTTCGGGTTTCATGAACATCATTGTACAGCGTGTACTTAGCACGCAAATTCAGACTTCTGAAAAGATACAGCGCCACAACTTGTTCCAGATTTTCTTCGTCATCAAGAATCGACGAGCACGTGTGATCATTGATGGAGGAAGCTGCAATAACTTGGTGAGTTCAGATCTGGTTGAGAAGCTTGGTTTGGCCAAACGACCACATCCTCATCCATACTACATTCAATGGTTAAATGACTCGGGAAAAGCTAAGGTAACACAAACTTGCCGAGTTCCTTTTTCCATTGGTGTTTATTCGGATTATGCTGATTGTGATGTGGTTCCTATGCAAGCTTGTTCCCTTTTATTGGGTCGTCCTTGGGAACATGATAATGATGCTACACACCATGGTAGAAGTAATAAATACACTTTTATGCATAAAGGACAGAAAATTACTTTAGTACCTTTGACCCCTGCTGAAATTGTAGAAGCTGATAGAGAACGAGCTGCTTCTTTGAATAATTCTAAATCTGAAAATCAGCAAGTTGCTAATTCTGTTTTCCCACCTATAAAGGATAAGTCTGCACCTATTTCTAAGGGAGATGGATTTAATTTGAAATGTCGTGTTATGCTTGCTACAAAATCAGACCTTGCTGAAATTTCTAATGATGATATTTTTTATGCTTTGATATGCAAATAAGCCTTGTATTCCTTTGATGATATTGCTAGCTCTTTGCCTTCTGCTATCACTGACCTTTTGTAGGAGTTTGAGGATATTTTTCCAGCTGAGATTCCTCCCGGATTACCACCTTTGAGAGGAATAGAACATCAAATTGATTTGATTCCGGGAGCTACCTTGCCAAACCGTGCTGCTTATAGGACCAACCCCGAGGAGACAAAGGAAATTCAGCGACAAGTCCAAGACCTTTTGAATCGCGGGTATGTACGAGAAAGCCTTAGTCCTTGTGTTGTTCCTGTACTTTTGGTTCCTAAGAAAGATGGTAGTTGGCGCATGTGTGTTGATTGTAGAGCCATTAACAATATTACTATTCGCTATCGTCATCCTATTCCTAGGCTAGACGACATGCTTGATGAGTTATGTGGTTCTCTAATTTTCACTAAAATTGCCTTGCGTAGTGGTTACCACGAAATTAGAATGAAACTTGGAGATGAATGGAAAACAGCTTTTAAAACTAAATTCGGATTGTATGAGTGGTTAGTAATGCCTTTTGGGTTAACTAATGCACCTAGTACTTTCATGCACTTAATGAATGAGGTTTTGAGGGCTTTTATTGGGCGCTTTGTGGTGGTTTACTTTGATGATATCTTGATTTACAGCAAGTCTTTAGATGAACATATGGATCATTTACGTGCTGTTTTTACTGCTTTAAGAAATGCACGCTTATTTGCTAACCTTGAGAAGTGCACCTTTTGCACCGATCGAGTTTCTTTTCTTGGCTATGTTGTTACTCCACAGGGTATAGAGCTGGAAGACAAGAAAATTGACGCTATTGCTAGCTGGCCGCAGCCCCAAACCATCACACAGGTTCGAAGTTTTCTTGGTCTTGCAGGTTTTTATCGCCGCTTTGTCAAAGATTTCAGCACTATCGCTGCACCGTTGCATGAGTTGACAAAGAAGGGTGTTGTGTTCCAATGGAGCAAAGCACACGACGAGTCCTTTACCTCTTTGAAGGACAAGCTTACACATGCACCGCTGCTGCAACTACCAGATTTCGGTAAGACTTTTGAACTTGAGTGTGATGCTAGTGGTATTGGCATTGGTGGTGTTTTGATGCAAAATGGCAAACCTATTGCTTATTTTAGTGAAAAGATAATTGGCCCTGTTCTGAATTATTCTATGTATGATAAAGAATTATATGCTCTTGTACGTTCTTTGCAAACATGGCGTCATTATTTATGGCCTAAGGAATTCGTTATTCATTCTGATCATGAATCGCTTAAGTATATTCGTTCTCAAAGTAATTTGAATCGTAGACATGCTAAGTGGGTTGAGTTTATTGAGTCTTTTCCTTATATTATCAAGCATAAGAAAGGGAAGGATAATGTGATTGCCGATGCTTTGTCTAGACGATACATTATGTTGTCACACCTTGATTGTTGCATTTTTGGGCTTGAATGAATTAAAGAACAATATGCTCTTGATGCTGATTTTAAAGATGTTTTGCTGCATTGTAGAGAGGGTCGTATATGGAACAAGTTTGTGATAAATGATGGATATTAGTTTAGAGCTAACCGTCTTTGCATTCCAGTTGGTTCCGTTCGTCTTTTGTTGTTACAGGAAGCGCATGGAGGCGGATTGATGGGACATTTTGGTGCAAAGAAGACGGCGGATGTGTTGGCCACACACTTCTTTTGGCCACAGTTGAGAAGAGATGTTGAGCGCTTTGTGGCTCGCTGCACTACTTGTCAAAAAGCGAAGTCTCGCTTGAATCCACCTGGTTTGTATATGCCTCTTCCCGTTCCTTCAATACCTTGGACGGATATTTCCATGGATTTTGTTTTAGGACTGCCTAGGACTAAGAGGGGGAGGGATAGTATTTTTGTTGTCGTGGATAGATTTTCTAAGATGGCTCACTTTATACCTTGTCATAAGAGTGATGATGCTATTCATATTGCTGATCTATTTTTCAAAGAGATTGTTCGTTTGCATGGTATGCCTTCTACTATTGTTTAAGATCATGACGCCAAATTCTTGAGTCATTTTTGGTGCACTCTATGGAATAAGCTGGGAACGAAGTTGTTGTTCTCTACAACATGTCACCCACAAACTGATGGCCAAACCGAGGTAGTGAACCGCACATTGGCCACCATGTTGAGAGCTATTTTAAAGACAAATCTGAAGATGTGGGAGAAATGTTTGCCTCATGTGAAGTTTGCATACAATCGTGCAACACATTCGACCACCAAGGTAAGTCCTTTTGAGGTAGTGTATGGTTTTAATCCCCGTGCTCCTATTAATATCTTGCCTTTGCCTACTAGTGAGAGAGTTCACTTTGATGCTAAGGAACGTGCTGAGCTTATTTTAAAAATGCATGAAACAACTAAGCACAACATGGAAATGATGACTGAAAAGTATAGGATTGCTGGTAGTAAAGGTAAAAGGGAAGTTAAATTAGAACCGGGTGATTTAGTATGGTTGCACTTGAGAAAGGATCGGTTTCCTGAGTTGAGAAAGTCTAAGTTAATGCCTAGAGCTGCTGGTCCTTTCAAGATAATTGAGAAGATTAATGATAATGCATATAAACTTGAGTTGCCTTCCGAGTTCGGGGTTAGTTCCACTTTTAACATTGCAGATTTGAAGCCTTATTTGGGTGAGGAGCATGAGATTGAGTCGAGGACGACTCCGATTCAAGAGGGGGAGGATGATGAGGACATTACTCCTTTGGATACAAATGACACTCCTCCGTTGAATATTCAAGGACCAATCACTAGAGCTCGCACCCGACAATTAAATTTAGAGGTGAGCTCGTTCCTAAGTCTTTCCTTTCATAATTTTGAGAATAGTTTGCTACCTAATGATTTTATTATGATTAGGAATCAAGGAGAGGACCATTACATGAATGGAATAGGGCTTGGAGGCGTGGAGGTCCAGCAAGAGGCGCAAGGCATTGTGGAGGCCCAAACCAAGTCGACTTCGAGTCTGTTTCGGAGTCCAGGAACAGTCTGAATTAAAACGGACGCCCAGATCGCATACAAAGTCGGATTTGGACGTTCTACATATGGATGGAAAGATAATTTCATAAGCTTTCCAGTGGAACCGGTCCCACGTCAAAGTTCATCCCGAGTCGCCGGAAATCATCAAAACATTGGAACGTCCAGAATCTGTTTTTGGTGTTGCGTCACCGTTTTTGGCCTCTGGGCCGTGTATCTCGTGTGAGCCCATTAGGGGAGCGTCCAGGGGGTCCTTGCACGTCCCCAGTCTTTATTAGCAGCAGCCGCCACCTATGTTAGGGTTGGGTTTTGCTTAGATTATTCTGCTTAGACAGTTTCGCCGTTCATCGGTTTGTGAGACCCCAACTTGTGAGATTAATCATACATCTGCAAATTTGGTTGCGTTCTTTCTTGTTCTTGCTTGTGTTCTTGATTCGCAGGCAAGGATTAGCCTTCTGGGCGAGGTCAACCGTGCAACACCGGTTGATAACCATAGAGGACGTGGTGCTGCGATTGCGGGGTTCGAACGTGTTGTTCAGGAGCCGGATCGACGTGTGTCACATCTTCGCCAAATCAAGAGTTATCTGAACCTTTCGGAAGATCGGGACCCTAGTCCACATCACGTTGCAGGGATAGAAGGTTTGTTTCTCAACAAGCTAGCTATACTGGCTTGGAGATTGGAAGGAATTCTGTGGAAGAATTGAGTACATTACAAGACTTGGATGAAAGTGACTAAGAATGTATGAGTGTTGTAGAAGACTTACGAAGTGGCCTTTTTGAAGCCGAATGAAGTTTTGCTCTTCTTTGAGGGTCCTTGAGTATCCCCGCTTGAACTCTCTGCACTTCTTTCTGCCGCTGGTTGGACTTGCGGTGCGGGAATGGATCTTCCTGTAGCACTCCCTGAAGAACCGGTCCGAGTGCCATAGCGAGACATATTGGGAATGTTTGCGAGAGAATCTGTTAATTGGGAGGCTTCCTGAGACCCCCGATAGCGATAGCTTCGAATGTGGTAAGAGCGGCTCTGACGATCTCTCTCGACGGCCTCTTGCTCTTTGCGCCGGTCTTCAAGTTTACGTGCTTCCATGCGAGTGTCGCCCGGTACGGAAGCGGAGATTGCCGTCAACTTGCCTATGGTCGGTGAAGTAATACGTTTTCTTATACTGGGGGCTTGGACAACCTTTCCGGACTTGGAAATATTTGGAGTTACCCCGGTCAAGAGAGGGAATGACCGATCTGTAGTCCCGTGAGTTAGAGTGGGGGAGGCAGGCCAGCTTGAACAGCAAGAGGAGCGGTATTCGCTTCATAATCTTCTCCCCAAGTATCATTGGGAGGAAGTGGGGGATGACTTCTATATTTGTCCATTTTCTGCATTGAATAGCAATATATGAATAATGGTATGTGAAAGTTTCCTAGAGGGGGGGGGGGTGAATAGGCATAAATAAAAACCTGAAATTACAACGCTTAAAACAAATGGGTTAAATTCGCCGCTGACGAAACTTCCGTCACCAACGGAACTTCCGTCGTGGGGGTGAGATGAAAACCTAGGGAATGGAACACGAGAGGAAATCTCACGGTTCCGCTTGAATGGAAACCTCCCTTTTTGTCTTGAGAGTGTTGTACCTGCAGGAATTTAGTAGACACGCAGCACACAAGTAGATCGGGCGAAAACACACCCGAGAGGTGAACAAACAAACACACAACAAAAACGAACAAGAGAGGCACGGAGATTTTTCACCGAAGTTCGGACCCCTCACAAAGAGGTTCCTACGTCTCCGTTGAGGAGCTCACAAAGAGCCGGGTTTCTTTCAACCCTAATCCTCCCAAGTGACCACAAAGGTCAAACTTGGTTTTCTTCTTCTTCCTTAGATTCTTTTGCTTGCGGAGGCGAATCACAACCTTCACAAACTTCCCAAGGCTCACCACAAGCTTAGGAGCTCTAGGGAAACACCTAGCCGATCTAGGAGAACGAATCTCCAAGAGTAACAAGTGAGGAACGAGATTAGTTGCTAAGGGAAGATGTGCTCTAGGTTAGGTTGATGCTATCAAGCTTGGAATCAAGATGGGAGCTCACTCCAATGGCTTTGGATCTCAAGAGGAGTGAGGGAGAGAGCTTGAGCAAGATCCGAGAGTTCAAAAAGCACTAGCACTTTTTCTCACGGGTTAGGTCAAAGCTATATATAGTGTGGGCTCTAAAAGAGCCGTTGCTCAAGTCAATGATTGGACTTGACGGAACTTCCATGGGTGACGGAATTTCCGTCACCCTATTAGGTTAAACACGAAACATGCCGGACGAGTACTTCCGTCCGAGTTGGAACTTCCGTCTCAAACTTTCTGGAGCCGACGGAACTTCCGTCAACTCACACGGAACTTCCGTCGTGTGTGGAAAAGATAGGAAATAGGTAGGGTTTTTGATCTTTGGAGAAATGATGTTTTGGTTCCAAATTGTTTAAAGGCAACTAGAGCACATTCTTCCCTTCACGTAAGATCGTCTCACCCCTCTTAATAGTTTGGCACACCTATACTCAAGAAGCTATAAATCTAAACTTGAAGCTTTTGCTTTTGAGTACTTGATCACTTTTTAATTGAGGGGTTTACTTTCTCACATTGTGGATACTATCACTTTGTTGTCCTGCACAATGACTTAATAACCACATTAGCGTTTTTAATTATTTGTCATTTATCACCAAAACCCACTAGGGGGCCTAGTGCATCTTCAATCTCCCCCTTTTTGGTGATTGATGACAAATAATTAAAAAGGGATGAGAGAGATCAAATAACGGAAAGAACAAAACGAACAAAATATAGCGGAGCTCCCCTAAAGAGATGCATGGGTCACACAAACATGTGAGAGAGCTCCCCTATATTTTGTGCTTGTGGGGTGCCTAAAGACAAGGTGCACAAGTGACAATATTAAGTGTGAAGAAAGGAAACAACACAAGCGCAAATAGCTTCACACCACATAAAGCAAGCCACATAAATCAATAGTGCATAAACCACACATTAAAGCATTAAACATCCATCATCCAACATTCAAGCACAAAGTTTGCAAGGAATTTAAAAAGCTGGACCTATTACAATAGAGCAACAATCACATAGTTCCATACATAAAGATCCCATAAGTTCCAACTACTAAGATAGATAAAGGACATAAAGATAAAGATAGTAGTGATCCCTTTTCTCACTCTCTCCCCTTTGGCATCAAGGCACCAAAAAGGAAGAAAGGAAAGAGAGTAAGATAGGAAATCACTCATCGCCCTCCTGCCCTCCAAAGTCCTCCTCTTCTTCGTCTTCATCTTCTCGCATGGGCTGCATGGGAGCTTTGACCACCATCACCACCAAAGTACGGAGCATGATCCTCGAGCTGCCACCGATAGACAGGAGGAGGTGCATCCTCCTCTTCCTCGGATCCTCGGAGGAGAGACCTCGGCACCTTGTGAGCTCATGAAATTCTTCATCCTCCTAGCATTCTTCTTGATGCCCTGCCTGTTCTTGTGGATCTCAATGGCATTGTCGGTGCACACCGTGAAGATGGACTTGAGTGCGAGAAGTGGGAGAGCCACCCCGGCTAGGAGCTGCACTGCTAGAAGCACCAACTGGAGGTGGAGCTGGAGGAGCGCTGCGCTTCTTCTTTGCTCCACCTTTGAGCTTGAGCTGCAGGGGACGATGCTTGCATTCCTTTTCAAATTTCAGCTTGGTGACTCCCTCAATCATAGCCATAATCCATGGAGCATAGGGTAGAGTCATCCTAGTCCACCAAAAACTTAGCGAGCAACTTCTCGTTTCATCCTAGTCCACCAAAAACTTTTTCTTAATCCTTGATACATCTTGTTACTACCAGGATGAACCGAATACTTTGATTGGTGTGCTTCATCGAGAATCTTACGACGGAGTTTAAAATCCTTAGGAACAACCAATCGATCATTAAACCATAGAGCACCATTATTATCTTGTCGAAAGCATGTTGCCTTGCCATCTTGAATTTTCTTCCGAATATGAGCCATACCCGGATCCTTTTTCCGAGCAGCAATTACTTCTTCTCCGATAGTAGAATGGACTGCCAGATTGTGAATAGCTGCCATAGGTATAATGTGTGTACTGGGTTCGATAGTAGAAACATCTTCATTGTTGTCCATCAATTGTAGCACCAAATTTTTGCAATGCTCTTTACGACTCGATGCATCGGCAACGACATTAGCTTTACCAGGATGATAATGTACTTCCAACTCATAGTCTTTTATTAACTCTAACCATCTTCTCGGCACATGTTCAGTTCCGATTGTGTAAATATATACTTAAGACGTTTGTGGTCCGTGTAGATATGCACCAGGTTACCGAGCAAATAGTGTCGCCAAATCTTGAGTGCTAGTACTACTGCAGCTAATTCCAAATCATGTGTAGGGTAGTGTTCTTCATGCTTACGTAATTGCCGAGATGCATAAGCAATAACACGGCTTTCTTGCATAAGAACGCATCCAAGTCCCGTACCGGATACATCACAATACACATCAAAGGATTTAGTGATGTCCGGCTGAACCAAAACGGGAGCAAGTGGTTAGCAACTTCTTCAAATTTTGAAAAGCTTGTTCACATTGATCATTCCATTCAAACTTTACTTCCTTCTTCAGTAGCTTCGTGATAGGTTGTGCTAGCTGTGAAAAATTGGGGATGAAACGCCGATAATAACCCGCTAGTCCAAGAAAACTTTGCATTTGTGAGACAGACTTGGGTGGCTTCCAATTCAATACATCCTGAACCTTTCCAGGGTCAACAGCAATGCCTTCACTTGAAACCACATGACCGAGGAATGGAACTCGATCTAACCAAAATTCACACTTGCTAAACTTGGCGTATAACTTATGATCCCGTAAGCGTTGTAGTATAATCCGAAGATGTTCGTCATGCTCTTCTTCATTCTTGGAGTATATGAGAATATCATCAATGAAGACTACTACAAACTTATCCAGCTCCGGCATGAACACTGAGTTCATCAAATACATGAAGTAGGCCGGAGCGTTGGTTAATCCAAAGGACATTACTAGATACTCATAGAGACCATATCTAGTAGAGAAGGCGATCTTCGGAATATCTTCTTCTCGAATTTTGATCCGATGGTACCCCGAACGAAGATCAATTTTTCAAAACACTTTTGCACCAACCAATTGATCAAATAGATTGTCAATACGGGGTAATGGATATTTATTCTTGATGGCCACTTCATTCAACGGTCGATAATCGACGACAAGGCGTAGAGTTTTGTCCTTCTTCTTCACGAACATAGCAGGGCAACCCCAAGGTGACGAACTTGGGCGTATGTACCCTTTGTCCAACAAATCCTTCAGTTGGATTTTCAACTCTTTCAACTCATTATGTGCCATCTTATACGGCTGTCGAGAAACCGGAGACGTCCCTGGTTGGAGTCCGATTTTGAATTCAACAGCTCGATCAGGAGGAAGACCAGGAAGATCATCGGGGAATACATCCGGAAACTCGCGAACAATGGGAATATTTTCCAAGGATTTTTCTTCGAGATGATGGACGACAAGAGTTTTGGTTGGAACCGGACTCAAAGGAATGGAATCCAGTCCATGAATTGGAGAATTCAATTGAACGATGCGAGGCGCGATGTCTAGTAAAGCCTTATGAAAAGTCATCCATTGCATACCTAAAATAAGATCTATCTCCTGTTGTTCTAGCATAATAAAGTTGGTGGAATATACCTTCTAATTCAATTCCACCGGTGCCTTTCTTAGGATTTGATCAGCATGAATTTGACCACCAGGAGATCGAATAGTATAAGGATTTTTAGTGGTATAGGTAGATAGGTTATGCCTTCGAATGCAAGACTGGCTAACAAAATTATGAGAAGCACCCGAGTCGAACAAAATGACAACGGGGCGAAGATGTAGCAAGAACATACCCGCAAGAACAGGTTCACCTTCGGGGATGTCTTCCGGACTTGTGAAGTTCACACGGCCGATCCTGTTAGAAGAACGTCGTTGTTGAATTGCAGCTTGCCCTTGCGACTGCCTGTTACCATTCTTCTTCGGAAATGGACAACTATTGATGAAATGACTAGTTTGACCACAATTGTAACAACCTTTAGGATTATTCTGCCCAGCTTGAGGAACACTACGTGCAGGCTGATTTGCTTGCTGTTGAGGTGGTGCACGTTGACCATACGGCTGCTGCTGGGGTGTCCTATCATAACCTTGCTGTGGAGGGCGATAATATTGTTGCTGAGGTGCTGCCCGAAAGCGTTGTCCGATGGGTGAAGTGTACACCGGACGATACTTCGTGGAGGACCAGGAGGTGTACCACTTGGTGGAGCTTTCCTCTTACGCTCACCGGCTAGAACTTCACGCTGAGCATCCTCTTGAATGATAGCCGCATTAACCGGATCATTAAAAGTTCCAGTGGACTGCCAAGTTAATTTCTCCTTTATTACGGGGTTCATGCCCCTTCGGAAAGCAGCACGCTTCTTATCTTCGGTGTCCACATAAAGAGGAGCATATTGAGCCGGATGATTGAACTTTTCGAGTATACTCAAGGACAGTCCTCCCTCCTTGTTTCAAATCTTGAAATTCTTGCAGCTTTCTTTCCATCAATGCGGTAGGAATATAACGAGCGTGAAAGGCAGTTTTGAATTCATCCCACTGCACTATGTGTCCTTCTAGAAGAGAAGCCAGATAATTTGCCCACCAAGCACCGGCGGGTCCTTGCAGTAGTCTGTGCTGCGAAGAGAGACTTCTGTGTGTTGGTGCACTGCAACAATCCAAACTTGGACTCTATGCCACGGAGCCAATGATCAGCATCCGGAGGCTCGTTGGCACGCTCAAATGGTACTGGACGAGTCGACAAGAAATCTTGATAAGTACTTTGTCGTGGATGATCGTCACGACGTCCACCATTGCGACTTCAGTTCGAGCTATTTCTCGGAGCAATCCAGTGTCTTCTCGCCTTGACTCAAGCAACAGGGCGAGAATCTACTCCAACGTAGCTGGAGGTGGCGGTGGAGGTGCATTGTTGCGAGCTCCTTGCTGGGACCTCTCGGCCTCGGTGCGATTGCGAGTGTTCACCATGCTGAAACAAAATTACGGATGTACATTAATTCCTTGCTCCTTATAGACCAACACAATCCTTTTAGAAAAATCAATGTACATGTCAAGGAAATTTCAGAATAGCAACTGGTAACGAAGTTGAAGATCTTTCAAGACATTCGAGATCAATTACGAGGATTTCCAAGGATAGGATTTGGAACAAAATCAAGATCGAAACTTGAAAATTTTAGGACATCCTTAAGTCAAATTTTAAGTTCTTGATTATTCCAATTTGTTTTTCGAATAGCAACCAGAAGGTTGAAAAGTGAGATAAGGCATATTTTAGTTCAGTTATTTTATGCCATGCCATGATGCAAGTTACATTTTTAAACCTAACCGTTCCTCACTCAAAAGAAAATAGTACTTCCGTCTTAGCGGTAAACGAAACTTCGGTGGCGACCCGTACACAACCACGTAAGTTAATCTAAGTTTTCGATACACAACACACTAACGTGGTTAGCGTACTGCGAGAAGATCCATTGCAGAAACAATACATCAAATTCAAAAGAAACTACGAAAATAAAAGCAGTTCTACTAGTAACGATCCATGGGAAAGGATCGTCCCGTGTATCCCACGAGCCAAAGGGGGTCCCGTATACGTCTGCGGGAACAGACACCGATATCCGCGTGTCGGCTCACGCACGTACCTTCGTTGAAGATTCGTAGATGCAATATTTAAACAATCATAACCCAGGGTTAGTTTTCGCCACCAACTCTAACATCCTTATACTGGCATACTAATGTATCCTCACTCGTAAATACGACGTAGTTTTCAAAATATGTCGTAGTTGTTGTATTACCATGGAATTGGCTACGATACCAGCTGCAATGGACCGACCCACGGATCATGATTCCCGAGGTGCTGTTTAAGCGGACACTTGATAATATAACAACTAGCCAACTTTATATTACAATAGGGAGAAAGAACTTCATAATTTACATCAGATATTATTAAGTTCGGAGCAGCGGAAGTTTAACAAGTTCAAGTTTAGAAAAGGTGCGGAAGCAAACATAACGTTGATACGTCTCGACTATATTATACAACAAAAGGTGATAAATTCGAGCCCATACGGATTATCACGTAGCCAAGCACATTATCTGCGGCAGACTAGGCTCCCAGTGGGAAGTCCAGCCCTCCGGAATCTGCATATCCCAGGGCATAACACCAACAGGGCAATCTAATGCATCACCTGAAACAAAAATAACAAAGGCACAAAGCCCGAGCAACTAGAGCTCAGCAAGACCGACCCGTCAACATGGCACTCTAAGGCCGACGCCTAGACATGCAAGGCTCGAGAGGTGTAGCTGGTTTTGATAATAAAACAGCGACTAAGCCATTGATCCTCGCTTTCAGAATTTTAGCAGTTATTAACTTGTACATAAATAACAATGATATTAGCATCAAGAAAGATATAAATATTGTAAAGCATAAGTAAAAATCATCACGAGGCAACCATAATTATCCAAAGCTTCGTTCAAGTTGTTAACTACGATGTGACTCGGTTCACAAGCGATACTCATTACTGCGAGGGACAGCGATACGCATCGATTTATCACCAGCTGGGAAAACCCGAGGTACACGACGTACGCATCATTTAAGAACACGTATATCAACCGTTCACCATGACATCCTACAACTTTGTAGGGTCCAAATCCTCGAGTGGGCAGCCGTCCAACGAGTACCTCCTGAACCTGTCCACCCCAACGGATCCTACGACCAAGGATTCGGGTAACCTACGCCATTGCAAGCTATTAAGGTTACGTAGGTTTACTAGTTCCCATAAAACTAGCATGCACTCGGTACTTGTTCAATACTTGCTCAAGCAGGGCCAACAACGACACGGTCCTTAACCGACGAAAGACGGGGTGTCCTCTCGAAGGCACATGCACTTGCCCTTTCACCTACAGGGCCCGTCCACGTCTCAACTTTTAGTTGTTTACACGAACGATCTGCCACCTTGCGAGACAAGCCCTCTCTAGGCCCTTGCCTTCGCTCTTTCCCAAACAGACTCGTTCGGTCTCAAGATTAGTTTTTCGGATTCATTAACTTCCAAGTCTCGAAGCCTCCATGCTCCGAGTACAATTAAGCAATTTATACCAATAAACTTATGACGTAAGCATAGCCAGTTTTCTATCGAACTACCCGAACCAGTATATCACTAACATAGGTCATATCGGGAAATAATGCAGGTGGGTTTCAAACATCACCTACACTTAATGCACAAACACCCTAGACATCTAGTAGTGTTATACTGAAAGGAAAAACATTTAAAATCTGGGAGGATGCACCGGGGCTTGCCTTGTGCCACAGATGGAAATGTTAGCAACTTCGGTGCTGGTTCTTGTGTTGATTCCTTCGAAGATCCTCGACCGGCACTTCGTCGTTTCCTAAATTAACGATGTGTCAATAGCGATGAATGCAGACGATGCAAAGGTATGATGATGCAAATGTCTATGATACAAACATAGCTAGGTTACAAACATGGTTCTTGAAGACATATGCATAAAAATATGAAATTTATTTTGAAGTGAACCTATCATTTTATGTGACTTTCATATGAGTTTAGAACATAAGAATGGTTAAAGGCAAAACAGTTGTTGAGAACTTCTAACTTTCTTCTAACCTGCCTACGCATAACAGAAATATGTGACCTTAACATGCATGCCTAAGAATTTAAATTTATTTTAAGGTAATTCTATTATTTCATGTGACCTATAAATATGAAAGATATTATGCACAAATTAGCTACCATCATGTACATATGCATAAACAGTATCAAAACATTACACTAGCAGATAGAGCAGATAGAAACTAAACTAATAAAGTTGGGTTTACAATTTTAGCATAAACAAAGAATTAATTATGAATTAACTAGTGTTTTGGATGTTCTGATAATTCTAGGAAAAACCATCAAGAATTTCTGATATTCAACAGGACCAGATGGTAGAGCATGAAACAAGGAATCCAACAAAATTTGATTGACTCAATTTGGAGTTCGGAATCAAAAGATATTATTTTTGCAAGGTTATTGTATTTTCCTGGAATTTTAATTCGCGAAAATGGAAAATCCTGGAACT
The DNA here is from genome assembly GCA_031894775.1 of Chloris gayana. NCBI lineage: Eukaryota > Viridiplantae > Streptophyta > Magnoliopsida > Poales > Poaceae > Chloris > Chloris gayana. The sequence continues at coordinate 54,945 of JAUNZO010000027.1, forward strand.
GGACTAATCAGGACGCGGCCATACAGGGGGCTACGGAGTCCGGGATTAGATATGGCCGTGGCCACACAAGATCTGGGCTGGTGTGGTCTGGCATGCGGCCATGGCACGCGGTGGCCGGAGATGACGGCGGCTCCCGGAGCAGCGGCCGGAGTTGATGGAATGGCGGCCAACCTTGACGAAAACGAGCTACGGGACCGGTGATACATGGAAAACACGATGGTGGAGCCTACTTCGCCGTAGGATGGCCGGAAAGGTGCCGGCGGCGAGCGGCGACTTGCTCGCGGGTTCGGCGATGCCTAGAGCTCGCTGTGGTCCACGAAAAATAGGGGAAACGAGTGCTGCGAGCATCTACGAGAGGATAGGCAACGTCGGCACGAGGATGAACCACCTTGGAGATGGCCGGAGCTAAGAGCGCGACGGTGAGGTGGAAGGCGTGAGCGACCGGACTTGGAGAAGACGGCCGAATTCACCGGAATCTCTTATTCACGAGCGTTCGCTCGTTCCCAACCGAGCAAACCGTTTAAGGTTTTAGTGAAACTTTTTTAGAAAACTTTTTTGAAAAAGTTTCGACACAACTTTTGATGTTTAAACTTTTTGATTGAATTTTCATCATACTTTTGATCTAAAGTTTTGATGCAAATTCCACATTGAACTTTGATTCAAAGTTTTTATGAAACTTTTGATTGAACTTTTCTGTTAAACTTTGTGAGATTCAAAGTTTTTACGAAACTTTTGGTTGAACTTTTCTGTTAAACTTTGTGATCAAAAGTTTGGGTTGAACTTTTGTGTTTCAAAGTTTTGATGAAACTTTTTTTAGGAATTTTTTTTGGAAAACTTTCCTAAAATAGAAAGTTGTGGGATGAAAATTTTACCAAAAAAAGAAAGTTTCCCACTCTATCCGAAAATTTGCTCGGAGAGCTGCTCGCGCACGCACGCCAATTAGCAAGCCCCTTCGGCAACCTGCGAAAGAAAACCGAGCGTGAGCTTTCGGAAGGCTAAGGTACTAGGTTGCGCACACTTAGGAGCAAGAATCGCTTCAAGAGGTTCACCGGTCGTTGGCAATTTGAAGCTACGGCGGCTGCTACCCGGTGTTGGCCTGCTGGAGAAGATGAGCGTCGATCCGGTGGCTCAAGGTGGCTCGACGGGAGGGGAAGCTATGGAGAGGTTGGTGGCGAGCTTGCGGAGCTGTTTGTGGTGGCGGCTTGCCGGGGATGGCCGGAGCTGGTCGGGCGGCCGTGAGGCGGAGCAAGCGGATGGTGGTGGCGTGCTGGTTTTGCTCGAGTGCGAAACGAGAGAGAAGGAATAAGCCGGTCCTAGCTTTTATCCCATGAGGCGGAGGGATGAGGTGGCAAGGAAACACTTGGGGTTTAATCTTTATTTAAATGGGCATTTATCCTTTTCGAAAAATTCCAGTAAATTCCTCATAATTTCCTCTCACTATACCCAATCCAATAAAAATATAATATGCATATACGTTTCTTGAGAAAATGCATATTTTTGCCAGCCTTAACCATTGTCCTTTATTGATCTGTTTTGCTTAATTTCGAGGTGTGAATCCCTTATCTGTGGTACTTAGGCGACGGAGCTACCTCTAGTGACACAGGGTGTCACAATGATAGTCTCATGATTGTCATCTCTGTCAGAATCCGGCAGGTTGAAATAAGAGGCAAACAATCTCCAGCTACACTCATAGCGCTGCCCTTGAGTCATCCAAACAATCTTGTGGCGGTTGGTGTTGATGTAGAGTGTGGCATAAAACCGACAAACAATTTCCTCATTCCAATCATGGCGAAAGGCCATGAGATCATAAACTCTACGAGCCCTACACATGGCATCATTTTTGTCCTCCATGTACTTCCGGTCGATCCACCGATGCTGATGCAGCCTGCGGGATTTTTTCTTCATGTCAATGAAGAATGTGTGATAGTAATCCTGCTGTCCCCACGGATGGAACCTTGGATCCGATGCTTCTCTCTCCCGCACACTGCACGGATCTTTCTTTCTCAGCTCATCAAGCACATTAGGGTGCCTTCTCATGTCACACCTGCCATAAGTTCCTACGTATACCGGTGTCCTCACTCGGACTCCAGTGATCTCCCCACCTGTGTCACCTGCCCTCGATCGATCACTAGCAATGCCCTTGCCCTTGTCTCTTGTATTGGGATTGGGAGTACGCTTGACGACTCGCTTCCGTTTGAGTGGAGAGCGGGTAGGTATTTCTTCCTCACTTTCCGACGATTGAACTTCTTCTTCAATCTCTTCATCGGGCCTCGGTTCCCGAATGGTTGGCCCGCCGCTCTTCCTGCCCGCGTGCTTGGTACGAGTCATATTCCGACAAGAGATAAAGGATCGATAATGAGTTTGTCAAATAGCATAGGTTGTGCGTCAATAAGGGCAACTTGATGGGCAAAGTTTTGTCAGCACGGAACTTCCGTCGGGGACGACGGAACTTCCGTCCTGGCAGGATTTTGCGCATGAAATTGGCCAAAGTGACGCAAAAATATATCCCATCTACTAGAGCTTGACAAAACATGAGCATCCTAAGGAGCTAAACGCTATTCTACTCAAGATGGACCAACAAGCTCCTAGCATTGACCAAGATTTGAAAAAGAGAAGTTTCAAGATCCATACCAAATCCACGCGAAGGAGAGCGCGAATCCACGGAAGAACTTGAGGAACGGAAGTGCCGTAGGATGGGGAAGCTTTCCCACGGATTACTTGAGCTTTTCCTTGGTTGAAACGGGAGATCCCCACGGGAGCACACGAGCTAGGGTTTGGGAGGAGAGAGAAAATGTGGGGAGTTATGAGGAAGAAGAAGGAAAGGAGAAGGGGTCGGGTCCCCTTTAGACCGCACATGACGGAAGTTCCGTCACTTGACGGAAGTTCCGTCAAAACCAGAGAGTTTTGCACGGAAGTTCCGTCAAGGAACGGAAGTTCCGTCCTGTCCTGGTTCAGCCCTTTTCGGAAGAATTTTGAGAAAAGTTTTGACGTTTGGAATCCTAGGTCGAAACTTGGGGTTGCCTTCACTTGTGGATAGCCAGCAATCAACCACATTGAACAATATCCACAAGATGAGCAACGTGATCACAAGATCAACTTCAAAAAAATTTCAATATGAAAATAAGCTATATTTTTGCAAATAGTTTTTGAGAGAGTAACAACAACAATCAATAACACAAAGATGCGCAAAAATTCATTCCACGTTGGAAGAATCAAGTATATTAAGTTCACTCCTAAGCTCACAAAATCTCTTTTCATCCAATGGCTTGGTAAAAATATCGGCTAGTTGTTTATCGGTTCTCACATAACTAATCTCGGTGTCCCCTTTAATTGAATGATCTCTCAAGAAGTGGTGCCGGATATCTATATGCTTAGTCCTATTGTGATCAACGGGGTTGTATGCAATCATGATGGCACTCTCATTATCACATAGGAGAGGAAGTTTGGTCAAAGAGTATCCAAAGTCCTTTAGAGTCCGTCGCATCCATAAGAGTTGTGCACAACAACTACCGGCTGCAATATACTCCGCTTCGCTGTAGAAAGGGCAACAGAATTTTGTTTCTCGGATGACCATGACACGAGGGACCTACCCAAGAATTGGCAAGTCCCGGAGGTGCTCGTTCTATCTACCTTACATCCGGCGTAGTCGGCATCGGAGTAGCCAACTAGCTTGAATTTGGCGCCCTTAGGATACCACAACCCTATGTTTGGAGTGTGAACCAAATATCTCAAGATTCTTTTAACGGCCACCAAGTGGCTCTCTTTTGGAGCGGCTTGAAATCTTGCACACATGGACACGCTAAGCATGATATCGGGCCTAGATGCACAAAGGTAAAGCAAAGAGCCAATCATGGAGCGATATACCTTTTGATCGACCGCCTTCCCATTTACATCCAATCCTAGATGACCATTTGTCTTCATTGGAGTCTTGCTCGGCTTTGCCTTGTTCATATCAAATTTCTTGAGGATGTCTTGGGTGTACTTAGTTTGACTTATAAAAGTTCCTTCTTCTAGTTGCTTGACTTGAAAACCTAGAAGGAACTTCAACTCCCCCATCATCGACATCTCAAATTTCCTAGTCATAATCTTGGCAAACTCATCACAGAAAGATTGGTTAGTAGAACCAAATATTATGTCATCGACATATATTTGGCATACAAATAAATCACTTCCAACTTTTCTAGTGAAGAGGGTAGGATCGGCCTTGCCCATTATGAAGCCCTTGTCGATGAGGTATCCCTTGAGGTGTTCATACCAAGCTCTTGGTGCTTGCTTGAGCCCGTAGAGTGCTTTGTGAAGCTTATACACGTGGTGAGGTTTCTTCGGATCTTCAAAACCCGGTGGTTGTTGCACGTACACTTCTTCTTGTATTGGACCATTGAGGAATGCACTCTTCACATCCATTTGATATAACTTGAAACCATGATGTGTAGCATAGGCGAGCAATATGCGAATTGACTCAAGCCTTGCTACCGGTGCATATGTCTCCCTAAAGTCCAAACCTTCAACTTGTGAGTAACCTTTTGCAACAAGTCTTGCTTTGTTCCTCACCACCACACCATGTTCATCTTGTTTGTTGCGGAACACCCACTTGGTTCCCACAACATTTTGCTTGGGTCTCTCCACCAATGACCACACTTTGTTTCTTTCAAAGTTGTTCAACTCTTCTTGCATGGCCACCACCCAATCCGAGTCTTGTAACGCTTGTTCCACCTTAAGAGGTTCCAAAGAGGAAACAAACGAGTAATGATGGCAAAAGGTAGCGACTCGAGATCTAGTGGTTACCCCTTTTTGAATGTCACCAAGAATGTTATCAACGGGATGATCTTTTTGTATGCTTTGGCGCACTCGGGGTTGTTGGAGCCTAGGTGTATCTTCTTCTTCTTCTTGTGGTTCGTCTTGATGATCATCACCTCCACCATCTTGTTCTTGATCTTGGTTGTTGCCTTGATCATGATCGTCACCATGATCTTGGCCTCCACCTTGATCTTGTTCATTGTGTGGATCTTGTGGGGGATCTTGATCTTGACTTGGAGAAGATGGATCACCTTGCACTTGAGTTGGGTCTTGTGGTCTTATTTCACCAATTGCCATGTTCCTTATTGCTTCACAAGGAGCTTCATCACCTATATCACTTGGATCAACTTGCTCTACTTGAGAGCCGTTAGATTCATCAATTGTTACATCACGCGTGATCTCAACAATGCCGGTGACTTTGTTGAAAACTCGGTATGCATACACATTTGATCCATACCTAAGTAAGAAACTTTCATTGGTCTTTGGAGTAAACTTAGAAGACCTTGGCTTCTTGTTGAGAATAAAGCACTTGCTCCCAAAGACACGGAAATACGACACGTTAGGAATTTTACCGGTGAGAAGCTCATAGGGTGTCTTTTTCAATATCTTGTGAAGATACAACCGATTTGTTGCATGGCAAGCGGTATTGATGGCTTGGGCCCAAAAGGTGTCGGGAGTCTTGTATTCATCAAGCATGGTTCTTGCCATCTCAATGAGTGTACGGTTCTTCCTCTCGGCTACACCATTTTGTTGTGGAGTGTATGGTGCCGAGAACTCATGCTTGATACCTTATTCATCTAGGTACTCCTCGACTTGTGTGTTCTTGAACTCGGTGCCGTTGTCACTTCTAATCTTCTTGATCTTCACATCAGATTCATTTTGTGCTCTTCTCAAGAAGCTCTTTAGAACACGCTGTGTCTCACTTTTATCCTTCAAAAAGAATACCCAAGTGAAACGAGAATAATCATCAACAATGACAAGGCCATACTTGTTACCGCCAATGCTTAGATATGTGACCGGTCCGAAGAGGTCAATGTGAAGCATCTCCAATGGTCTTGTCGTCGTCATCATCGTCTTAGATGGATGGTTGGCTCCAACTTGCTTTCCGGCTTGACATGCGCTACACACTTTGTCCTTCTCAAAAGCAACATCTTTTAGTCCAACAACATCCCAACATGACCTAGTCGGCGATGCCACAACCAACCCAAAGTGGTTTTTGCTATCAAACAAGCACTTAGATTTGGACCCTCTTTGTTGATGAAATCAACAAGATAGATCTTATCCTCCAAGTACCCTTTGAATGCAATTGAGGAATCTGCTTTTCTAAAGACGGTCACGCCTTCATCGGTAAAGAGACAATTGAAGCCCATTCCACAAAGTTGTGATATGGACATTAAGTTGTACCCTAAACCTTTCACAAGGAACACATTACTAATTGAAAGATCATGCGTGATTTGAATTCCACCACGACCAATTACCTTTCCTTGTTGATCATTTCCAAAAGATATGCTCCCACTTGGTAGATTGTCTTTGTCAAGTGTGGAGAACATCTTCTTCTCCCCGGTCATATGATTTGAGCACCCGGTGTCGAGCACCCATATTGAACCGCCCGAGGAGTGTCCCTACACACAATTAAGCACAAGATTTAGGCACCCAAACTTGCTTGGGTCCCTTAACTTTAGAAACCACACTTTTGGGCACCCACTCACAAGGATTCCATCTTGCATAGTGTTGCCCAACTTATCTTGCACCTACGAGATGAGCACCATGGGTTAGTTCATATGTTGCATGATCATAGACATAGAAGGATACGGGTGAGCTCTTTTTCTTGAGCTTTTGTGTTGTCTTGGCCTTCTCCACGTGCTTGACTTGAGCAACTTGCTTTTGTCGATTTATGTTCTTGCTCTTGTGGTTGTATTTCTTCTTGGGCTGCTCCTTGAACCCGATGCCTTTGTTGCCATTGAACTTTCTCTCCTCACTAACAATTTTCTTAGCTAGCTCAATTTGAGCTGCTCTCTCAAGATTCTTAACCTTGTTACTGAGATCCTTGATTGTCACCTTGTTGGTGACAATGTTGTCAATGTCAACACCTTCACATCTTGCACATTCTTTGCTTGACGAGGATTGTCTTGACTCAACCTTGCTTTTGTAAGTCAATGTGCTACTCTTGAGGACTTCAATCTCTCCTTCCAACAACTTGTGATTCTCTTCAAGAGATTCACACTTTGTTTGGAGTGAGAGGTTGATGTCTTCAAGCTTAGCATTTGACTTGTTTACCTTTGTAAGGCATAGAGTCAATTCCTCGTTCTTCTTTCTTTCTTGCTCAAGGATGGCCTTCAACTCCTTAATCTCATCAAGCTTCTTGATGAGCATGTTTTCTTGCTTGTCCACCATCTCTTCACTCTCTTCAACTTTCTCTTGCATTATTCCTAACATTTTTACCATATCTTGCAAGGAGGGAACTAGCTCCTCCTCATTATCATGGTTAGAAGAATTGACAAGAGGTTTAGTTTGTACCTTGTTTTCTTTGGCCATGAAGCATTTGGGGTTGTCATCCTCATCGTAGGTGAGGTTGTTGAAGAGTGATGATTTGGCCGGTGTTAGGCCATAGGCAAGATTGGCGATCCCTCCTTCCTCATCTTCATCATCATCATCATCATCATCATCATCCGAGACATATTGTTGGCCAATATGAGGTTGACCCTTGAATGGTTTCTTGAAGTTCTTCTTCTTGATGAACTTCTCCTTCTTCTCTTCCTTTCTATTGAGTTGAGGGCACTCCGCAATGAGATGCTCCGGGTCATGACAATGATAGCACTTTCTTGTTGATCTTCTTGCTCTTGCTTTGTCAAAGCTCTTCTTGGTAAACCCGTTGTTGATCATGAACTTGCCAAACTTCTTCACAAACAAGGCAAGCTCTTCATTGTCTTCTTCAATCTCAATTTGGTCTACTTCCACAACTTCCTTCTTTTTGGCCTTGAGTGCCACATCTTGCTTGCTTATGCTCTCATCTCCAATTAGCACACTCACTCTCTTTCCTTCATCATCACGGCTTTTGTGAGCAAGGATTCTCCCAATTACTTCATCCGTAGAGAATCTATCAAATCCTTCCTTTTCTTCAATGATGGTGCAAAGTGTGGAGTTCCACACTCTTAGTGACATTAGAAGCTTGAGATTTACTTTTTTTCGCTTACGTCATCTCCAAGTGACCTTCGCTCATTCACAATATCCAAGAGCCTATCGTGTGTTTGTTGAGGGTCCTCACCCTTTTTCATCACAAAGAAGTTGAATTGATTCTTCAACACTTGCATCCTTGACTTCTTCACTACATCGACTCCCTCATGAACCGCAATCAGCTTGTCCCAAATGGCTTTGGCATTCTCGAGTCGGGACACTTTAGAGTACTCTTTAGCACTCAAGGACGAGAGCATGGCCGACACGGCTTGGGCGTTGCGATGTATATTGATGTTGTCCATAACGGTGTGTTCCTTCTCATCCTCAATCACATATCCTTTTTCAACCACTTCCCACACGGGTGGACCAATTGATAATATGTACATCTTCATCCTATGCTTGTACCAACTAAAATCTTTTCCATCAAACCATGGTAGTCGTCCGCTACCACTACTATTCACATTTGCCATATCATTATAGTTGAAGCTGTACCTTGTGTCCAACTTCCCACTACTAGTGCCATCCTTGGCAAATGGATTCTTGGTAGGATCATTGTCCCCCTCAACATGTTCCCCCGACATCTTTTCTTCTCAAGCGATTAAGCTCTTCTCGAGAAGACCTGCTCCGATACCAATTGAAAGTTGCCTAGAGGGAGGGGGGGTGAATAGGCAATCTAAATAAAAACCTGAAATTACAACACTTAAAACAAATGGATGAAAACCTAGGGAATGGAACAAGAGAGGAAATCTCACGATTCCGCTTGAATGGAAACCTCCTTTTTGCCTTGAGAGTGTTGTACTTGCAGGAATTTAGTAGACACGCAGAACACAAGTAGATCGGGCGAAAACACACCCGAGAGGTGAACAAACAAACACACAACAAAAACGAACAAGAGAGGCACGGAGATTTTTCACCGAAGTTCGGACCCCTCACAAAGAGGTTCCTACGTCTCCGTTGAGGAGCTCATAAAGAGCTGGGTTTCTTTCAACCCTAATCCTCCCAAGTGACCACAAAGGTCAAACTTGGTTTTCTTCTTCTTCCTTGGATTCTTTTCCTTGCCGAGGCGAATCACAACCTTCACAAACTTCCCAAGGCTCACCACAAGCTTAGGAGCTCTAGGGCAACACCTAGCCGATCTAGGAGAACGAATCTCTAAGAGTAACAAATGAGGAACGAGATTAGTTGCTAAGGGAAGAGGTGCTCTAGGTTGGGTTGATGCTATCAAGCTTGGAATCAAGATGGGAGCTCACTCCAATGGCTTTGGATCTCAAGAGGAGTGGAGAGGAGTGAGGGAGAGAGCTTGAGCAAGATCCGAGAGTTCAAAAGCACCAGCACTTTTTCTCACGGGTTAGGTCAAAGCTATATATAGTGTGGGCTCTAAAAGAGCCGTTGCTCAAGTCAATGATTGGACTTGACGGAACTTCCGTGGGTGATGGAACTTCCGTCACCCTATTAGGTTAAACACGAAACATACCGGACGGTACTTCCGCCTGAGTTGGAACTTCCGTCCCAAACTTTTTGGAACCGACGGAACATCCGTCAGCCCCGACGGAACTTCCGTCGGGCAAGATTTAAACTGGAAACTTCTAGGAACGGTACTTCCGTCAACTCACACGGAACTTCCTCGTGTGTGGAAAAGATAGGAAATAGGTAGGCTTTTTGATCTTTGGAGAAATGATGTTTTGGTTCCAAATTGTTTGAAGGCAACTAGAGCACATTCTTCCCAAGCACGTAAGATCATCTCACCCCTCTTAATAGTTTGGCACACCTATACTCAAGAAGCTATAAATCTAAACTTGAAGCTTTTGCTTTTGAGTACTTGATCACTTTTTAATTGAGGGGTTTACTTTCTCACATTGTGGATACTATCACTTTGTTGTCCCGCACAATGACTTAATAACCACATTAGCGTTTTTAATTATTTGTCATTTATCACCAAAACCCACTAGGGGTCCTAGTGCATCTTCGAGTATGATGATAAAAAATACTGGAACTCAAGAAGGAGGAGAATACTTACGGTGTCTCGAGGATTTGACATACCGAATGCCGGACCCACCCTCTCGCATCTCGTCAAATCCTGCCCAGTGCGGGGCATCTTCTTTATACGCTTCTCTAACTGCTCTATATCGGGAAGAGGTGTTCCATCCAATGGATTAGCGATATCCTCATTGAAAGACTATGCTGGATGCTCCTGCCTTTTCAATGGCTGAAATCCTCGAACAATGAAACTCCAAAGAACCGTCTCGGCGGTGATGCCTTTGACTTCCTTCGGATGCTTGATACTTGCCAGGAGAGCAAGGATTTCTTCATCTTCTTTAAGTTTTTCCTTACTATCTTTGGAAGGCAAATCTTTGGGTACTTTGGCTCGAAAGGGGGAAGTCCGTGTTGGGGATTGTCACGTAAAAACCACCCATTTTTCCAAGTGAGACAAACTTTTATTCAATGACAGGGAGAACTACTCGTCGGTGCTCCGGCATTGTATTCCCACCCCACCTACTACAGCCTGGCGGTCCGATGAGGGAAGTGGACGGATTTGGAAAAGGTACTGAAAAAGTTTAAAATGGGGACGGATTCCAAGGAAAGCTTCACCCAAATGAATGAAAGACGCAATCCGAAGGATGGAGTTTGGATTTAGATTTACCATCTCCCATCCGTAGAAAAAGAGCAGTCCTCCGAAGAACGAGCAGCATGGAAGATCGAGGCCACGGAGGAAGAATGATTTGAAAACTAACCGTTGGAATCCTCTATTCCCCATGAGATTTGGCCACGAGTGGGGGCACTCCGGTTCGGAATGGGTTGTGGGGGAAGATACCCGTCGAGAACCGCCTCATTAAAAGATACTTCGGTAATCTTGCTATTTCCCAAATCCTGTACGCCAAAAGGAAGCCGACTGCGAGGAACAGCGGATGAAGAAGAAGGATTGGAAGAAGATTTCTTCTTACCCATCTTGAAGGACGGAAAAAGGAAATCGGAGATTGGTTTATGTGGAAAGGAAGAGATATGACCTAGGTCGACCCTTCGTTTTCTTTTATAGGTACCCGAGCTGGGCTCGGGAGCTAGAAAGTTATTGGGCCGTTTCTTATAGCCCAATAACATTAGCATTAAAGATTTAAGGCTTGATTGTGCAATTATGACCTAACGGTCATAAGGATAAGTCACCATGATTATTACAATCATGAGAGATTTTCTGTGAATAAAAAAGCGGTCCGAAATATGAAATTTTCGGATAATGGATCGAAGCGTTAAATCGAAGATAATTATTTGGCGGTATGAAAGAGTTAGATCGAAGATAATTTTGATCTTGCCTAACTCGGTTTTAATGGATGCCTTAGGCTATGGGTGTTAATCATCCGGCTAATTATATGCCTTGGAGACTCGAGTCGATGTGAGAATATAGGGAAACAAACTGGTCCGATCAACCAAGATTTTGCTTCTTAGCTAAAATGAACTAAGTACATTAAAGTTAAGACTGATTTAAGCGGTCTGTTACATCAATAAAATCTTTAAAGGATATGCGGCATGACTGGTTCGATCGGTCCGAAAAATATGTTCTTGGCTGGAATTGTTGAAAGGAATGTGATTTGATGGGAAATAATAAAGCATAGTCTCTCAAGAAAGACTCTTGCATTATTTATGATCCTCAAATGATACAAGAGTCGGGGGTTATACCTAATTAGGTGCACTCGACCGGTGCACCGTGTTCAAGAGCAGATCTGCAGAGATCTCGAGGAATGGAAAACAATGGAAATTGAAAGGAACGGTCTCGTAGAAATTGCATAATGAAGGAAATAATGAAGAATTAACTAGTAGACTCTTGCGTTATTTGAAAGGAGTTCAAATGATCTAAGAGTCGGGCGCTATACCCAATTGGGTGCACCTAATCGGTGCACCGGAAGGAAAATACTTTTGGTTTTGCACACCTAATTAGGAGGTATGGAGGACAAAATACCGATTTTTTTGGCTTTCTGAAGCGTCTTGGAGAAAGAAGAAGTATTGCATAAGATTGGAGTTCTTTTTAATTTTTCTATGAAATCAGACCAACATGTAGAAGACTCGGTCGGTCTTATTCAAGGTCAAATAAAAAATTACTCTGGGGCTCATTGTCGTATACTTACCTTATGGGTATACGAGATGATAAATGAATGGATAATTAGAGATACGGTGACAAATCAATGAAGATAAGATCGGCGGAGAGGGCCCTCGTAGTGGTCCTTGACCAAGTATGGAATAACAGAAGATTCCGTATACCGGTATCGAAATAAGGCGGGCGTCAAGACCGACGTATGATGACTTGAGCAACAAGGAAAAGAGCAATTTATAGTCTGTTAGAACTCTGAATTAATAAAGAAAGCTTAGAGTAGAGCTTCCGAATATGTATTCCATGTAACCGACTAGGACTCTGCATGTAACCCTAGCTCCCCCGGATATATAAGGCGGAGCAGGGAACCTCCGAAAACTCTCGGATAACTTGCAATAGCAATCGCTAATGGCAATACATAACATACAGAGTTGGGTATTACTCTCAATCGAGAGGCTCGAACCTGTCTAAAATCACGTGTTCTTGTGTGTTTTGTGTATTGCACCATCGAATTCCACTCTAGTGAGGGACCGGGTAGTACTAGTGCCGAGTTTAAGACTCGACACAAATAATGCAAGAGTCTTTCTTGAGAGGCTATATTCACTATATTTTATACCAATCAATTTTTTACCAAAAACATATCCTCGGACCGGTCATACTGGTCATAGCTTCATATCTCCTGGAGATTCATACCAAATTTAAATAACAGTCCGCCTAAATCGGTCTGAGTTCATAATTCACTTAGTTAAACTTAACTAAGAACCAAAATCCTGGTTGATCGGACAAGTTTTTTCCCTTTTTCTCACATCGACTCGAGTCTCCAAGGCCTATAATTGTGACATCCCATGTCACAAATTAGTGTTAATGACCTAGTTAGACCCTAATGACCCCCACAAAGGCAACCCTAATGCTAATCGTCCAAAAGAAAGCAAGAAAAGAAAAATAGAAAAAAAAATCAAAAGAAAAGGGAAAACCTAGGGCTAAGCCCGAGCTTTAAGAAAAACGCAAAAAAATATAAAAGAACTACCCACATATTTTTGCACCATCTTGTTGCTCATGCAAAATAACGATTTTACAGCATTTTTATAAAATTTTTGAACAAAGTTTTGAACGCTCAAAAATTCAAATTCAAATCTGAAACTGCACTGTTTGTGAATTTTGTATGAATTTTTAGTAACAAAACTAGAACTTTGACCCAAAATAAAAGTTGTAGATCACATCATGCTGAACTACCAGTTTTTCTGGTTTAATATTTGGAGCATCAGAAGTACCATTTTCGTTCAAATTTCAGAAACGAGATTTCAAAATTCGAAAACAGCAGCCCGAGCTTCTTCCCCATCGGGCAATGGCGGCCAGTGCCCGCCGGTCCGCCACCCCTGCCACCAGCGCACGCCTGCTGTGCCCTGTCCTATCACCCCCACGCCCCAACGCATCTCCCCAACCACCCCTGTACCTGCCGGCCAACAGGAACGGCCGGGGAGTGAATGGCGCTGTCCATCTCCTCTGCTGCCTCCTCCCTGCTCCCATTATAAATTGGCACCGAGGCCAAGGTCTCATCGCCAAGTGCCTCAAACTGCACCCTCACATCCCTCTCTAGCTTCTCCAAGCAGTAGCAGCACCTCCCTCTCCTTGCCGGCGAGCACACAGAAGCAAAACTCATCGCCTGCTCCGTTCCGTTCACCATGGCCGCCACCAACCGCTGCTCGTCCTAGGCAGCCTCTCCTCCTCCGATTTCTCCCCAAATCGATGCGCAACAACCCCCTGCAGATCCCCCTAACCTACTCCCTCTGTCTCGCAGCAGCCTTGCCGGATTTCGAGAAGAAAAGAAGGCCGTCGTCACCGCAATCTCCACCCCCACGACGAGCCACAACTTACGGCCTTCTCACTCGACACCTGACCCCGTGCCGCTCTTCTCCATCACGAGGTGAATCTCCCAGACCTTGTTCCCCAACTTTTCGTGCTCCGTACGCACCGCTAGCCGCCGCCGAAGTAGTCCCCGACCATCGCCGTCGATGTCGCCGCCTTCCGGTCATCGCCGCCGGCCGGCGACCACTGGAGAGGACTCCCCATACCTCTAGCCATGTTTTGCTGATAGTCCCACCCTTTTTCCCCCACTACAGCAGCCTACCGGCGAGGTCTCCGGCGAGCTCCGGCCGAATTCCGGCGAGTCTGTCCCGAGCTCCCTCGGGAAGACACGTAATGGCATTTTTCGTAATTTTCGTGAACTTCGTTCGATTTTGAAAAATCCATATTTTCCGATTTAAAAGTCCAAAAATTTCAAACTAAAATTTTTTGGAAACTAAAAAACTTCTACTTTCACAAAAGTAACACGAACACGTCAGATCTGGTCATTTTCATATTTTTACAAAAATGACAAAAGTCAATCGACAAAAACTCACTTCAGTCATAACTTTAAAAATATAGATCCAAATTATATGCCACTTGGTAAGAGCCTTCACCTAAGTATACTTGAATTTCTGGCACCGGAAGATCTGCCTTTCATTACATATTTTTTCAAGTTATTGCATTTCTTGCATTCTCTGTATTTAATTTTTAATTAAATCCGTGTAACTTATTTTTGCATGAAACTTGGTAATTAATTCCCTCTCAGTACTTTGAATGTGTAGAAAATCCCATGTTAATTTTTGAGCATGTTAAATAATTGTTTTTGCTAACCCTAGATTAATTCCATAAGAGGTTAATTTCAGCACATGTATAAATGGTTTCATGTAAACTTCACGTACCACGATGTCATTTAGCACTTCATGGCAGGAATCGTAAAAAGTTTCATGTATTTCGTGCATGTGATAATTTTGGGAATCGAATTCTTGTTTTAAAGTGCAATCGTCATCGCATGTGATGATGAACAGTTAACCCTAAATTTCATCGATTTGCATTTAAACTTTGCTAATCCTTAATTTCTGAACCTACATGAAACACAGCACTCATGTCCATGTCTTAAGTCTTTGCTCATGTATTATTAGGGTTATGCTTGTTCATGTAATTAATTTCCTTAAAGAGAACAAGTGTTATGTTCATGCTTACTAGGGTTGTGGTAACCCAACGATGAAATCCATGCTGACGTCTTCCCACTTCCATTCAGGAATACTCGGAGGTTGTAAGGGTCCTGCATGCTTCAAGTGCTCGGCTTTGACCCGCCGACGGACATCACATTCATTGACATACTTGGCGATTTCTCGCTTCATGCGTCTCCACCAAAATCTTTCCTTCGGATCTTGATACATCTTGTTGGTTCCGGGTGAATAGAGTATTTGGACATATGAGGGTCATCCATTATCTTCTTGCGAAGTGGTAGATCTTTTGGTACCACCAATCGATTCTTGAACCAAATGACTCCTGCCTCGTTCTCTCCGAAGCATTTAACTTCACCTTTTCCGAGTCATCTCCTTATGTGTTCCATACCAATATTTTTCTGTCGAGCTGCTACCACCTCTTCACGAGTGGTAGGGATAAGAGCCAAATTGGTCAAGGTTCTATACGGAATGATCCTAAGATTTGGTTCCTCACCTTCGGATGGAGGTGCTCGAATCAAAAGTTGAGCCGTGAGATTATTGCAATGAGCTTTGCGACTTAATGCATCAGCTACCACGTTTGCCTTACCCGGGTGGTAGTGAATTTCCAGCTCATAATCCTTGATTAGTTCTAACCATCTTCGTTGACGCATATTCGGATCTGCTTGAGTGAAGATGTACTTGAGACTCTTGTGGTCGGTGTATAAATGTACCAAGTTACCCAAGAGATAGTGCCTTCAACCTTTCAATGCGAGTACCACTCGCTGCTAACTCCAGATCATGCGTACGATAGTGTTCCTCATGACGCCTCGGTTGTCGAGATGCATATGCAATCACTCTACCTTCCTGCATAAGAACACATCCGAGTCCCGTGTCCGATGCATCACAATACACATCAAAAGGCTTCGTCGGATCCGGTCGAGCAAGTACGGGAGCTGTTGTCAGCAACTTCTTTAATGTTTGAAAAGCTTCTTCACATTCTTTGTTCCATACGTACTTCTTATCCTTTTCCAATAGCTTAGTCATTGGCTTGGCGATCTTTGAGAAGTTTGGAATAAACCTTCCGTAGTAACCAGCCAATCCCAAGAAACTCCCGATCTACGAGACGGACTTCGGTGATTTCCAATCCAACACTTCTTGAACTTTGCCGGGATCAACGGCTGATAGCACATGACCTAGGAACGGTACTTCGTTTAGCCAAAACTCACACTTGCTGAACTTAGCATAAAGATGATGATCCCTTAGTCGTTGCAACACAACTCTTAAGTGATTGGCATGTTCCTCTGCTGACTTAGAGTAGTTCAAGATGTTGCCAATGAATACCACGACAAACTTGTCCAGCTCAGGCATGAATACCGAATTCATGAGATACATGAAATGGGCTGGTGCGTTGGTCAATCCAAAAGACATGACCAGGTACTCATAGAGTCCATATCTTGTGGAGAATGCGGTCTTCGGTATATCTTCAGCTCTTATCTTAATCGGCGATATCCCGAGCGAAGATCTATCTTGGAGAAGAATTTAGCTTCCATCGGTTGATCAAACAAGATATCAATCCTCGGAAGAGGATACTTGTTCTTGATGGTAACCGAATTTAGAGGTCTATAATCCACACATAGCCTCAATGTTTTGTCCTTCTTCTTCACAAAAAGGTCGGGCATCCCCATGGTGATGAACTTGGACGTATATACCCCTTGTCCAATAATTCCTTTAGTTGCACCTTCAATTCTGCCAGCTCATTCGGCGGCATCCGATACGGCCTTCTTGATATTGGTGCTATTCCAGGCTGTAACTCTATCTTAAACTCTACCGCCTGGTCCGGCGGTAGTCCCGGCAAGTCATCCGGAAAGACATCCGGATACTCATAGACTATGGGTATATCCTCTAGACTCTTACCTATAGCCTTATTAACCATTGGCAGCATAGCTTGAGGAAAAGTTAAGAGTAAGATTTCTCGACAATGAACAGGGGAGTTCGGATATACGGCTCGAGATGCTATATCCAATACTGCATTATGGAAATTCATCCATTGCATGCCAATAATTGCATCTAACCCCTGCCCATCCAATATGATTAACGAAGTGGAATAAACCTTGCTACCCAATCTTAATGGCATATTGGCAGCTTCTTCATTAGTGAGAATTTTACCCCTGTGTGTTGAAATGATATGAGCACATAGCAACTTGGATGGCATGATGCGATGCTTAGCAACATATGACTTGCTGATGAAATTATGCGTAGCTCCCGAATCAAATAAAACCATAGCAGGATGATCAGCGATAGAAAACATACCCGCTAAGATTTGTCCTCCTTCGGGTAGCTCCTCGACCGTAGTAAAGTTGGCACGGCCGATCTTCACTTGAGCATTCTTGGCTGGTACCCTCTGTTGGTTCTGCGGCTGTCCTTGAGGTCTAGGTGCATATGGTACCTTTTGAAGATATGGACAATTGCGGTAATAATGTCCCGGACGGCCACAATTGAAACATGGCGGTCCATTCCGCTGCGGTGCTTGACTCACCGGTCCGGGATTCCGATTATTCTATCTGCTGGTAGGGCGGACGATATCGATTCGACCGCTGTTGCTGAGATTGCTGGGGTGGTTGAGACCGTCGGTAGTAATTTGAACGAGAGGGTGTATGCTGATAACGATGACCTGACGGTGCAGTGTAGACCAGCCTCGTACTTGGATGGCCCACCACTTCCTTGTCCAAGTAGCCGGCCTCTTCTTGTTCTTCTCCGTCCGATGAAGACGGATAGAATCTTCCGGAGCGATAGCGTCACTCACAAAGTCGGTGAAGCTATCGGTCTTGTTTAACACCAAGCGAGACCGCAGCTTGTTACTCATTCCCTCCTTGAACAGATTCTTCTTCTTGGCATCTCGTGTCCACATGTTTAGGGGCATATTGAGCAAGACGGTTGTATACCTTGGAGTAGGTATGCACATTCATGTCAACTTGCTTCAGCGATAGGAACTCTTTCCTGTTCCGATTCATTAAGCCTTCTAGGATATGGTGCTCTCTCAAGGCTTTGGTGAACTCTGCCCATGAAACTTGATGTCCTGGAGGAAACATTGCATTGTAATTGGCCCACCAGGCTCCAGCAAATCCTTGCAACTGTTGGGAAGCGAAGAGGGTCTTCCGATGATCCGTGCATGGGAACAATTCTAGCTTCGACTCGATGGTGCGAAGCCGGTTGTCGCCTTCCAAGGGCTCACCCGCATCCGAGAAAACCGGGGCGAAACGATAAGAAGTCCGAGAAGGTCACCCTTTCTTCCGGTGCATTGCGGCCCTGGTGACGTTCCTGTGGAGCGGTGTTGCGGACCAATCTGCTCCAATAATTCTCGCTGCTCCGCGCGAGAATCCAGATACAGCGGCGATGGCCTGCGCCGAGTCGGGGGTGGTGGTGGTGTTCCCGCCCTACGTTGAGAACTCTCGGGCTCATCACGTCTTCTGGTTCCAACCATTTTGTCCAAGACAAGTTTACGTTAGACATCTTCATTCCAACATAATAATAATGGAAGAAACAGGAATACATAAATGAGGGATTCCAAATGAATCTTATGCAACAACCATCTTTATTAGACAACCACCATATCCATAAACATATGCTCATACATCCACGTTACAACGATTCCTAAGATACACTCATGCGTGGTTACATCACGCTCGTTATTTAACTAACGCCTAATTTACATACTAGTTTTCTCACTTGCTACTAGCTAGCACTCTACTATTCTTCGCGACGCCTCGGATGTCACCTCCTGGCTTATGGAACTGCCTGTCTCGGATTCTCGCATCCTCTAGTCGTGGAATCTCCGTAAAGTCTATGATTGAATTCACGTCCATTATCTCTTCAGGATCCTCCTCTTCCTCTTCGATTCAGCCTCCATAGGATTTTCCTGCACTCATCTGGTTCACCCTCCGGAGGTTGCTGTCCTATTGCTTCATTCAGTATTGCATTGTGTGCTTGCAGTAGATCTTGCTCTAACCGAGTGATCGGGGCATGTGCGTTTGCCAACTGTTGATCCTTAAATTGAATCTGCTGCTCCTTGTTTAGCAACTCGCGCCTCTCTAAGTGCTAACAACTCGTCCTTTTCCTGTGGTTGTCTCTCCAGCCTAACTACACGAACATCCTCCCTTTGTCCTCTTACTTCACTCACACCAGTACTCGTGCTTGTCCATCTCTGTGGAGAAGTAAGAGTATCGGATACATGTAGAAACTAATCCTAATATTTCAGCAAATCTTTTTTTATTCTAGCAACTGCATATATATATATATTACTACCACTTCCTTTCCATTAGTTATTGTTGGTACAACTCAAACCCACTTTTCCATACACTCCTAACTCGACCAAACATCTGCTAGTACCCTATCTACATCCGACCTACGTCAGCAAAATGTGGCTACCCTCCTACATCATTGAAAACACAACACGACTAAGCTGGCGGCGCGTGGCTGTCGGCGTCCGACTCGACAAACATCGGGGCATGGTGTGCGTCGGCTATCCCGTCAAACATCGCCTCGATTTGAGCCATCCGGTCCTGCACCACGATCGGTGTATGCACGAGCGTGATTACGCTGCGCTGTCATCCGGGCCAACCGTAGCTCGTGCTCGTCGTCCGCTCGGCGAGCGGCGTGTCACTCCTCGGTGACGGTGGTCAGCTGTGCGTCCAAGGCTATGGCCGTCCCGTGAAACTCGTCACGGTCCTGTGTCACCTCCACCAACTGCTCCTCCAGCTCGGCGATCCCGGCGCGGGACCTCCGAACCTCCTGGCAGTCCACTCGACAGCGGTGCTTCCAAGCACCAAACCGTCGATCCCGGCTCTGCGTCCTCAACTCCAGGCTGTGGACCTGCTGCTCCAGCTCAAGCAACGCGTGCAGCCCGTGTGTCCTCCTCCTCCTGAGCGCGCTTCCTACCGCGAGTCACCGGCATCTGCAGGGAACATGTTTAAACAAGTTAAACACTTCTTCCCCCGGAAGAAACGAACGGAACAACCTATATAGTACTACGTAACTAGCTAAGTACATACCCTAATATTTATTTAGTGCATAATATGACATGATGCATGCTCGTGAACTAACTATACGTACTATAGTATGGAAAACTACGACGAATAGTTAGCACTTCCCAAAACCCAAACGTCGAACGGTTAGTAAAAATCTAACTATTCTACATCCTTATAGGGCTCCGTACTCTGTCGTGGCCTATCGTGTTAACGTGTTAAGTTTTGAAAATAAGCTTGTAATGATGTACTCGTTGCCTTCGAACCGCTCCGATACCAGCTGTGACATCCCTCCGGGACACCCAGGAATCGGTACAGAGGAACACTCGACGAAGCGAGTTACAACAGAAACATCATCTCATACAAGCCAGAATATATACATCATGGTATAATACAACCAAGTTTTTAAAATACAAACATTCGTGCAGCGGAAAATATAACATTATTGAAGTTTAACAACCTACGAGTATTCAGCGGAAGCTTGTTCTATTATACAACTCAAAAGACTTAAAACGATCAACGTGATGCACTCGTGCCCTTCGTACATCACGGTCCTCTCTCTTCATGGCGTGGGGATACGTTCCCACCGAAGGGAACCTCCCTCCGGACATTGCTCCTCTTCGGGGAAGCTGCCATACAAGTCGTGATAAAACGACTCGTTCCCTGAAAGGTAACGAACAAATCCTGAGTATTCTAATACTCAGCAAGACTGACCCGTCAACATGGCACGCTAAGGCCGATGTCTAGTATGCCAAGGCTTTCAGGTCGTCGGGTTTACTCCTTTGCGAAAAACAGCATTAAAGGGTGGGTCCTTACTTTCAGAATTTTAGCTCACGTTTAGTTCATTAGCCTTGATGTTTGCAACCTATCCCTATTGCAATCAAGTTTGCAATCCAAGATAAAATAGATCTTAATCCTTTTATCTCTCATCTTCATCTTCCATATATTTTACTACGATGTGACGAGCTAAACAAGCGGTACTCATTACTGCGAGGGACAGCGATTCGAATCGATTTTATACCAGCTGGCAAAACCCGACTACATGACGTATACGCATCACACCGATCGTATACGACAACCTTCCCGCTAGCACCTGACGGAAGACTAGCCATTTCCAACTCCCCGGGAGTATGGCGACTCCACGACTTCCCTCGTGGCTGACCCATCTCCCTCCCGTGAGACTATCCTCTCACTAACAGCCGGTAAACGAGAGCCGGCTACGCTACATCTCTCGGGCCGATAGGGTACATCAGCTTGTCTGGGCCCATGATACCAGCATGTAGCACGGTACGTTCAAACTTGTTCAACTAAGCCAACAACGGTACGGTCCTTGACCGACTCGGACGGGGCTACCACCTTGCAAGATCTCATCTCCATCTTGCCCTTTCTCCTACGGGGCCCGTCCGGTCTCTCATTAACACTCTCACCGTCTTAGTGTAATCACACGACCCTTAAAGCCTCCATGCTTTAAGATTCCCTAAAACATCTATCGTTGCCACTATGAATTAAGCTTAGCCTCTATTGAGCTACCTGTACCAAGCATAGAATAAGCAAACGGAAACCTACCATAATGCAACTAGGGTGTCAATCATTCCCTAACAACTAATGCACAAACATAACCGTACTATGTAATAAAGTAAAATATTTAAAAAACATAGGTAGGATGCACCGGGCTTGCCTTGATATTGTTCGGAGTTAGCTTCCTCGGCGGTCGGGTCAACTTCGAGATTCCCGGCTCCCGACTCGACCCGGGTGGAACCTCGATCACTTCGAACCTAAGTCGACCAGCAATGCGTTGCGAATCACAATCATGTATGCATGAATGCGCATGATAAAATCATGCAAAGTTCATTAATTAACTTCAGTAATTAATAATTAAAGATCAAAGCTTAATCACCTTAGTTAATTAATAAATTAGGGATAAGCACGTTCATTAAGCAATAATTAACAATTAATTATGTTGCTTAATAACTGTTTAACCAAGGTTATTAAGTGTTAATTAGTCATGTTCCTTAATTACTTAGGTTTTACAATTAACAAATTATTCTTGTTTATTAAGCAATAAATAAATCCTTACTTTAAAGGAAATGTGATAAAAGGCTAATAAATTGGGATCACATAAAATAATTTTAAGTTTAATTTTGGAAAATAATTTTCATAATAACTTTCGTCTATAGTATCTCCTTCATCTAATTAAATTATTTTCTTTATTAAACATTTAATTAGCATAAAATAATAACCTTTCTTTAAACAAAGAATGTGATTAAATACTATTTATAAAATAAATTTACTCAAAATAAATATTTTATTTCACAAATAAATAGATCTTATTTTTCCGAGCCTAACAAACTTGGTTTGACATTTTTCCATTTTTTAATGAATTTTCTATGAATTTTTGAAAATATAAAAGTGCTCTGTGCCACATGATGGGCCACGGGGTGGCCGCATGGGATCCCCACGTGGCCACACGCGATCCCACGCGCGTGTGGCCCACGTTGTGGCTCCACCGCGGCGGCGGGCCAGCGGTGGCGCGGCCACCGGAGTTGGCCGGACCTGGACCAAAGCTCGCCACGACGACACCTTCATACTCTACACGACCGGGCGAACCCTCCGGTGGGGACGCGCGCACATGAGCTCCACCGGAGAGGTACCGGCGGCGAGACCCAGCCACGGCGGCGACTCCGGCACGGTGGGGAGCTTGTTAGAGAGCTCGAAATTTAGGGAAACTTGACGGGAAGCTACTACGACCCATGCGCAATGACGACGGATGGTTAACGCAGCATGAGCATGACCGGAGAGTGGAGCTCACCGTGAGGGCTGATGGCGGCGGCGGACCGAGCTTCGGAAATCGAGGAAATTCCGATGAACCTGCATGGCGCATGCTCGGATGAGTGTACTCGAGTGTAGAGGAATAGCTTGCGCACCTCTACTAAGAAGTAGAACCAAGAACAGCTCACCGAAGTGGAAGAATTTTGGATTGCGGTGAAGGGCGACGGTGAAATCCCGAGAAGGAAGAACGTGCTCGCCTCGACGGAGTGGAGGTGCTCAAGTTGTTTAGACGGTTGAGAAAGCTTCACGGGTCTTTGGCGGAGCTTACGGCAGCGTTGGGGTGGACGGGGAGTGAGCGAGGCGAGCCGGCGTCGAGCTCCGGAGAAGAGCGGCAATGGCGGAAGAGAAAAAGAGAAAGAGAAGCTCGGTCGGGGGGGGGGTCTTATCCCATGGAGAGGCGGTAAGGGAAGGCGGCTAGGCCGGCAGGCTGCGTGGCTCCAAGCTGCTGCGTGGCTTGGAGGCGTGGCGCTCGCCGGAGAGGCGGTGCGGCTCGAGCGGCGCTGAAACGCGGTGAGAGAGGGAGAGAGAAGAAGAAAGTGACGACCGGGCCTGGCTTGGCCATTTTACAAAAAAACCCCTAGACTTTCGCGTAATTAAAAAGGGACCTTCCGGTGCTCCAAAAATTCCCAAATTTTTCAGGGGTGTTAGTGAAAGTATTTTAGGCATTTTTCCTATTAAGTCCAGGGTAAAACTCCAAATCATTTTTGGGTTAAAAATTCATAGTTAAATTAATAAAAGAAGCTTTGTTTATTTCTTGTAAATAATTTCACAAAGCAAAATACTTTCGAGAGATTTTTGTAAATCTTTATTTATGACATTTGGGCCATAGAAAATATTAAACAGGAATTTTCTTCTTATTTTATTTCTTTTTAACACTTACTTTCTTCTTTATCTATTTTGATATTTTATGTGTAGGTTATTAACACAAAATTTGATATTTTCAAAAAATGCAACAATTTGATGACATGAAATGCATTATTTTACGAGAGTTGTTACATGATCGCCAGGCGGCGCCTCCGCCTCCGCCCCCTCCTTCGCAGTACTGCACAACCGGCTAACAATGATCGTCGGGATGGACCAGGAGATAGGTATCAAGATGATCGTTATTATGACTACTACGATGATGATAGAGATTGAAATTACCGGCATTACCCTCGCCGACGATCCCCTTCACCGGTCCGGACCGGTCCGGAGGATGATGAATACTCCGTGATTCCCGCTTTACGCGGGATTTACGCATTTGCAAATACCCCGGGGATTTAAGCCCGGGGCCATTGATAAGTATGATGGTAAAGCACCTCCTGCCGAGTGGCTACGCATGTACACCACCGCCATCCGCTCGGCAGGAGGAGATACGTTTGTGCTAGCTAATTACCTCCCCATGTGCATGGAGCAGGCTGGACGCTTATGGTTGCAGTCCCTACCCGAGAAATCTATTTCTTCTTGGGGCGATCTCACCAAAAAGTTCGTAGAGAATTTCCAAGCGACTTGTGAGAAGCCAGGGAATTACTTCGACCTCAACAGCTGAAGCGGAAACCTCACCGACTTCATCGGGCGTTTCTACAATAAGAAGGCCTTGATTTCCAATGTTCCCGACCAGCGAGGTGATTGCTGCGTTTCAAGTCGGCGTCCGGAGTGAAGCTTTGGTTCACAAGATTGGAAGGCGAAATCGGAACCTTACCATGACGGCGTCGAGTGCTTCAAGATAGCAGACGACTATGCTGCAGGTGAATCGAACGTGGTCAATTTGCGCGGGAACAAAGGGAAGGAACCGAAGCATGATCAAGGCAACCGGTCTGGATCCAAGAACAACAACAAGCGCAAGGCTGATCACCTTGTTGCAGCTGTCGACCGATCTCATGGAGGGGACCGGCCGCCACCTCCCAAGAGAGGTCCGAGAGAACGGTTGTCATTCGAAACACTTCTAGAAGGCCCTTGCATGATTCATAATGGGAATCATAAAGCCAAGGAGTGCTTCCTATTAAGGCCTTTTGCCCGGTTCGCCTTAAAGGTCGCACCCCGATCCGCTCATTGGAATCGAGAGAGATGACAAGGGCAAGGACAAAGAACACGATGACAATGGGGATGACGAAGGTTTCCGAGGAACCGGCTCGAGAGGTGAACATGATTTTTGGAGGCCCGGACGCTTACGAATCAAAGAGAAAGCAAAAGTTGGCGTTTCGAGAGGTTAATGCCGTCGCTCCTGCTACACCGAGTACTTACGATGGTCCGAAGTGCCCATTACCTTCAGCAGAGCCGATCATCCTGAGGCGTTGCCAAAAGCTGGTAGATATCCGCTCATCTTGGCCCCCATTGTTCACAAGGTGCGGTTGAAGAGGACCTTCATTGATGGCGGGAGTTGCCTGGATATCTTGTTCGCCAAAACTCTGCCGAGCTTGTCCTTTCTGTAGCTGATTTGGAGCGCAGCGTCTCACCGTTTCATGATATAATACCTGGGCGGAATAGCTATACTTTGGGGCAGATTTCTTTGCCGGTGATCTTCGGGACGAAGGAGAACTACAGGAGGGAGAATATTATCTTCCGGGTGGCTGATATTGATTCAACGTATCATGCGATACTTGGAAGGCCGGCTTTGGCAAAGTTTATGGCCATTCCAAATTACCAGTACTTGATGCTTGAAGATGCCGGGGCCAAATGGAGTTTTGTCGTTTCGAGGCGACATCAAGACCGCTTACGCTTGTGAAGTATATAGCATCGAGTTGGCCTCTCGGACCAATTCGGAGGATGAACGTCGAGAAATCGGAGAAGCGGTCGAGGCTCTAGAAGTCCGAGGCAAGACTGGAGGATGAAGTCCCGGTCAAGAAGGTTGCAAAGGAGAAATTGAAGGCTGATGCGGTGGTTTCCAAAACTATTCAGCTTGATGAGTCGGACCCCTCTAAGGTCACCCATATGCGCGCTCATTCTTTTCCTCAAGGAAAATAGGGATATCTTTGCATGGCAGCCTTCGACATGCCGGGTGTTCCTAGGGAGAAGATTGAGCACGCACCTGTTGAGTGCGTCCCGATGCGAAGCCGATTAAACGAAGCTCCGAAGATTTGCTCAAGACCGCGAGGAAGCTATTAAGAAGGAAATAACTAGGTTATTAGCAGCTAAGTTTATTAGGGAGGTGTATCATCCAGATTGGCTTGCCAATCCGGTTCTTGTACCAAAAAGAATACTAAAGCATTAAGAATGTGTGTCGATTATACTGATCTCAACAAAGCTTGTTCCAAAGATCCTTTCGCGCTGCCTCGAATTGACCAAGTTGTTGATTCGACTCGCTGGCTGCGAGCGTCTTTGTTTTCTTGATGCTTACTCAGGATATCATCAAATACCGCTAAGAGTTGAAGATCAAATAAAGACCGCATTTATTACTCCCTTTGGAGCATACTTGTTATACGACTATGCCTTTTGGATTTAAGAATGCTGGAGCTACATATCAGCGTGGTATACAACATTGCTTGGATTCGCAATTAGGAAGGAACGCAGAAGCTTATGTTGATGATATAGTGGTCAAATCTCGGAAAACCGAAGATCTTCTCTCGACTCGGCAGAGACCTTCGATGATCTGCGGAATTTTTCCATGAAGCTAAACCCTGGAAAGTGTGTGTTTGGAGTTCGTTCGGGAAGCTACTGGGTTATTTGGTGTCATGGAGAGGCATTGAAGCTAATCCAGAAAAAAATCGGACAATTATTAACATGCAACCCCGAGTTGCTTGAAGGATGTCCGAAGTTGACAGGCAGTATGGCAGCTCTTAGCCGTTTCATCTCAAGACTGGGAATACGTGGACTTCCGTTCTTCAAGTTACTCAAAAAGCAAGATAAGTTTGAGTGGACTGATGAAGCACAAGCTGCGCTTGATCAACTTAAAGAGTACGTTAGCAACCCTCCGGTATTGGTGCCGCTGAACCCGATGAGGTTATTCGGTTATATATCTCCGCAACGACGCATGTGGTGAGCATGGTTACGGCGGTTGATCGGAAGGAGGAAGGACACCTGCAATTAGTGCAACATCCGGTCTATTTTGTAAGTGAAGTTCTTACTAAATCAAAGATACGATATCTCCAATTGCAGAAGTTAATATATGCTCGTAGTGATAACTTCTCGGAAGCTGAAGCATTATTTCCAAGCACACCCTATTGAGGTTAAGACTGGGTTTGCCATTGGAGATATTGTCCGAAACCGAGAAGCGATTGGCCAAGTTGCTAAGTGGGCTATAGAACTTGGCCAGTATGAGATTACGTTTTCTTCACCAACGGCTATTAAGGGACAAGCATTGGAGACACAAGTGCCGCGAGAGATTCAAGCATTGGAATATTGGGAGATGTTCTTTAATGGGTCCCTGCAGCTTTCGGGCGCGGGGCTGGGTGGTACTTCTCACCCCGCAAAAGGAACCACTCGGATATGTGTTACAAATGCATTTTCGAGCCTCGAACAATACAGCGGAGTATGAAGCTTCGCTTCATGGGCTTAGAGTAGCTGTTTCGTTAGGAGTCCGACTCGTTGGACATTTATGGTGATTCCATGTTGGTGATAAGTCAAGTTAACAAGGTGTGGGATGCTCATGATGATCATATGATTGCTTACCGTCAAGAGGTTCGGAAACTTGAAGACAAATTTGATGGCTTGCGATTTTCTCATATACTCGCGCGGAAATAATTCTGCTGCGGATGAGTTGGCTAGACTGGGATCTTCACGACAAGCGGTTCCTCCCGGCGTCTTTCTTCAAGTATTGGATAAACCATCTATAAAGATGGAGCGTAAAGCTACTATTACGAAATCGTGGATGAATCGGTCTTAAAGAGTCGGGAGGAGAAAGCGGTATTGAAGGACCGATCCGAGAAGGCGGTCTTACCAAAAAAGATAGCAAGTGAGTCCAATGCGACGATATTCAGCCATTGGATGTTATGATTATTGATTCCGATTGGCGTACTCCGTATCTTGACTATCTGCAATCTGGTAAAACTCCAGAAGATAAAGTGGAGAAGCAAAGATTGGAAGTTCGAGCCCGTAGTTATTTAATTCTCGAAGGAGAATTATATAAGCGCGGAGTTAATATTTTGATGAAATGTGTATCGGTTTCGATGGCATTCAATTGCTTGAAGACGTACACAAGGGAATTTGCGGAAATCATGCTTCTTCAAAGACATTGGTTGGAAAGGTATTCGGACAAGGATTTTATTGGCCTACGACGACGGATGATGCGCATAGAGTGGTTAAGAATTGCCAAGGATGTCGGTTTTTGCGAGACAGACCTCATACTCCGGCTCAAGAGTTGCAATTGATCCCAATGACTTGGCCTTTTTCTACTTGGGGGCTGGATATAGTTGGACCATTTAAACGGGCGCCGGGAGGATTTACGCATATTTTTGTGGCAGAGAGAAGTTTTCCAAGTGGATTGAGGCTGAAGCGAGTTACTAGTACAACCACGACTCACGCAATCAAGTTTTTGCAGAACATCTTTGTATGTTTTGGGGTCCCATACAGTATTATTATTGATAATGGGCCTCAATTCACTTCAGATCTCTTCAAAGACTATGCTTGAGAGTTTAGGGATCAAGGTGCAATATGCGTCGGTGGCACACCCGCAAAGCAATGGACAAGTGGAGCGAGCTAATGGAATGATTTTGACCGGTCTTAAACCAAGAATTTTTGACCGATTGAAGCCGTATGCAGGAAAGTGGGTTAAGGAACTGCCCTGGGTACTTTGGGGGCTGCACACTAATGTTAGTAGAGCTACAGGACGAGTCTCTATTTTCTTTGGTGTATGGATCCGAAGCCATGCTACCTACGAAGTAAATATGGTGTCAGCTCGAGTACGATATTATGATGAAGAAACGTATGATGATCAACGTCGAGGTTGAATTGGTTGCTGCGGAAGAATTGAGGGATCAAGCTCCGATTCAAGCCGCTAAATATCATCGGGGATTACGTCGTTATCATGATCGTAATGTTCGCACTCGGGAGTTCCAAGTAGGAGACTTGGTTCTTCGGAAGATTCGATCTAACAAGAACAGGCATAAGTTGTCACCGGTCCGGGAAGGACCTTTTTTGGTTAAATCGGTCTCCGGACCGGGGCTTATAGGCTTATGACCTTGGAGGAGGAAGAGATTCCAAATTCCTGGAACATTGATCAGCTTCAGTCGTTTTTATATTTAAGAGTATTTATTGTAAAGTTTTTCATATTATAATAAAGTAATTTTACCGAATGATGATGTTTGTTTTTTGTGTCTCCATACTTTAATTTTGAATTAAATTATTGAGCCAGGGGGCTGTTATGATAAGAGCGATCTGTGATAGTTTGCTATTCTGCTATGTTAAGAGCAGTCTATGATACTTTGCTATTCTGCTATGTTAAGAGCAGTCTATGATATTATGAATATTGATTGGTAGACTGTTGTGTTAAGGACAATCTGTGAAATCTTGAAATCCTACAAACTAGCTTTTTTCTTATGTTACATGATCTTGTTAAAGTAAGCTATAATTATGAATTGTGATATGTGCTGATTAAGAGCCAGAATTGGATCATAATTATTCGATTGAAATAACCATCATGTCTTAAGTAAATAAGTTAGCAAGTATGATGGTGAAACCGAGTATTCATATAGAAAAGAAAAGTAACTGATATTTAAAATATGATGACCAAGATGTCCGATTCCAAAATAGCCCTATTACAAAGTTTACTAAGCAGGACTGCTGGAAGTACCGGTGTCACCGGTCTTAGGATTTTCCTCAAGCCTATCATCCAGCGTTTCCTCGGAATCGAGAGGAGGATACTCGACAAATCCCTATCAAGATCTTCGAAGGCATTTTCTATTGTCTTTCCGGCAGCGGTCGCTGCATCCCGAGCATCTTGGTCCAGGGCAAAAGCTGCTGGCGCTACGTTGAGAGGGACGCCTGTTGGATCAAGAGGAACATCTTCCACCAACTCCGAAACGAGTGCCAATGAGTGAGTTCTTCAGCTCATTGAACCGGTCTTCGATAGTATTAGGGTGGGCGCCATCCCTAATAAAATTCAAATCACATTCTTCGACCGGAGTCCAAGACTGGATTATAGCGGTAATGTGTCCTCCTCCTGAAGCAGCAATCATCCTTGAATGTTCTCGGATTCTTCTTGGGATTGCCCGGATGGCGGACTCAAGGTCTATCTCGTTGGGATCAATAGTTTGACTGCCATTGAGATACTCCGAGTACGCACTGTACATGCGGTAAGTTCTGAAAAAACAAGTACAAATTTAAGACTGGGATATTGCTTGAAGACCGGTATTTTCAAAAGATGACATAAGAGTAAACAAGAAAGGTGGGACTTACGCCTGTGCCTGATCTCAGCAGCTCTGAATCTGCCCTTGATGTTTGTGTTGGATTCTTTCAGCTTTTGGGCAGTCTTCGGGCGCTCTCTTTGTCCGCTTGTGCTGATTTCGCTGCTTCTAAGGCTTCGACTAGTTCAGCTTTCAAGCGAGCGTTCTCGGTCTCTAGTATCTTGTTGGAGCGAAGTGCTTGAGCTAATATGTTATCTTTAGCGAGTAAGCTCGCCTTCGAGTTCTCCAATCCGCGCCGCTCTGTTGTTCTTCGACACGAGAGCCCTCTTCTAGTGCTTGCTCTTGAGCGGCTGCTTTTTAGTGAGAACCTCTTCGACTTTTTTATGAGCAGCAACAAGACTCGAGCGCTGAGATCAAGAATGGGATTAATCAGGAAGGAAGAAAACGGGGAAAAATGTGGAATATATAAGACAAATTGAAAATATTACTCCGATTAATTTGATGGAGCTTGATGATTTCTTGCTGGCGCTCCTCCATCATTCGATGGGTGTTCTCATGATCGGCTTCTCTCCTTTGGAGATCGTTTTCCTTGGCCTTCGGACCGGCGGTCCGAGTTTCCAGTTCACCTAATCGTTCTTGATTGGTGTTGAGCTCCTCCCGTAAGCGGGCGATAATGGCGGTCTTGGCCTCGGAGCTTTTGAGGAGAACCTAAAGGAAAGATTGAGAGAGTTAATAATTAGAATGTGATTGCCTAGAGAGATTTTTGAAGCGAGAGGATATACCTGGCCGGATTCCGAAAATTCTTTAAAGCTTCCTCTTCTTGGAGAGCGTCCCATTGAGTCAGTAGCGATGAAAGTTCTGGCCCCGCTCGAACTATCTACCTCCACGTCTCCAACTACCATTCTAGCCGGCTTTGGTTCTCCAAGAGCTTTGCGTGTTGTCCTAGGCCGGCGAGGAATTTCTTCCATCCGGACCGGTCCCAATGATAGCTCCGGAGGAATCCGGAATAAGGTAGCTTGAGGAGGATTACCGGAAGATGAGTCTTCGGTGATGGTAACCTGCTCTTCGCCTTCTACGCTCGGGCGGCAGGGAGTTCCTCCGTGTATGTCGCACCCCGAGGTTCCGTGATTGGAGTAGTGGGAGTCGAAGCGGGAGTGCTACCGATCCGAGAGGAAGCGGCGAGGAGCGGTACTAGGTTGAGAAGCGCCGGGGCTAGGACCAGTCCGTGGTGCATCCGGAGTAGAGGCGAAACACCGCCGGCGGGGGCTGTTGAAGAAGCTTTATTTCTTAGAAAGCTAGCTATGCTAGCTTGGAAGTTAGAAGGGATCCTGTAAGAAGGAAGCACATTTAATAAGACCGTGGTAAGGAGCTTCGGCAGTTTTGGAGCTTTAGCGAGATGAAATAATTTAGAAAAGAGTTAACTTACGAGCAAGCCTTCTTGAAGCCGGTGGAGGTCTTGATCTTCTTGGGCGGGCCTTGAGTATCTCCACCACTTCATGCTGCAGCCCTTTTCTCCGCTCGGATTGACATGCGGAGTTGGAGCTGCTTCGCAACATCACTAGGACCGGTCTCGTGGCCATACCGGGACCTTTTGGGTACCTTGGATAAGGGATCGACCGAGGAGGAGGTACCTTGAGTCTTTCCCAAGGAAGCTTCAAGAATGGCCCGAGCTGCTCGGCGATCCCTTTCGACAACTTCTTCCTCGCGTCGTTGCTCTTCAAGCTTTTGTGCCTCCGAGCGAGTATCCCTAGGAGCGGTGGAAGAAGTAGCAGTGTCTGCCAATGGTCAAGGAAGTAGTACGTTTTCTTGTACTAGGAGCTTGAACCACGGCCCCGGATTTGGTGATTTTTGGAGCAATGCTCGGGAGGTAGAGGGAAGGACCGGTCCGAAGGCCTTTGAGTCGGACCGGCTTGAACAGCTAGAGGAGCGGTATTGTTGGCATAATCCTCTCCCCAAGTGTCATTAGGAGGAAGAGAAGGGTGACTCCTGTAGTTATCCATTTTCTGCAATTATAAAGATTGAGTCTTTGAAAGTCAATGATGGTAACAAACAACGAGAGATTTGAAGAAATAGGAAGAGGTACTTACGGGGTCACGAGGATTGCATGAGCTGAAAACCGGACCCACTCTTGTACATCCGGATAGATCCGGATTCGACTGCGATATTTGCTTGATGCGAGCTTCTAACCGCTCTTTGTCGTGAAGAAGGGTTCCATCTAAAGGCATAGCGGTGTCTTCGTCGAAAAGCCAAGCTGGGTGCTCTTGCCTTTTAAGAGGTTGGACTCCCCGCACTATGAAGCTCCGAAAACTGTCTCGGCAGGTGACACCTCCGACGGTCTTCAAGTATCTAATGCAAGCCGAAGTGCGAGAACTTCGTTGTCTTCTTTAAGCTTTTCCCTGGTTTCTGCAGTAGGGAAGTTTTTGGCTACTTTAGCGCCGAAGGCAGGAAGAGGCTGGTCGGGGATTGTCGCAGAAGAACCATCCTTTTTTCCAATGGGCCATGCTCTTGATCGGGGACGGGGAAAAATATTCGTCTGCGCTCCGAAGCATTGGATTCCTACACCGCCAACCGCAGCTTGGCGGTCCGATGATGGAAGTGGGCGGATTTGGAACAAGTATCTGGAATAGCTTGAAGTGGGGGAGAACTCAAAGAAAAGCTTCGCACAAGTGGATGAAAAAGGCAATTTGCAGGATGGAGTTAGGGTTGAGGTTCACTAACTCCCATCCGTAAAAGAAAAGAAGTCCTCCGAAAAAGGAACAGCAAGGGAGATCGAGACCGCGGAGGAAAAAAGCCTTGAAAACTAATTGTTGAGACTCGTCTATTCCCCATGGAATTTGGCTAGGGGAAGGGACGCTCCAACTTAGGATGGGTTGAGGAGGAAGATACCCATCATTAACCGCCTCGTTGAGGGATGTTTCGGTGACCTTGCTTGCTACCAAGGTCTTGGACGCCGAAAGGAAGCCGATCACGAGGAACGAGAGGAAGAAGATGAGGGGACGGTGGTGGATTTCTTCTTGCCCATCTTAAGAGATGGAAAAGAAAAGCTTGAGATTGGTTAATGTGGAAGGACAGAGCAAAGGCGCAAAGGTGAATGGCGGGCGCGTATGAGCTTTTCGGAGCAGGGGTTGACCAAGGTCGACTTTTCGTTTCTTTTTATATACACCAGGATGGGCCCGGGGTCTGGAAAGTTATTGGGCCATTTTGAAAGGCCCGATGGATTTTTATTGTTAATAACCTATGTCGTAACTATGCAATTATGACCGAACGGCCATAAGGAAATTAATGATCTGTTATCTACGTTAATTATGACTTAACAGTCATAAGAATAAGCCGTCGTGCTTTTATCGAAGTAAAAACGGTCTGAAATACGGAAATTTTCAGATGAAAATTAAAGCAATACTGAATTTTACAATTCAGTAGTATGAGAGAGTTAGATTTTACATAACTCGGTGATAAAGGATGCCTTAGGTTGTGGGTGTTAATCATCCAGCTGATTATAGGCTTTGGAGACTCGAGTCGTTGTGAGAATATAGGGAATAAACTGGTCCGATCAACCAGAATTTTTGCTCTTAGTGAAATTTCACTAAGCGGATTATGAGTTCGAGGCTGATTTAGGCGGTTTGTTATGACAAATTGGTGAAAATATACAGGAGATAAGAAATTATGACCGGTATGACCGGTCTGGAAAATATGTTCTTGGCAAATAATTGCTGAGAGGAATGTGATTTGATGGGAAATGATAAAGCATAACCTCTCAAGAAAGACTCTTGCATTATTTGCGATTCCCAAATGATACAAGAGTCGGGGGCTATACCTAATTAGGTGCACCTAACCGGTGCACCGTATTCAAAGAGCGGTCTATAGAGATTTTGGAAGCGGAAAAAGATGGAAACCGAAAGGAGCGGTCTGCAGGAATTGCATATTAAAGGAAATAATGAAGAATCAACTAGTGGACTCTTGCATTATTTGAAAGAAGTTCAAATGATCCAAGAGTCGGGGCTATACCTAATTGGGTGCGCCTAATCGGCGCACCGTGAGAAGAATAAGCTATGCTTACCTAATTAGGTCATATGAAAGGTGAAAAACAATAATTTTTTCGGGCTTCTTTTAAAGCACTTGTGAAAAAAGAAGAACGAGTGCAGCAGAATGGAGTTTTTTTAATTTTACCATGAATAAAGACCAACATGTAGAAGACTGGTTAGCTTTATTCAAGGTTAAATCAAAAATTACTCGGGAGTCTGTTGTCGTATACTTACCTTATGGGTATACGAGATGATGAAGGAATGGATACGCAGAGACATGGTGACAAATTAAGGAAGATAAAGATGATGGCGATAGGCAACAGATCGGTCCTTGACAGGTCCGGGATAATAGAAGACCCCGAATACCGGTATAAATGGAAGCAAGGCGGACATTAAGACGGGTATACAATGACTTGAGGAGCAAGTTATTGAACAATTCAGTAGTCCGATTAGGACTCGAATCAATAAAGAAACTTAGAAATAGAACTCCATATATGTAATTCATGTAACCAACTAGGACTCTGCATGTAACCCTAGCTCCCCGGATATATAAGGCGGAGCAGGGACCCCGAAAACTCTCCGAGATCTTGCAATTAGCAAATCGCTAAAGGCAATACATAACATACAGGACGTAGGGTATTACTCTCGATCCGAGGGTCCCGAACCTGTCTAAAATCGCATTTTCCTGTGTGTTACGTGTGTCGCACCATCTAATTCCACGCTCGTGAGGGACCGGGTAGTACTAGTGCCGAGTTTAATACTCGACAAAGCGAGTAATTAGCAATTGGTTATGCTCATTAAGTAAGGCTTAATCAAGGTCATTAATTACTAATTAATCATGTTCCTTAATTAATAATTAATTAAGTTCATTGATACTGATTACTTAGGTTTAGCAATTAATAATTATTCCTGTTTATTATGCAATAAATAATCATTACTTAAATGACTTGTGATAATAGGATAATAAATTGAAACCACATGAAATGATAATGTTTAAGTTTAATTTTGGAAAAATAATTTTCATAATTAATTTTGTCTGCAAGTATCTCCTTCATTTACTTAAATTATTTTCCTTCATTAAACATTTAATTAACATAAAATAATAGCTTTTCTTTAAACAAAGAATGTGATTAAATACTATCTACGAAATAAAAATACTCAAAATTAATATTTTATTTCATAACCAAATAGTTGTTATTTTTCTCGAGTCTAACAAAATTGGTTTTGCATTTTTCCGATTTTTATTGAATTTTCTATGAATTTCGAAAATTTAAATGTGTTCTGTGCCACACACTCGGGCCATAGGGTGGCCACACGAAATCCGCTCGTGGCCACACGCGATCCAGCGCGTGTGGCCCGCGGTGTGGCGCCATCGCGGCGACCGAGGGACGGCGGCGCGGCCATCGGAGTTGACCGCCGGTGCCCTAAACCTCGCCGTGAGACTACCTACACGATCCGGTCAACCCGGCGAACTCAACCGTGGTACCAAAACGAGCATGAGCTCGCCTTGAAGCACGCCGGCGGCGAAGACCAAACGCGGCGGCGCTCCGGTGTGGTGCGAAGCTCGCTCGAGCACCCAAAAAATTGGGGAAAAAACGACGGACAGCATCTACCGAACACAAGCAAGCTCGTCGAGGGTTCCTAGCGGCATGAGCAAGGTCGGAAGGTAGAGCTCACCGTGAGGGTGGCGGACGGCGGCGACCGGACATGGAGAAGACGGCTAAATTGGTGGTGACCTGCGGAAGAAACTCAATAAGAAGTTGCTCAAAAGGAAGAGCATCTAGTTGCGCATCAACCCGGGAAGAAAAGAGCAAGAATGGCTCACCACAGCTCACGGAATTGAGGAGGCGGCGGAAGAACGACGGTGAGGTGCCGTTGGGGAGAATCGGCTTGCCACGACGGAGCAAAGCAGCTCAAGCTAACCGAACGGGTCGAGGAGCTTCACAAGGTCTTGGTGGAGCCCCTGGCGGTGGTGGTTTGGACGGAGAGTCGTCGGAGTGGTCCGGCGACGGTGAGGGCGGAGGCGTGGCAATGGCGGTAGGGTTGAGGAAGAAATGAGGGAGAGGAAAAGAAAGATAAGGCCGAGGGGGTCTTTATCCGGCCGTCGAGGCGGTTCAGGCAGGCTTCGCGTGGCCTCCAAGCAGCTGCGTGGCTGGGGGCGTGGCAGCCGGCCGGGACCGGTCTCGGCCATTTTGCAAAAAGGTCCCTCTGTTTTCGTGAAATTAAAAAGTAACCTTCCCGAGCTCCAAAAATTCTACGAAAATTCAGGGTTGTAACTGAAAGTATTTTAGACATTTTTACTATTAAGCCCAGGTTAAGATTCCAAATTATTTTCAGATTAAAAAATTCATAGATAAATTAACAAAAGAAACTTTGTTTATTTCTTGTAATTATTTTTACAAAGCAAAATAATTTCAGGGAACTTTTATAAATCTTTATTTATGATGTTTGAGCAATAGAAAATGTTAAACATATTATTTCCTCTTTTTAAATTCTTCTTAAGCATTTCCTTTAATCTTTTAGCTAGTTTGATATTTTATGTGCATTTTCTTAACACAAAATTTGATAACTTCATATATGCAATATGATGAAATGCTCATGAATGACATGAAATGCATTTATTTCTCGAGAGTTGTTACGGCCCTCCCCCTTACAGGAATCTCGTCCGAGATTCACGATCAAGCGACTAGACGATAGTGCTAAAGAACTCGGGGTAGTTTGATCGGAGAAACTCCTCTTGCTCCCAAGTAGCTTCAGCTTCCGAGTGATTACTCCATTGAATCTTGTAGAACTTGATGGTCCGATGTCGACTTACTCGATCCTTGGTGTCGAGAACCTTGACCGGACGTTCATCATATGTCAAATCTGGTCGTAACTATTCCACCTCGTACTGTCGGTATATCCACCGGTGGTTTCAAACACTTTTTCAGTTGAGACACGTGGAATATATTATGTATACCCGCCAAGTGTGCTGGCAACTCCAGACGATATGCCACGGTTCCACATCTTTCTAGGATTGGAAACGGTCCAATGTATCGTGGTGCTAACTTGCCCTTGATTCCGAATCTTTGAACACCTTTGGTAGGGGATACACGGAGATAAACTTGATCTCCCACTGGAATACTAACTCTCGACGTCTTTTATTGGCATAACCGATCCGTCGAGATTTAGCCCTCTTAAGATTCTCGTTGAATTAGACGTACTTGTTCCTCTACATCTTTTACTAGATCCGGCTCGAAGATTACTCTTTCTCCACTTTCGGACCAATTCAAAGGTGTGCGGCAACTACGTCCATATAGAGCTTGGAACGGTGACATTCCGGCACTCTCTTGATAGCTGTTATTGTAGGAGAACTCTGCCAACGGTAAACACTTCTCCCAATCTTTACCATAGGTCAAGATACATGCTCGAAGCATATCCTCGAGATATTGATTGATCCTTTCTCGTCTATCCATCCGTTTGAGGATGATACGTCGAGCTTCGTATTTGTTTTGTTCCCAGTGATTCATGCAATTGCTCCCAAAATCTGGAGACAAACTGTGTTCCTCTATCCGATATAATGGTCTTCGGCACTCCATGCAAACGAGAGAATGCGAGCGATGTACAGCTCTACATACTTCTCGGCGAGTGTACCGAGTATGTACTTGGTATGAAGTGAGCTGACTTCGTCAACCTGTCCACAATAACCCGGATAGAGTCGTGCTTTCGTGGGCTTAGTGCTAACCCAACGATGAAATCCATGCCGACGTCTTCCCACTTCCATTCAGGAATACTTAAAGGTTGTAAGGGTCCCGCTTGCTTCAAGTGCTCGGCTTTGACTCACCTGCAGACATCACACTCATTGACATACTTAGCTATTTCCCGCTTCATGCGTGTCCACCAAAATCTCTGCTTCGGATCTTGATACATCTTGTTGGTTCCAGGATGGATAGAATACTTAGACATATGAGCTTCATCCATTATCTTCTTGCGAAGTGATAGATCTTTCGGTACTACCAATCGATTCTTAAACCAAATAACTCCTGCATCATCCTCTCTGAAGCATTTAACTTCGCCTTTTCCGAGTCGTCTCCTTATGTGTTCCATACAATACTTTTCTCGTTGAGTTGCTACCACTTCTTCACGAATGGTAGGGATAAGAGCCAGATTTGTCAATGCTCCATACGGAACAATCCAAAGATTCGGCTCTTCACTTCCTTGTGGAGATGCTTGAATCAAGAGTTGAGCCATGAGATTATTGCAATGAACCTTACGACTTAACGCATCGGCGACTACGTTTGCCTTGCCCGGGTGGTAGTGAATTTCCAGCTCATAATCCTTGATTAATTCTAACCATCTTCGTTGACGCATATTCAGATCCGCTTGGGTGAAGATATACTTAAGACTCTTGTGGTCGGTGTATAAGTGTACCAAATTACCCAAGAGATAGTGCCTCCAACCTTTCAATGCAAGAACCACAGACTACTAATTCTAGGTCATGGGTGGGATAGTGTTCCTCATGACGCCTAAGTTGTCGAGAGGCATAGGCGATAACTCGGCCTTCCTGCATTAGAACACATCCGAGTCCTGTTCCCGATGCATCACAATACACATCGAAAGGCTTCGTCGGATCGAAAGGCTTCTTGGACTTTGCTTGGATCAACGGCCACTCCTTCGGCTGATATCACATGACCTAGGAACGGCACTTCCTTCAGCCAAAACTCACACTTGCTAAACTTTGCAACACAATTCGTAAGTGCTCGACATGCTCCTCTTCCGACTTGGAGTAGATCAAGATGTCGTCAATGAATACCACGACAAACTTGTCCAGCTCGGGCATGAATACCGAATTCATGAGATACATGAAATGTGTCTGGTGCATTGGTCAATCCAAAAGACATTACCAGGTACTCATAAAGTCCGTATCTTGTGGAGAATACAGCTCTTCGGTATATCTTCAGCTCTTATCTTAATCCGATGATATCCTGAGCGAAGATCTATCTTGGAGAAGACTTTGGCTCCCATCAGCTGATCAAACAAGATGTCAATCCTCGGAAGAGGGTACTTGTTTTTGATGGTAACCGAATTCGGAGGTCTATAATCCACACATAGCCTCAATGTCTTGTCTTTCTTTTTCACGAACAAGGTCGGGCATCCCCATGGCGATGAACTTGGACGTATATATCCCTTGTCCAATAATTCCTTTAATTGTACCTTCAATTCTGCCAGCTCATTCGGCGGCATCCGATACGACCTTCTGGATATTGGTGCTGTTCCAGGCTGTAACTCTATCTTAAACTCTACCGCTCGGTCCGGCGGTAGTCCCGACAAGTCATCCGGAAAGACATCCGGGTACTCACGGACTATGGGTATATCCTCCAGACTCTTACCTATAGCCTTATGAACCATTGGCAGCATAGTTCGGGGAAAAGTTAAGAGTAAGCAATCCCGACCATAAACAGGAGAGTTCGGATATACGGCTCGAGATGCTATATCCAATACTGCCTTATGGAAATTCATCCATTGCATGCCAAGAATTGCATCTAACCCTTGCCCATCCAATATGATTAACTAAGTGGAATAAACCTTGCTACCCAATCTTAATGGCATATTGGCACCTGCTTCATTTGTAAGGATTTTACCCCAGGTGTTGAGATAATATGTGTCCATGTTAACTTGGATGGCGTGATGCAATGCTTAGCAACATATGACTTGTCGATAAAATTATGCGTAGCTCCCGAATCAAATAAAACCATAGCAGGATGATCAGCGATAGAAAACATACCCGCTAAGATTTGCCCTCCTTCGGGTAGCTCCTCGGCCGTAGTAAAGTTGGCACGGCCGTCTTCACCGGTGTATTCTTGGCCGGTGCCCGAGGCTGATTCTGCGGTTGTCCTTGAGGTCTAGGTGTATATGGTGCCTTCCGAGGATATGGACAGCTGCGATAGTAATGTCCTGGACGGCCACAATTGAAACATGACGGTCCATTCTATCTGCGGTGCTTGATTCACCGGTCTCGGATTCCGAGTATTCTGCTGCTGATAGGGCGGACGATATTGATTCGACCGTTGTTGCTCGAGATTGTTAGGGTGGCTGAGACTGCCGGTAGTAACTTGGACGAGAAGGCGTGTGCTGGTAGCGCCGACCCGACGGTGCGGTGTAGACCAACCTATACTTCGATGGTCCGCCACTTCCTTGTCCAACGAGCCGGCCTCGTTCTTGTTCTTCTCCGTCCGATGGAGGCGGATAGAATCTTCCAACGCGATAGCATCACTCACAAAGTCATTGAAGCTATCGGTCTTGTTTAGGACCAGGCGTGATCGTAGCTTGGTACCCATTCCTTCCTTGAACAGATTTTTCTTCTTGGCATCCGTGTCCACATGTTCGGGAGCGTATCGAGCAAGACGGTTGAATACCTTAGAGTAGGTATGCACATTCATGTCACCTTGCTTCGATGATAAGAACTCCTTCCTCTTTTGGTTCATTAAACCTTCCGGAATATGGTGCTTCCCGAAGGCTTTGGTGAACTCGCCCATGAAACTTGATGCCCTGGAGGGAACATCGCCTTGTAGTTCCATGCTCCAGCAAATCCTTGCAATTGCTGGGAAGCGAAGAGTGTCTTCCGATGATCGGTGCATGGAAACAATTCCAGCTTCGACTCAATGGTGCGAAGCCGGTTATCTGCTTCTAATGGTTCACCCGCATCCGAGAAGACCGGGGGCGAACCGATAAGAAGTCCGAGAAAGTCACCCTCTCTTCCGGTGCATTCCGGCCTTGGTGACGTTCCTGTGGAGCGGTGTTGCGGACCAATTGCTCCAATAATTCTCGCTGCTCCGCGCGAGAGTCCAGCACAGCTGCGATGGCTCGTGCCAATGTCGGGGGTGGTGGTGGTGTTTCCGCCCCGCATTGAGATCTCTCCGGCTCATCACGTCTCCTTGTTCCAACCATTCTGTCCAAGGAAATTTTTGCGTTAGACATCTTCATTCCAACATAATAATGGAAGAAACAGGAATACATAGATGAGGAATTCCAAATGAATCTTATGCAACAACCATCTTTATTAGAACAACCACCAAACCCATAAACACATGCTCATACATCCATGTTACAACGATTCCTAAGATACACTCATGTGTGGTTACATCACGCTCGTTATTTAACTAATGCCTATTTTACATACTAATTTTCTCACTTGCTACTAGCTGGCACTCTACTCTTCTTCGCGAAGCTCTGGACGTCACTTCCTGGTTTATGGAACCGCCTATCTCGGATTCTCGCATCCTCTAGTTGTGGGATCTCCGTGAAGACTATGACTGAATCCACGTCCATTATCTCTTCAGGATCCTCCTCTTCTTCTTCGATTCAGCCGCCACTAGATTTTCCTACACTATTGGTTCATCCTCGGGAGGTTGCTGTCCTG
Organism: Chloris gayana; assembly: GCA_031894775.1. Lineage (NCBI taxonomy): Eukaryota > Viridiplantae > Streptophyta > Magnoliopsida > Poales > Poaceae > Chloris > Chloris gayana. The sequence continues at coordinate 96,538 of JAUNZO010000027.1, forward strand.
TTGCTTCATTCAGTATCGCATTGTGTGCTTGTAGTAGATCTTGCTCTAACCGAGTGATCGGGGCATGTGCTTTTGCTAGCTGTTGATTCTTAAACTGAATCTGCTGCTCCTTGTTTAGCAACTGCGCCTCTCTAAGTGCTAACAACTCCTCCTTTTCCTGCAGTTGTCTCTCTAGCCTTACTACACGAACATCCTCCCTTTGTCTTCTTACTTCACTAACAACGGTACTCGTGTCTGTCCATCTCTCGTGGAGAAGTAAGAATATCAGATACAAGCAGAAACTAATCCTATTATTTCAACAATTCTTTTATTCTACCAACTACATAGATATATTACTACCACTTCCTTTTTCATTATTTATTGTTTGTACAACTCAGACCCACTTTTCATACACTACCGTCCGACCAACACCTGCTAGTACTCTATCTACACCTGACCTATGTCAGCAAAATGTGGCTACCCTCCTACACAGTAAAGTCACAACACCACTAAGCCGACGGCGCGTGGCTGCCAGCGTCCGACTCGACGTCCTCTCGCTGGTGAGACCGGTGGTGGCTCGTAGTCCATCCCGCAGACCTCCTCGGCGTCGTCCGGTGGACCCTGCTGCTGCTGCTGCAACTGCTGAAACTGCTCAAGCGAGTGCGTCGTGGTCGTGTATCGGTGCGTGGTGTGCGTTGGCCAGCCCGTCGTACAGTCCCTCAAGCTGACCCATCCGGAGCTCTATCTCAATCAGCGTCTCCACCACGTGGTTACGCTGTGCTGTCATCCCTGCCAACTCGGTCGCGTGCACCTCGTCAGCCTCGATAGCGGCGTCTCGCTCCTCGGTGACCGTGGCCAGCCGTGCTTCCAACGCTATGGCCGCCCCGTGAAAACCGTCACGGTCCAGGGTAACCTCCACCAGCTGCTCCTCCAGCTCGGCGATCCCGGCGTGGGACCTTTGTACCTCCCGGCAGTCCACTCGACAGCGGTTCTTCCAAGCGCCAAGCTGTCGGTCCCGGCTCGCGTCCGCAACTCCAAACCGTGGATCCGCTGCTCCAGCTCTGCGACGCGTGCAGCCCGTGTGTCCTCCTCCTCCCGGACGCGCTTCCTACCGCGAGTCATCGGCATCTCGCAGGGAACATGTTTAAACGGGTTAAACACTTCTTCCCACGAAGAAAATGAACAGAACAACCTATACAAGTACTACGAAACTAGCTAAGTATACCCCAATATGTATTTAGCACCCAATATGACATGATGCATGCTCGTAAACTAACTATACGTACTATAGTGTATAAAACTACGACGAATAGTTAGCACTTCCCAAAACCCGAACGTCGAACAGCTTAGTAAAAGTCTAACTATTCTACATTCTTATAGGGCTCCGCACTCTTTCGTTTTCTATCGTACTAACGTGTTAAGTTTTGAAAATAGGCTTGTAATGATGTACTCGTTGCCTCCGAACCGCTCCGATACCAGCTGTGACATCCCCTTCGGGACACCCGGGAATCGGTACAGAGGGACACCCGACGAAGCGAGTTACAACATATCATCTCATACAAGCCGAATATATACATCATGGTATAATACAACCAGGTTTTCGAAATACAAACATTCGTGCAGCGGAAACATAACATTATTGAAGTTTAACATTCTACGAGTATTTCAGCGGAAGCTTGTACTTTATACAACCAAAAGACTTCCAAACGATCAACGTGATGTACTCGAGCCCGTCGTACACCACGGTCCTTCCTCTTCACGGCGTGGGGATACGTTTTCATTGGAGGGAACCTCCCTCGGGACACGGCTCCTCTTCCGGAAGCTACCATACAAGTCGTGGTAGTACGACTCATTCCTTAAAGATAACGAACAACCCCCGAGTATTCTAATACTCAGCAAGACCGACCCGTCAACATGGCACGCTAAGGCCGACGCCTAGTATGCAAAGGCTTTCTGGCTGTGGGGTGTACTTTTTTGCAAAAACAGCATTAAAGGGTGGGTCCTTACTTTCAATATTTTAGCTCAACATTAAGTTCGTTAGCTTTGACATTTGCAACCTATCACTATTGCAATCATGTTTGCAAGACAAGATAAAATAGATCATTATTCCTTTCATCTCTCATCTTCATCTTTCATATTATTTACTACGTTGTGATGAGCTAACAAGCGGTACTCATTACTCGCGAGGGACAGCGATTCGAATCGATTTTATACCAGTCGGCAAAACCCGACTACACGACGTATACGCACCACACTCGGTCGTATACGACAACTTTTCCCGCTAGCACCTGACGAAGACTAGCCATTTCCAACTCCCCGGGAGTATGGCGACTCCACGACTTCCCTCGTGGCCGACCCATCTCCCTCCCGTGAGACTATCCTCTCACTAACAGCCATTAAAAGAGAACCGGCTACGCTACATCTCCGGGGCGATAGGGTACATCAGCTTGCTGGGCCCATGATACCAGCATGTAGTACGGTACATTCAAACTTGTTCGACTAAGCCGACAACGGTACGGTCCTTGACCGACTCGGACGGGGCTACCACCTTGCAAGACCTCATCTCCGTCTTGCCCTTTCTCCTATGGGGCCCGTTCGGTCTCAACTTCATTAACACTCCCTTCATCTTAGTGTCAACACACAAACCCTTAAAGCCTCCATGTTTTAAGATTCCCTAAAACATCTACCGTTGCGACTATGAATTAAGCTTAGCCTCTATTGAGCTACCCGTACCAAGTATAGTATAAACAAACGGAAACCTACCATAATGCAACTAGGTATCAAACATTCCCTAACACCTAATGCACAATAGAACTTAACTATGTGATAAAATAAAAATATTTAAAAACATTGGTAGGATGCACCGGGGCTTGCCTTGATAAGAGTCGGGGTTAGCTTCCTCGGCGTGTGGGTCGACTTCGAGATTCCCTTCGCCTACCTCGACCTCGGGTGGAACCTCGATCACCTCGTAACCTAGGTCGACCAACAATGCGTCGCGAATCACAACCATGTATACATGAATGAACATGATATACTTATGCTACGGTTTTATTAATTATGTTCAATAATTAATAATTAATAATTTAATAATTAATGCTTCATCATATTGGTTAATTAACAATTCATAAATAAGCATGTTCATTAAGTAGTAATTAGCAATTGGTTATGCTCATTAAGTAAGGCTTAATCAAGGTCATTAATTACTAATTAATCATGTTCCTTAATTAATAATTAATTAAGTTCATTAATACTGATTACTTAGGTTTAGCAATTAATAATTATTCCTGTTTATTAAGCAATAAATAATCATTACTTAAATGACATGTGATAATAGGATAATAAATTGGTACCACATGAAATGATAATGTTTAAGTTTAATTTTGGAAAAATAATTTTCATAATTAATTTCGTCTGCAAGTATCTCCTTCATTTACTTAAATTATTTTCCTTCATTAAACATTTAATTAACATAAAATAATAGCTTTTCTTCAAACAAAGAATGTGATTAAATACTATCTATGAAATAAAAATACTCAAAATAAATATTTTATTTCATAACCAAATAGTTCTTATTTTTCTCGAGTCTAACAAAATTGGTTTTCCATTTTTCCGATTTTTATTGAATTTTCTATGAATTTTCGAAAATTTAAATGTGTTCTCGTGCCACACACTGGGCCACGGGGTGGCCACACGAAATCCGCTCGTGGCCACACGCGATCACCGCGGCGACCAGGGGACGGCGGCGCGGCCACCGAAGTTGACCGCCGGTGCCCTAAACCTCGCCGCGAGACTACCTACACGATCCGCTCAACCTCGGCGAACTCAACCGTGGTACCAAAACAGCATGGGCTCGCCTCGAAGCACGCCGGCGGCGAAGACCGAGACGCGGCGGCGCTCCGGTGTGGTGCGAAGCTCGCTTGAGCACCCAAAAATTGGGAAAAAAACGACGGACAGCATCTACCGAACACAAGCAAGCTCATCGAGGGTTCCTAGCAGCATGAGCAAGGTCGGAAGGTAGAGCTCACCGTGAGAGTGGCGGACGGCGGCGACCGGACGTGGAGAAGACGACTAAATTGGTGGTGACCTGCGGAAGAAACTCAATAAGAAGTTGCTCAAAAGGAAGAGCATCTAGTTGCGCATCAACCCGAGAAGAAAAGAGCAAGAATGGCTCACCACAGCTCACGGAATTGAGGAGGCGGTAGAAGAACGACGGTGAGGTGCCGTTGGGGAGAATCGGCTTGCCACGACGGAGCAAAGCAGCTCAAGCTAATTGAACGGGTCGAGCAGCTTCACAAGGTCTTGGCGGAGCTCTGGCGGTGGTGGTTTGGACGGAGAGTCGTCGGAGTGGTCCGGCAACGGTGAGGGCAGAGGCGTGGCAATGGCGATAGGGTTGAGGAAGAAATGAGGGAGAGGAAAGGAAACATAAGGCCGAGGGGTCTTTATCCGGCCGTCGAGGCTGTTCGAGCAGGCGATGCGTGGCCTCCAAGCAGCTGCGTGGGCGGGGGCGTGGCGGCCGGCCGAGAGGCGGTGCTGCCGCGGGCGGTGCTGAGACGCGGGAGAAGGAGAGAGAGGAAGAAGAGGCTCGCGCTGGGACCGGTCTCGACCATTTTGCAAAAAGGTCCCTCTGTTTTCGTGAAATTAAAAAGTAACCTTCCCGAGCTCCAAAAATTCTACGAAAATTCAGGGTTGTAACTGGAAGTATTTTAGACATTTTTACTATTAAGCCCAGGTTAAGATTCCAAATTTTTTCAGATTAAAAAATTCATAGATAAGTTAACAAAAGAAACTTTGTTTATTTCTTGTAATTATTTTTACAAAGCAAAATAATTTCAGGGAACATTTTGTAAATCTTTATTTATGATGTTTGAGCAATAGAAAATGTTAAACATATTATTTCCTCTTTTTAAATTCTTCTTAAGCATTTCCTTTAATCTTTTAGCTAGTTTGACATTTTATGTGCATTTTCTTAACACAAAATTTGATAACTTCATATATGCAATATGATGAAATGCTCATGAATGACATGAAATGCATTTACTTCGAGAGTTGTTACACTTTCGACAAGGCTTCTACCGGCCAACCGCCGAGGCGGATGCGACCCGCGTCGTCCACCAATGCAAGGGTTGTGTTGACGGTCGTTACGACCAATTTCGACCAGTCAATGAGTCAAATAAATGAGAAGGATTAGGCATGTCTTACACGCATTTTACTTAGAAATAACCTAGTTCCACTTGTACCTCTAGATTTTTAGTGTGCAGGTGGATAATGATGAATTCCGGGCCCCGAGGCGACAAATCAACACTTTTACAAAACTTCCACTTCGCCGCGGGAATCAACTCCAAGATAAAAGGCCAATGACCACGAAATACAACACAAAGAAGGCCACAAGCACCTGGATCAAAGACCAACATCCGAGTGGGGAGCCAACTGCCAAAGCCCAGCCCAGGAGGGGCCAGGACCGGTTCGGCCGAACCCACCGGGGTGGTTCGGCCGAACCAGGATGGTGGCCCCCCGGCCCACTTTTCTCGGCGGTTTGCCCACCGCCTCCGGAGGTCGGTTCCACGCGCATTAAATGCCACCGACCTACGAAACCGCCTCCAGGAGCCGACCTTTCAAGCCTATATAAGGAGGGGTACCCCCCTCCTTAACACACACAACAACACAAGGATCATTCTCTCCTCACACTAGAAGTTTAGAGGCTTTCTAGGTAGTGCTAGGCTTAGTAGTGGGCTGCCTCATTGCTCCCAAGGTCTTGTGGAGAATTGGGTATAGCTCTTGTATCCTCTCTTTGTAAGACTTGATCTTTTATATATGGAATACTTTCGTTTATATCATTGTCATGAGCTTGACAGAGTAGTCATGATCTTGCTTGATCGTTCATCGTTCGTTCATATGAGTTCATCGTTCGTTCTTCGTTCTTCATTAATAGAAGATGAACACATATCGAATGTTCTTCGTTCGTTCATACTTGATCATCGATTACTCTTGATCTTACTTGGTTGATTGCCGTTCGCCGCTCATTCTTGAGCGACGAACGCCTTTGCATGACTTAGTGCTAGCTTTGATCCTTTCATCCGGCTTATGCTAGTTAGACTAGTGTTCTTATGAATAGGTTTCGGGTTCATCGTCCCGCAAGGGTGCTCTAGATTTGCCACCATGTCGATCCGTAGGATTGGGGTGCCTCGAGGGATCTAGAGTTGTGGTTAGTGACGCCGGCATGGTGCTTGGGGTTATCTACCCACCTTTGAATGTGCTTCGTGTCCCACGGTTTGTAGAGGTAGGTGACAAGAAGTGACAGCCTTGTCATCCAAAGTAATCCTCCACGTTCGGGCATGGCATAGGAGTCTAAAAGGCCGGAGTCGCGAGGCGGACCTCGCGTAAGACGGATCTCCCGATGATGCCTAGGCATTAGACGCTTGCTTGCGCTTGCATGATCTTGGATGTTAGGTAGAAGCTGCGCACTCATATGAATGTTGTATCATTAGGAGTAGTGGTCTGCTAGTCTAGTTTAGCTTTATCTAGGATTGCCTCTATCCCTTTTATTAGAGAATGCATTGCCTTGGTGTGTGTCACACTATCCTCAATTTATTGCTCCTAACCCCTGCATTGGAATGTGACTACTTCATCACTCTTTTGTAACACCATGAGCATAAGTACTCTTATCAACCATGTCTTCCTTTGGGAAAATATAAATACGATACCCTTGAATACTCTCGGGTGAAATGCTACAACGGGTTATCCGTCCGCTTGCGGATATTCATGACCCACCTTATAATACATATCTAGTACTTGTACTTGGATGTGGATTATTTGGTTAAATAGTGCAAGTGACTTAAACCCTTGGCTCTCCCGCGGTCACGTGTTTCTTTCCGCGTGACCTTAAGAGATGCCAACAAGCATTTCCGGCGCCGTTGCCGGGAACGGTTGTTATCTTTGTAACGAATCAGGTTTGCCCTCGTAATCTATCTTACTTACCGTTCTGTTTTTATTTTTTTCCTTACATTCAAAATTTCACAAAAACATATCATGGAGTCACACCCAACCATCCAATCTTTCTCCACTCCACGGGGTGAACTCTTAGAGCCACCATCATCATCACAACCTATTTCTTCACCTGGCTATGAGTTCTCCCCGATTACATTTCGATGATTAGAGGTTTATCCTTTTCGGGTTTTAAACATGAAAATCCTTATGAACACTTGCGAGAGTTTGAACATTTGTGTTCATGCCGATTGATCCATGGCATGACACAAGAAACATTGAAGTGGAAGTTGTTTCCCTTCTCTCTCAATGAGAAGGCGAAGCAATGGTACACTTACACCGCTAAGAGAGTGAACGGTGATTGGAAAGAATTGCGAGACAAATTTTGTCTAGCATTCTTCCCCGTATCTCGTATCACTTCTCTACGAGCGGAAATAATAGGCTTTCGACAAGAAGAAAAGGAAACCTTAAGTGCGTCATGGATTCGGTTCTGTTCTCTAACGGACTCCGGACCAGAATTATTGCTCCCGAACCCGTTTTATTACAACACTTTTATTCGGGATTGAGCAACGATACCGCACTTTATCTTGACACGGCCGCGGGTGGATCTTTTTCTCATAAGACCATAGCGGAAGCACACGAACTTTTGGATCGAATTGTGGAAAACACACCTTTTTCCGCTGACTTACTCGTAGAGCCGGAGTCGGAAGATGAGGAACTCGTTGTGCAAGAGACACAACACTTGGTGCCCATGATGGAGCACCTAGCACTCGAGTCCTCATCTAACACAAGAACAATGATAGAGGAAGATGAACCTCTTGATTTCCCATTTGAGTTCAAGGAAGAAATTTTTGAAGATTTTGGAAACACCTTGAACTACTCCTATCAAAAGAAACCAGCACTCCCTGCACCAACCCCCGAACCTATTGAAAAAATCTCTTGTCTTAAAAACTGTTCGGAAGTTGACAGCAATTATGAGCGATGAATGGTTGATGGAAAACGAACTTTCTTCGGAAGTTCTTCGACTTGATCATCCTAGATCAACCATTCGTGGCTCAATTCGGGGAGTAATGGTAGATGTTCCCTATAATCCTCTAGTAGGTGCCAACATCATGTCCGAATCTTTTGCTTCAACTTTATTTGGAAACGAGACATGGGCACCTTCCGACAAACTCCTTAAAGCCCCACCGGGGCAATTTTTGAGAGTTTGGGGATCATTAGAGATGTTTGCATTAAGCGTAATGAAGCAGAGGTTTCCTTGGACTTTCACGTTTTCGGAATCCTGGATTTCGATGTTTTGGTCGGTCATCCCATAGAAAAGCTTTTCTTAGGGATATCACCTTCAGGAACCTTAGACTTCACCCTCGGCAAGAAAACTTTTTCTCTTCCTATCATTCATGCACAAAACTCTTTTGCCGAGGAGCCGCTTGTGGAAGAAGAATGCATGAAGGAGGTTATGGCAATTTTTCCTCATGAAAACCCCGAATCATCCTTGGATGAAGATGCTCTTGATTTCATTTTAGAAGAGGATGATTCGGCGGAAACTTTTGAGCTGCCCGAAACTTTTACACCTACGCCACCTCCGTAGAGCTCAAAACTCTTCCACCGAGGCTTGCGCTACGTTTTTCTTCACGGAAATCCCGAAACCCCTGTCATCATAAGTGACAAGCTTTCGGAGGAGGAAACTGCAAAACTCTTAGCCGTGCTAGAAAAACATCACTCCGTTTTTGGGTACTCGCTTGGAGACCTCAAGGGAATCAGCCCTGCTCTTTGCACCCATCGCATTCCCATAGACCCCGATAGTACACCATCTAGGGAACCTCAAAGGAGGTTGAACAATGCGATGCGGGAGGTCGTTAAAAGGAGGTCTTAAAACTTTTACATGCTGGCATTATCTATCCTGTTCCACACAGCGAGTGGGTGAGTCCGAGTGCAGGTTGTACCCAAGAAAGGAGGAATGACGGTCGTCCATAATGACAAAAATGAGTTGATCCCTCAACGCACCGTCACGGGATGGAGGATGTGCATAGATTACCGAAAACTTAACAAGGCTACAAAGAAGGATCATTTTCCGCTCCCCTTCATCGATGAGATGTTAGAACGGCTGGCAAATAATTCTTTCTTTTGTTTCCTTGATGGGTATACAGGATATCATCAAATCCCCATCCATCCCGACGATCAAAGTAAAACCACTTTCACATGCCCCTATGGAACTTACGCCTATCGACGAATGTCTTTTGGGCTTTGCAATGCACCTGCTTCTTTTCAACGTTGCATGATGTCTATCTTTTCGACATGATCGAAGAGATTATGGAAGTATTCATGGATGATTTCTCTGTTTATGGAAAAACCTTCGATCATTATTTAGAAAATTTAGACAAAGTCTTGCAACGTTGTCAAGGAAATGATTTAGTGCTCAATTGGGAGAAATGCCATTTCGTGGTTAGAGAAGGCATAGTTCGGGGCATTTGATTTCTGAAAGGGGGATAGAGGTGGACAAAGCTAAATTAGAAGTTATAGAAAAGCTTCCACCTCCTGTGAATGTTAGGGGCATTCGCAGCTTTCCGGGACATGCGGGGTTCTATCGTCGGTTTATCAAAGATTTCTCTCAAATTGCTAGACCCCTTACAAATCTGCTTGCGAAGGATGCACCCTTTGAGTTTATCGATGAATGCATGACTGCTTTCACTACCCTTAAGAATGCACTCATCTCGGCGCCAATTATCCAACCCCCGATTGGACGCTGCCTTTTGAGATAATGTGTGATGCTAGTGATTTTGCTTGTGGGGGCTGTTCTTGGCCAAACTAGAGATAAAAAGCATCATGCAATCTCCTATGCAAGCAAAACCTTGACTGGAGCTCGGTTAAATTACACTACCACTGAAAAAGAGCTCCTTGCTTGTTGTTTTTGCTTTTGATAAGTTTAGATCCTACTTGACTGGAGCAAAAGTCATTGTTTACACCGATCATGCTGCTTTAAAGTTTTTGCTCAATAAGAAGGATGCTAAACCTCGTTTGATACGATGGGTTCTTCTACTCCAAGAGTTTGATGTAGAAATCCGTGATAAGAAAGGAGTAGAAAATTCCGTGGCAGATCATTTGTCGCGTATACAATTCACTAACCTGCAGGAATTACCCATCAATGATTTCCTACGCGATGACATGCTGCTCCTAGTGAGGGACTCACATCCATGGTACGCCGACATTGTGAACTTCATGGCAACGGAGTACGTACCACCGGAAAGAGCAAGAAACGACTCATCTATGAGAGTCGCCGTCACTTATGGGAAGAGCCCTTCCTTTACCGTGTCTGCGCCGATGGATTGCTAAGGCGATGTGTGCCCATACCCGAGAGCACACGAATCATTGAGAAGTGCCATGCATCGCCATACGGGGGACACTACGGCGTGTTTCGTACACGAGGCCAAGATATGGCAAAGTGGCTTCTTTTGGCCAGCCATGTACGAAGACACAAAGGAATTTGTCGAGCGATGCCCGGAATGTCAAAAAGTTGGAGGCATCACGGCAAGAGATGCAATGCCCCTCAACTACAATTTACAAGTCGAGCTCTTCGACGTATGGGGCATTGACTTCATGGGACCGTTCACCAAGTCACATGACTGCGAATACATCTTGGTGGCGGTAGACTACGTGTCTAAGTGGGTGGAAGCAATGCCTTGCGGGGCCGCAAATGCCAAGCATGCTCGCCGGATGTTCCACGAAATTATCTTCCCAAGGTTTGGAACACCGAAGCTAGTGATAAGCGACGGAGGGTCTCACTTCATTGATAAGACCTTCCGAAGCTTCCTAAGAGAACTTGGATCAAGGCATAATATCGCTACTCCATACCACCCTCAAACCGGTGGGCAGGCCGAGACCTCAAACAAGCAAATCAAGCGGATCCTGCAAAAGACCATAACAGAAATGGGGAAGGGATGGAAGGACAAGCTACCCGATGCACTATGGGCATACCGTACAGCATACAAGACACCCATAGGCATGTCCCCATACCAGCTCGTGTACGGGAAAACATGTCATTTACCCGTCGAGATGGAACACCGAGCGTATTGGGCCATCCGGAAATGGAACATGGACTTTAATGGTGCCGGACGCAAAAGAAAAATGGAGATAGCTGAGTTAGAAGAATGGAGAGACAAAGCTTACCACAACTCAGCTATATACAAAGAAAGGACAAAAAGGTGGCACGACAAAAAGAAGTAAATGGGACGGACCATACACGGTTATTGACACCTCGTCACATGGAGCAATCACACTTCAAGACGACGAAGGTAAAATATTTAAGGTAAATGGTCAGCGCCTTAAAATTTATTTCGAGCCCGATAAAGATAAAGAATTTGATGTCATGCACTTGATTAATTTAAATTTTCTCTCATGATAGCTCTTTCTTATCTATATCCCGTAGTAGCTCTTTCCACTGAAATAATTTGAGCAAGCATTTCCCGCGTTCATCATTTCCCGCGAGGCACATTTTTATCATTTTTTCAATTCCTCAAGATTGTAATGCGCCTGCTCTTTTAAATTTTTAATCATATTAGTGCTCCCCGGTCTTCCCTTACCGGTAGAGCAAGTTTTGTTTCGAAATATCTTTGTCTATTTTGAAGAAAACGAGGCAAAAAGGCAAGTGTGGGGGGGACATCGCGGAAAGCAAAGACAAACACATGCGTAGCGCGCAGAAACATCACGAGGAAAACAACACAAACACAACCTGCGAAACAGAGCACCGGGGGGCCCGAGGCCGGTTCGGCCGAACCCACAAGGGTGGTTCGGCCGAACCCTGGTGGGTCCCACTCAGCCCCTGCTTCCTCGTGGCACTTGAGTTTGTTTCCCACACTTCCTTTTCGCCTACTTTATTTGTCAAGTTCATTACGAGACGCGAAAAACAATTACCAAAACTTGACCAACTAAAACTTGGGAAGATTTCTTTTGAATACCTTTTCCCAAGTCTCTCCCTAATGCTCTCATGATGATCTTGCACACTTTTTATTACTCGCTTCATCACCACTTGCCTGTGAACAAATAATCAAATCCATAGGACCCATGTTTTTCTAGATTATTGGCAAGTGTGATATGGCTCGACGAAATGATCTTATGCTTAGCTTACCGAGTCCTTGGGAATTTTATTTCACAAAACAAAAATACCATGGCTTCATGCTCCTCTCTTGATACAAAAATTCCTACCAATGCCATATGATGATCATACCTTGCAAAACTTACATACATATGCTGCTTGTGATTGCAATGAGCTTTACCAAAATTGAGTGACCCTAGAGAGAAACTTGTCATGCTCTCTTGATCAAGATCACGTACACTCCACCGGGGCTAAACTCCTACACTAGGAGCTAGCACCCCACCAAAATAAAGACACTCCTCGTTTGCACCTCTTTTTACCTCTCTCTCTCTCTCAATCACGCATAAACGAGACATGGCTATGTAAAAAAAAAAAAAAAAAAAAAAAAAAAAAAAGCTCACACGGATGAGCAATGAAAAGAAAGCTCACAAAGATGAGCAATGAAAAAGAGAGAAGAAAAGAGATGCTCAAGCATAGAGCAAGAAAAGAAAAGAAAGAAAATAAAAAGATAGCCATGTCTCGAAAATGCAAAATAAAGAGAGGTCAATTGCAATAGGAGTTGTCACTTTTTCATATCCATACACACACGCACTTCTTGATCAAGGTTACATGACTTGGCTTCTCCATGGATCCTTTCTTTTGGCTTAGCAATATTTGTGATACAAGTATGCCTCTCTCATTCCCTACCGAGCTCCACATACAAGCCTAAGAAGTAGGAAAAAGAGAGGCAACACAATGCCTTGGTGAGGAAAACACTTTTTGAGCGATTCAAGAGAATCGAAGAGGAGCGGGAGTCATGTTGTTTATTCTCAAAACTTTCAAAAACCCAAGGTGCTTAGTGAGCAAAAGTATAGTGACTTGAGTCATGAGCTGTTCCACTTATCAATCATCCAAGAATGCATGTTAGCCACCGTCATGTTCACAAGTAAAACGGTGTGGCTTGTAATAACATGTGTGCAGGTCTCTAAGGGAGAGATCTCTCAACTTACGCTCCCACTTTTACTCGAGGACGAGCAAAGAGCTAAGTGTGGGGGTCTTGTTGACGGTCCTTATGGTCCAATTTTACCGTCAACATGTTGCATCTTTTTGAATCAAACACCATCACCAAGAATAGACATAGGGATTATTTCTAACAAATTCCACTAGTCTTGGTGAAATTATGAATGCGAGGTGCAATTCATATGAAAACGAGGGAAAACATGCACGAAACATGGACTTTGCAATCGACGGATTTTCCCCGGACTAAAGAATATAGTCCAAAAGCCCAAAACCACAAAACAGAGCCTCAACATCAAACCAAGCAAGTGGATTGGGCCGGTACACAGCCAGGGGAAGGCACCGAGAGAAGAATCAAGCCCGGGGAGTCCGAGGCCGGTTCGGTCGAACCACCCTAGTGGGTTCGGCCGAGCCGACAGGTGGGCCCCCGGCCCATCTTTCTCCGGCGGTTTGTCACCGACGTACGGAGGTCGGTTCCACCTGCAATTAATGCCACCGACGTACTGGAACCGCCTCCAAGTTGCCGACCTTCCAAGGCTATAAATAAAGGGGTACACCCCCTCTCTCAACACACCACCAACATCAAGATACAAGACAAAACTCTCATCCTTAGGCCAAGGGCCTCTTGTATCTTAGTAGAATAGGAGAGAGGGCAAGGAAGAGGAAGGAGTGTTCCTCCCTTTTGCAAAGTGGAGTAGTATTTCCTTTTCTTTTACCTTGGCGTGTAAACACTCTTTTTGGTGATTTATACGTGGTGATCTACTTATCTATCGTGACATATCTTTGTGTTAGACGTAATTCTTGTTATACTTGTTTACGGGATCATCGCTTCGCAAGAAGTACTCTAGCTTTACGAACTCGGTTCTAGGCCGAGGCTAGAGTAGTGGTCAATAGCATAGACGTGGTGTCTAGAGCTGGAGATCGCCTTTGTTTGTTGTGTGCCCCACGGTTTGTAGAGGTAGGTGGCGGGAAGTGACAGCCCTGTCATCCAAAGGAACCCTCCACGTTCGGGTACATAGTAGAGCTTTCGTAGACCGGAGTGGCTTGGCGAGACCAAGCCTAAGACGGTGCCCGAAGTAAACAAGTCTAGCTTGCGTTCGTCTACCTTTAAAGGATAAATAGATAAGAGTCACCCTCTCGACCCTATTTTGCTACGTTGTCTTGGTTGTCCTTGGGTAAACTAACCTTGTTGCAGAAATACTCCGTTCCCTGCGGATATAAATACGATACCTTGGAATACTTCCGGGTGAAGTGCTACAACGGTATTCCGTGCGCTTGCGGATTTATTCGTGACGTAAGAAATACCAACAGGTTGCCGATACTTTGCCCGACGGACGCACCAACCCGCTCAAGCCCTCCAAACTATACCCGTTACTTTTCCCTTTGCGGTGCAGGGTTTGGACTTGGTCGGCCCTTTGAAAAAAGCGCCGAGGGCTTCACCCGATTACTCGTCGCGGTCGACAAGTTCACGAAGTGCATCGAGGCTCGAGCCATCGGCAAGATCCGCTCCGAAGAGGCGGTCGAGTCCTTCCTCGACATTGTCCATCGTTTTGGCGTTCCCAACACGATAATCACGGACAATGGCACACGGTTCTACGGGGAAGAAGTTCCTCGCGTTCTGCTGGATCCCGTTGGGGTTCGGATGCTTGGAGCTCCGGCCCGTTACGGAACATCATCGCCCGTAGAAAATCGTTCCCCGGGTCCCCAAGCCGCGCTCGTGGAGATCCAAGAACGAGACCACGTAGCCACGGGGAGGCTCGGGGTGAGACTCGTTGCCGGGGAGCCTCCACCATCTATCGGGACGGCGATCACGCAGCAGGCCTTACGCCACCGGGCGGTCGAGCTCGGCCCTCGTCGTCGTGGAGCGGGTCCAGGTCGACATGGCTAGGGAGAAGGCGAAGGCTCGGGAGCTCGGTGAGCGAAGGCTAGGGCAAAGAAAGCGAAGGCTAGGGCGGCGAAGGCAAAGGCGGAGAAGGCAATGGCGCGTGGGAGCCAAGGGACCCGGCGTGCGATGGCATAAATAGGGGCTGCATCGGACGGCCGCGACCCTTCCACTCCGCGGCGGGCCCCACGATCGCCACTACTCTCGTAAAATCTCTTAAACTCTCTCACCCCGATTCTCACGCCACCACCTGCGGGTATGCGGCCCGGCAGCCCGTACTAACTGCGCGGGCCCCACCACTACCACGAAGAAACCGACCCCGTGCTGCGCGGGCCCGCCACTACATGCCGACAACGGATAAGGACACGCCTCGATCTCCGAACCATGGAAGCCGAGACGGTGAAAATCCCACGCTCGCTTACGCACTTTTTGTCCTTTTGTATTCCCTCACCTGCAGGCGAAGACGGGAAGGGCACACGCCCGAGGGAGCGGTTCGACCTCCCACCAACTTCCTTCAAGGTCGAACGCTCGACCTTGGAACTTGACCGACCGAGGCGCGACCTCGAAGGTAAGCGGGGATGAGAGGCTGAAAGCTGTCTCGACGGCCCTACCCGGCCGAGGTTCGAAGGTTGGCCCAAGCGAAAGGGTTCGACGGCCGCCTCGAGCAACATGTCCCGAGCCGGGGAGTGACGTCGATGGGTCCACCTAGCGGCCGCGACCCACGCGCGCCGGCGCAACGGGCGTCGGCCGACACGTTCGAGTCCCGGTCGACCTCGACTAAGGGGAGTCTCATCGTAGAGAGGCATCGAGCCCCGAAACCTAGCGAACGGTTTTGGGTCCCAATCGAGGGCGACCGCACGGATTAATGAAGTAGTCCCCGGCGGGCCCGACGGAATCTCTTCGACGAGAAACCGCAACTTCACTCGAGCTTTTCCTGTTCATCGAGCTCACCGAGCCCTACGTGTCGGCCCTTCCGGGCGAATCGCGGACCTGCTCTACCCTCCGTCGTACGAACGCGACGCGGACGGGGAAAACGACTAAGACGAACCGCCTCTCGATCGGCCGTCCGCACGGCGCGGAGGGCTCGGGGCCGGCATCGCAAACGAGAGGTCCAACGACGGGACTGCGTTCGGCTAGCGACTCGGCCCAGGGCATAAGTCTACGACTTATCCCCCGGCTCGGGGGCTACGGTCCACCGGACGCGCTCGCGCGCATCCAACATGGAATCGACTCCCGGCTCCTGGAAAGATCCCCGGGCGAGTCCTCGACTCACCCGAGGGCTCGGGAGCTACTGTCGAGGGAAAAGATTAACGCTGCCACATGGCAGCGTCCGGACCCACCTAACGGAGGGTTAATACAACCACGTCATCACTAGAGGCCGGCCCGCGTCCGTACGAGCCAGCCAGGAAACGACCACGGCGTCTTACTCAAGGACGTCCGCCTCGCACGACCATGACGCTTTGGTCAAGGGGTTCCGTCCCGCACGACCTTGGTCACTCGACACTCACACTCGTGTCGAGTCTTAAACTCGGCACTAGTACTACCCGGACCCTCACGAGCGTGGAATTCGATGGTGCAACACACGGAACACACGGGAACACGCGATTTTAGATAGGTTTAGGCCCCTCGAATCGAGAGTAATACCCTACGTCCTGTTTGTTATGTATTGCCTTTAGCGATTTGCTAATTGCAAGATCTCGAGTGTAGGAACTTGTCCTAACTTGTCCGAACTTCCCTTTCTATGGGCCCCTGCCCCCGCCTTATATGTCCGGGGAGGCAAGGTTACATATAGAATCCTAGTTGGATACAATATCTACATACTTAGAAACTCTATCTCGTAAGCTTCCTTATCAATTCGAGTCCTACTCGGTTGGTCTTGTACTTTCCTTGAGGATTAATCCAGTCTTGTTGTCCGCCTCTGTTTCCATACCGGTCTTAGGGAACCTTCCGGAATCCTATACCGGTCGGACACCACTCGTGGGCCCACCCGACCAGTCTTATGTCTTCAATATGCCACCATATCCTTGACGAATCATTCTTCCGACCAATGTATACCCATAAGGTAAGTCTACGACAGTGACCCCGAGTAATTTTTCATTTGACATTGAATAAGACCGACCGGTCTTCGCATGTTGGTCCGATTCCAATGTTAAATTAAAAAGAACTCCAATCTTCTACGATACTTCTTCTTTCTTCAAGATGCTTCAAAAATTCAAAAAAATGGTATTTTATCCTCCATACCACCCGATTAGGTGTGCAAAAACAAAAGTATTTTCCTTCTAGTGCGCCGGTTAGGTGCACCCAATTGAGTATAGCCCCGACTCTTGGATCATTTGAACTCCTTTCAAATAATGCAAGAGTCCACTAGTTGATTCTTCATTATTTCCTTCAATATGCAATTTCTATAGACCGCTCCCTTCAATTTCTATTATTTTCCACTTCCCGAGATCTCTGCAGACCGCTCTTGAACACGGTGCACCGGTCGGGTGCACTTAATTAGGTATAGCCCCCGACTCTTGTATCATTTGAGGATCGCAAATAATGCAAGAGTCTTTCTTGAGACACTATGCTTTATTATTTTCCATCAAATCACATTCCACTCAGCAATTTCTGCCAAGAACATATTTTTCGAGACCGGTCATACCGGTCGAATTTCATATCTCCTGGATATTTACACCAGTTTCACATAACAGATCGCCTAAATCGGTCTGAACTCATAATCCGCTTAGTGACATTTCACTAAGAACCAAAATTCTGGTTGATCGGACCGGTTTCCCAATTATCTTACATCGACTCGAGTCTCCAAGGCCTATAATCAGCCGAATGATTAACACCCGGGGCCTAAGGCATCCAATTTCACAATACTTAGTTAGGCAAGACCTAATTGTTTTCGATCTAACCGAGTCTCATTATTCAATTTCCTCAAACAATCCAAATTGATATTCCAATGTTATTGCGATCGGGCACTCCATACCTCGGACCGCTCAAACATTTGCAAAATAGCCCCGTGATTATTCAAATCACGTAGACCATTTCACTGTAACTCTTAACATCTTCCGCCAAGAACATACTTTTCGACCGGTCCGGACCGGTGTCAAATCTCATACTCCTGGTGATTCGCATCGGTCATAACCGATATTCCGCTTATCGAATATCGCTCAAATCCAAATTCCTGATTGATCAAATTAGTCGCCAAAATTCACACAATAAACTCGAATTTTTCACACCTATTATCGATCGAATGATTGACACCCAAGGCCTAAGGTTAACCAATCGATCGGACAACAGTCTTCAACCCGATCGGTTTCTTGTATAAATCACTCCAGAAATCATATATTCTAGGCTAAAAATGCTTAACGGACCGAGCGTCGAACACTCGGACCGGTCATCACAATTGGCAAAAGAGCCCCCGTGATTATCCAAACCACGTGGACTTCTCCTCCGTCACCGCACCCAAGACCGGAAGCACCGAGTACATCAAGCGGAGCCGAGGCCTAGTTTATAGTCCATTGTATACTGTAAAAACAATTTAAGAAGTACATAAATGTGCTCATATGAAAGTAAATACTCCAATGTTTTAGTTACTCGCAAATCTCAAATTATTTCCAGATTCTTGACCGGTATTTATATGCTTTCCTTACTTCAACATATAAGATTTTCTCCTTTCGCGCAAACTGCAGCGGTCCAGATTAATCATTATATGCCTAATGTAATTTCAACTTTAAAAACCGGTCACTCCAACTTCAAAAAACTTAAATTTTACCATCCAGATTCAACCAATCAAGTCTATGACCAAGCAACGATTGTTAATTCAACACAAACCAACCATGACATGACCACTGGCTCTAATCAGCATTAGGTATAGCTCATAGCGGCGGTCTATTTAACAAAATCGTGCCGTATAGAAAAAATGACCGATCTTATAACTCGGGATCACAAATTATTAACCGACCGCTCTCAAATAGCAGCCCATAACCTGGTAAATTAATTCAAAGTTAAGATTCCAAGATAAATAAAACAATGCGAGATAGGGAAAGATTGACATATTTCATATTATCAAAAAGCTATCATGAGCATCACATTATATAAGTTTAAACACAAAAACTTAAGTGTAAAAGCGACTTAGCTGGTTTATTGGGCGTAGCTCCGAGCCGAGCCGAAGATGAAGTAGCCGATCGATGAGTAGTTTGATAGTCGCGCTTAGCTCAAGACAACATCTCCATGCAGCAGACAACGCGATGAAGATGGTTCAAGGCGACACAATCGGTCAAAAGCGAAGATTAGCAGCCGCGCTAATGCTCAAGACCACGTCCGAGCAGCGATGGCGCTCGAAGTTGAAGCCGACGATCGATGAAAGTTGTTGAAGACGGCGCGACCGATCGAAGCGAAGATAAGCAGCCGCGCTAATGCTCAAGACCGCGTCCGAGTAGCAGCGGCGCTCCTAGTTGAAGTAGATGACCGATGAAGGCGGTTGAAGACGGCGCGACCGATCGAAGCGAAGATAAGCAGCTGCGCTAATGCTCAAGACCGCGTCCGAGCAGCAGCGGCGCTCCACGTCGGAGTTGACGACCGATAAAAGATGTTGAAGATGGCACAATCGGTCAAAATTGAAGATTAGCAGCCGCGCTAATGTTCAAAACCGTGTCCGAGCAGCAGCGGCGCTCGAAGTTGAAGGCGACGACCGACGAAAGGCTGTTGAAGACGGTGCGATCTGTCAAAATTGAAGATTAGCAGCCGCGCTAATGCTCAAGACCGCGTCCGAAGAGCAGCGGCGTTCGAAGTTGAAGGCGACGACCGATGAAAGCTGTTGAAATTATCGTCATGGCGTCGGTCATGGCTCGGTGGCATCGATCTTCGTCGTCACAAGACGGCTATCACCGCACCGGTCGTCGTCGTCGTTGCGTTAGCGATCGTCATCCTACACCGGTCATCGCTCCACGACACCAATTGCCGTTATGCGGAGGCAGCGGTCGTCGTCTCGTGACACCGCTCGTCGTCGTCGTCGTGGCGGCGATCGTCGTCTGCGACACCGCTCGTCGTCGTCGTCGTGACAATGATTGTCGTCCTGCACCGGTCCCTCACAAGCGTGGAATTCGATGGTGCAACACACGGAACACACAGGAACACGCGATTTTAGACAGGTTCGAGCCCCTTGAGTCGAGAGTAATACCCTACGTCCTGTATGTTATGTATTGCCTTTAGCGATTTGCTAATTGCTAGATCTCAAAGTGTAGGAACTTGTCCTAACTTGTCCGAACTTCCCTTTCTATGGGTCCCTGTCCCCGCCTTATATGTCCGGGGAGGCAAGGTTACATATAGAATCCTAGTTGGATACAATATCTACATACTTAGAAACTCTATCTCTAAGCTTCCTTATCAATTCGGAGTCCTACTCGGTTGGCCTTGTACTTTCCTTGAGGATTAATCCGGTCTTGTTGTCCGCCTCTGTTTCCATACCGGTCTTAGGGAACCTTCTAGAATCCTATACCGGTCGGACACCACTACGTGGGCCTACTCGACCGGTCTTATGTCTTCAATATGCCACCATATCCTTGACGAATCATTCTTCGACCAATGTATACCCATAAGGTAAGTCTACGACAACTCGACCTTGTGACTCGACCGTCGACCGCATTAACTCCCAAGCTGCCCCGGCGCCCACGCGGGCGTGACTCGGAAATCATTGGAGGGAGGCCCGAGCCCATCCCTCCTGCCACCACCTGCGCCGCACGTCGATGAGACGTCCCGTTCCTGTTGTTCGGCAGGAGTTGGCGTGGACCGTAGGGTTCGGGAGGAACCACCGCCCACCGACGTACGGACGTACGACCCCCGTCACGTCCGTCGAACAGGTGTAGCTCAAGGTGGTCGGGGGATCTTTAGCACGGACGTACGACCCCCGTCACGTCGGTTCTCGACGACCGGACTTGACCTATGACGAACGCCCGATCAAAGTTCTCGACACCAAGGATCGATTGACTCGACATCGAACAATTAAATTCTACAAGACTTAATGGATTCTTTAGCACTATCGTCTAGTCGCTTCAATCGTGAATCTCGGGGCGAGATTCCCGAGACAGACCGACCCACGGATCGAAGATCCCGAGGTGCTTGTTTAAGCGGACACAAGATAATACAACAAGCGACGGAGTTCAAATATGACATAGAGAAATTAACATCATTTTACATCAGAGTTTCATGCAGCGGAAAATAAACCAGTTCAAGTTTGAAAATGCGGAAGCGGAAGCGATAATTAACGTCTAACAAATATACATCTCGACGATACATGCGATGGTGATTAATCCGAGCCCATACGGATAACCACGTAGCCAAACACAAGCAGCGGCAAGGCTAGGCTTCCCGGTGGGAAGACCAGCCCTCCGGGATCTGCAAGTCCTAGGGCGAGTACACCAACGAGGCAATTTATATGCATCATCCGTATTACCGAAAAACAACATAGGCACAAAGCCCGAGCAACTAAAGCTCAACAAGACCGACCCGTCAAAAGGTTCACAAACCGACTCCTAGACATGCAAGGCTCGAGAGGAGTGTACTGATTTTTCGGAGTATAAAACCGCGACTAAGCGGTGGATCCTTACTTTCAATATTATTGCCAGGTTTAATATTAGATAAATAAATTCAGTGATCATGCAAGAGGAACATAAATATAAGTGTGGCATAAATAATCAAGTAACCTCATCAACAACAATAACCGAGCAAGTACCATTAGCATTTAGAATTTAAATTCAAGTTATTTCTACGATGTGACTCGGTGAACAAGCGGGTACTCATTACTGCGAGGGACGGTGATCCGTATCAATTTTACACCAGCTAGGAAAAACCCGAAGCACACGACATACGCATCATTTAAGAACACGTATCTCAACCTTTCACAAAGGTGTCATTCAAGCGGGAAGGGTACCGGATCTCCAAAGTAGCCAGCAGCACATCGGTAACGTCGTGAGCCTACTACCCACTCCTTGCGCGGGCACAACGACCGGAGACCGGGGTGATCTTCCATAGTACAACATCTAGTGCTACATAAGCTTACTAGTCCCCAATAAAACTAGCATGTACTCGGTACAGTTCAAAACTTGTCCGAAGGGGCCAACAACGATACGGTCCTCAACCGACACGGACGGGGCTACAACCTTGCAAACCATGCCCTCGTAAGGCACATGTGCCTGCCCTTTCCTCTACTGGCTCTGTCCACGTCTCAACTTTTAGTTGTTTACACAAACGGTCCGCCACCTTGCTAGACAAGCCCTATCCAGGCCCTTGCATGTGATTAACAACTTGTTCTACTAACATTTGAGTTATTTACCTTGTGTACCGTTGATCCTAGAATTAAGCATAGCAAATATTCTAGTAGGCTAACTGTACCAGTATAACATCTACATAGGATTCATCCGGGGACAATGCAAGTGGATTTTCAGCCAAATACCTAGACTTAATGCACAATACATTCTAGACAGTCTAGCAATTGTGATACTGAAAATAAAAAATTTAAAACTGGGAGGATGCACCGGGGCTTGCCCGGGGCTACTACAACAGAGTTAGGGTCTTCGATGTCGGGTCTTGATTGAGAGAGATATCCTTCGAAGATCCTCAACCGGCACTTCAACGTTTCCTAAATAGCGGAATGTCAATATCGATGAATGCAAGGATATGCAAACAATATGGATGATGTCGATGTATGAATGATACATTCAAAGAAAACAGAAATAATATGTTACGTAAGATGGTTCTTGAAGACATATGCTTAAATATAATTTTTATTTTAAAGTATGCTTTCATTATCACATGTAATAATGAAGTACCTAATCACAATAATTAAAGGCATTTAAATGACATGATCACATTTGCAAGGGTTCTGTACATATGTATTATACAAGAGCTATATACAGGACATAGCAAAATAATAACAAGTTTCATCATTTTATGTGGAGAGATTTTAACTTTAAACATAAAAGCAACGGTTTCTACAAACAAAATTCCCTAGGAAATTACTGGGTGTAGATATGGACATGGGGTAATACAGGGTGACACTATATGATTTTAGTGACATTTAGGTTCTGGTATTACATTTATTTGATGCATAAATTAATTGTTGAAATTTAAATATGATAAGCCAAGCATTAAGAATACAATGATATACATGCAGGAACATTATGAATATGATGCATCATATGATAAGGCGTGTTCAGAGGAATCCAAAATAATTTAGTTTGCATCATTTGCATTTCTAGATAAAAAGATATTAATTAAATAGGGTTTACAAACTTATAATTGTTCTGGAAACATTATGCAGCAAAAATGAGTTTTATCAGTACCAATAAATAGTACTTGTTGTAAGGAATCCAACAAAATTGGATTTGCTCAAATTGGAGCTCTAAATATTTAGTTATGATTTTTTCTAATTTAATTCAATTTCCTGGACATTTTACAAAAATGCCATTACAAGGTCTGAATTGGACCAATCGAGGCAGAGCCACACAGAGGGTTACGAGACTTGCGGATCGGGTGTGGCTATAGGCCATTTTGGATCCGGGGCTTGTCGCCCGTGGTGTGGCTCACCGGAGTTGGGCGGCGCATGGCGGAGGGAGCTGCCGGAGATGGGCGAGACTGGACGGGGAGCTCACCCAAGTGTTGTGCACGGCGAGGCGAAGTGGTTGGAGGTGGTGCGCAAGGTGGAGGAGCACCGGAGATGGCTCAACCGCCGGCCATGGCAGGTGCGAAGGTTCGGTGGTGGCGGGAGCTCGCCACGGTGGAGGAAAATCCTTTCTTCTTGGCCGCAGAGTTTCGGTGGAAGCGAGAGGAAGCACGGCATGGGATTCGTTGTCCTTGAAGATGACCGAAAGGTGGTGCTCATCCACGAGCGCAGACGTCCGGCGGGTGGTGGCTGGGGAACACTCCATGGCGTCCTGCTCGGTTTGGGAAACAAAGGGGAAAGATGTCGGGGGGTGCGGCAGGTCAACGCGCACGCACGGGAGGAAGATTCAGGGGAAGAGGCTCACCGTGATGGGCGAATTTGTGCTCGAGGACGGGCACCGCCGGCAATGGCGAGCGGACGGGATTTTTTTCCAAATACTTGCGGCTCGGTGCGGGGATGGGGACGGCGCGGCCGTGGGAGCTAGAGGGCGCTAGTGCGCATCCATTGGCGTGCTCGGCTCGGGCTGGCGTGCTCTGTAGCCCCGGGGCGACGGAAGCTCAAGGGGGCGGCAATGGAGATTGTCTTCGTTTGCTGCTGCGCTGCAGGAGAGGGAGGAGAAGAAGTGAGAGCTGAGAGCGAGAGGAGGGGTGGGCCCGAGAGAATATTCCAAAGTATCTTTTCTATTTTCTGTTTGTGGGTTTTTGGTAAAAGTAAAGGCTTAAATAAATTACTTCCCGTGCTCAAAAATTCCAAACAAAAATCCTAGCATGTAGTACTTCACTTGGATTAGACATGCAAGGAAGGTTTGAGTCCAAACTCTCTCTGATTTAATTTTGATAATTCATCAAAAAGGGGTAAAAGTTAATCTTCTCGAATTTTTATAGGGAGTTCTACTTATCCAAATGACATGGGACTTGTTCCCAGATTTTTCTTGTCACTTTTTCTACAACATTTATTTTTGCCAGGTGCAATTGTTATAGGAAAATTTTGACTTGTAGTTCAACCCAATATTAATTTATTTGAATTTGCAATTCAAATCACTATGCATGTGACCAAAATTTTTATATTGGGGCTCTACAGAGTCGTTAGGTAATTGTAGAATTTTTAGTTGAGACGTTCGTGACACCGGGGTGTCACAGCCCTCCCTCCTTAAGGAAATCTCGTCCCGAGATTAACGTCGGACTAGAGGAAGGTTAACGTGTCATACCTGAGAGTTGATGCAAAAATCCTGGATAATGAGTACGTAAGAATTCTGCTGATTCCCAGGTTGCTTCATCTTCGGAATGATTATTCCATTGGACTTTATAAAACTTGATTGCTCGCTTCCGAGTGACCCGTTCTTTTTCATCCAATACTTTCACCGGATGCTCAGAATAGGTTAGGTCAGGTTGCAAGCGTGAATAATCTTCCAAGACAACATCCACTGGTGGCTTGAGACATTTCTTCAGTTGAGACACGTGAAAGATGTCATGCACACCCGATAGATTGATCGGCAATTCCAACTTGTATGCTACCGGTCCACATTTCTCAATTATCTTGAATGGACCGATATAGCGGGGAGCTAACTTTCCTTTGACTCCAAACCGCTGAATACCTTTCATAGGTGATACCCGAAGGTAGACATGGTCACCCTTTTCAAAAGCTAGAGGCCATCGTCTTTTATTCGCATACATTTCTTGCCGTTCTTTTGCAGCTCTCAAATTTGCTCGAATAATCCGAACTTTCTCTTCGGCTTGCTGCACAAGATCAGGTCCAAAGGTAACTCTTTCTCCAGGTTCAGACCAATTGAGTGGAGTTCTACAGCTGCGACCATATAATGCCTCAAACGGAGACATTCCTGCGCTCTCTTGATAACTGTTGTTATATGAAAATTCAGCGAGAGGCAAGTGGTCATCCCAATTACCACCATGTGTCAAAACACAGGCCCTAAGCATGTCTTCCAATATTTGGTTCACACGCTCAGTTTGTCCATCGGTGGCAGGGTGATAAGCTGAACTGCGAATTAACTTGGTGCCCAAGGATGCATGTAGCTGTTCCCAAAATCGTGCCACAAATTGAGAACCACGATCTGAAATTATCGTCTTCGGTACACCATGCAAGCACAATATTCTGGAGATATAAAGCTCAGCATATTGGCGAACGGAATAGCAAGTGTTGACCGGTATAAAGTGGGCTGATTTTGTAAGCCGATCAACAACAACCCAAATGGAGTCATGCTTCCGAGAGGTGCGAGGGAGACCAACAATAAAATCCATACTGATGTCTTCCCATTTCCACTCGGGAATGCTTAACGGTTGTAGCAATCCGGCTTTCTTCAAATGATCAGCCTTAATGCGTTGACACGTGTCACATTCCGCGACATAACGTGCGACTTCCCGCTTCATCCTAGTCCACCAAAAATTTTCTTTCAACCCTTGGTACATCTTGTTGCTACCTGGGTGAACTGAATATTTGGATTGATGAGCTTCATCCAAAATTTTGCGACGTAACTCAAAATTTTTGGGAACTACCAAACGGTTATTGAACCATAGAACACCGTTGGTATCTTGCTGAAAACAAGCAGCTTTGCCATCCTTAATTTTCTGCCGAATGTGTGCCATGCCCGGATCATCTTTCTCGGGCGGCGATCACTTCATCTCGGATGGTAGAATGAATGGCCAAATTATGTATGGCTGCAACCGGTGAAATATGAACACTTGATTCATCGGAAGGGACATCCTTTCTGCTGTTCTCAAATTCCAAATTCAGGTTATTGCAATGCACTTTTCGGCTCAATGCATCGGCTACAACGTTGGCTTTACCGGGGTGATAATGAATTTCCAACTCATAATCCTTAATTAGCTCAAGCCATCTACGTTGTCGCATATTCAAATCAGATTGTGTGAAGATATACTTGAGGCTCTTATGGTCTGTGTAAATGTGCACAAGATTTCCCAACAAATAGTGCCGCCATATTTTCAGTGCAAGAACCACTGCGGCTAACTCCAAATCGTGAGTTGGGTAGTGCTCTTCATGCTTGCGCAATTGCCGAGATGCATAAGCAATGACACGGCCTTCTTGCATTAGCACACAACCAAGTCCCGTTCTAGAAGCATCACAATACACATCAAAAGATTTTGTGATATCGGGTTGAGCCAAAACGGGAGCGGTGGTCAGCAACTTCTTCAAATTATGAAAAGCCTCTTCACACTGTTTATTCCAATCAAACTTCACATTATTTTGTAGAAGCTTGGTGATAGGTTTTGCCAACTGAGAAAAATTAGGAATGAATCGTCGATAGTATCCAGCTAGTCCAAGAAAACTGCGAACTTGAGAGACAGTTTTAGGTGGCTTCCAATTCAGCACATCTTGAACTTTTCCAGGGTCAACTGAGATACCCTCGGCTGAAACCACATGACCAAGGAATGGTACTTGTTCCAACCAAAATTCACACTTGCTGAATTTAGCGTAAAGCTTGTGATCACGCAATCGTTGCAACACGATACGGAGATGTTTAGCGTGCTCTTCTTTGGATTTGGAATAAACAAGAATGTCATCGATGAAAACAACAAGAAACTTGTCTAACTCCGGCATGAATATTGAATTCATCAAGTACATGAAATATGCCGGAGCATTGGTCAATCCAAAGGACATCACCAAATATTCATAAAGCCCGTATCTGGTGCAGAATGCGGTCTTTGGAATATCTTCTTCTCTGATTTTTATCTGATGGTAGCCTGAGCGGAGATCAATTTTTGAAAAGACCTTGGCACCAATCAGCTGATCAAAGAGAATATCAATGCGTGGCAATGGATACTTATTTTTGATGGTGACTTCATTCAGCGGTCGATAATCGACAACAAGGCCCAAACTTTTGTCCTTTTTCTTCACAAACATGGCAGGACAACCCCAAGGTGATGAACTTGGGCGTATGTATCCTTTGTCCAATAATTCTTTCAGTTGGATTTTCAGTTCTGCCAATTCATTTGGTGCCATCTTGTACGGTTGACGAGAGGTCGGAGATGTTCCCGGTTGTAACTCAATTTTGAATTCAACATCCCGGTTAGGAGGTAAACTAGGTAGGTCATCCGGAAAAACATCTTGGAACTCACGGACAATTGAGATATCATCCATCGATTTTTCCTCCAAATGATGGACAACAATGGTAGTTTTTGGAGATAGGTGTAAAAGAATGGAATCAGATCCATAAAGTGGGGAATTTAAATGGACGATACGAGGTGCAATGTCTAGCATAGCCTTATGAATTGTCATCCATTGCATGCCCAAAATAAAATCTATCCCTTGCTGTTCTAGCATGATAAAGGTGGTAGGATAAATTTTTCGGTTCAATTCCAAAGGTGCTCTACTCAAAACTTGATTAGCAATAATTTTCCCACCAGTAGATTGAATAACATATGGTGTGCTAATAGTGTGGGTGAGCAACTTATGAGTTCGTATGCAAGACTTGCTAACAAAATTATGAGATGCTCCAGAATCGAATAAAATGACAATTGGGCATTGGTTTAACAAGAACGTACCCGCAAGAACTGGTTCACCCTATGGAACGTCTTCAAGGTTGGTGAAGTTAACACGTCCGGTCCTATTTGCTTGCCCACGCTGCTGGTTTGCAGCTCTCACGTGCTTGCCTTCCAGCTTCACTTCGGGGATAAGTACAATCCTTAGCAAAATGACCATTTCGGCCACAGTTGAAGCATGGATGTGGGTTGTACTGTCCAGAAGGCTGTGCAGAGTGTGCATTAAGATTTTGCTGCTGCTGAGCTGCACGTGGTGCATACTGCTGCTGCTGAGGGGGTGGAGCATTGCCTTGCTGAGGTGGACGGCCAAAAGGTTGCTGCGGCGGACGATAGAATTGCTGCTGTGGTGCAGCCCGGAAACGTTGCCCATTAGGTGAAGTGTACACAAGCCGGTATTTTGGTGGAGGACCAGACTGTGCACCACCTGTGGGAGCCTTTAGAGCCTTTCTCTTAGGCTCATCTGCTTCAACTTCTCGCTGAGCGTCTTCCTGAATGATGGCAGCATTTATCAGATCATTCAGTGTCCCAGATACTCTGCCAGGTTAGCTTCTCTTTGAGCACAGGATTCATGCCCCTTCTAAAAGCAGCACGTTTCTTCTCTTCCGTATCAGTGTGATGAGGAGCATACTGTGCTAAGTGATTGAATCTCTGGCAGTACTCAAGAACAGTCCTCCCTCCTTGTTTCAAATCTTCAAATTCACGCAACTTGCGTTCCATAAGTCCAGCGGGGATAAAGTGAGAGCGGAAAGCAGTCTTGAATTCATCCCACTCGAACAACATGACCTTCGGGCAGCGAGGCCAAGTAATTTGCCCACCAAGCACTGGCGGATCCTTGCAATTGCTGTGCGACAAACAGTGGCTTCTGAGCATTGGTGCAATTGAGCAAACCAAACTTCGACTCCAAGACACGGAGGAAATGGTCAGCATCCAGAGGTTCCTTAGCATACTCGAACTCTGGTGGCTTGGTGGAGTTGAAATCCTGATAAGTGCTTTGTCGTGGCTGATCATCACGACGTCCACCAGCACGATTAGCATTTTGTGCTATCTGTCGGAGGAGCTCAGTGTCCTCCTGTCGGGATTCTAGTAATGATGCAAGCACTTGCGCCAACAAAGGTGGCGGTGGTGGTGGAGGTTCATTGCGACGTCCTCCTTGCTGGGAACTTTCAGCTTCACCTCAACGAGTGTTCACCATGCTGAAAAGAATGAACGTTGTACATTAGTTTCCCTCATCCCATAGGCAAGGATAAAAATTCTTGAAGGAATTAATGTACAAGAACATTAAAATTCAGAATCGCTCCAAAGAAAATAAGCCAACATGTGTTTCCATTGCTCTTGGAATAAAAATAATGGACACAAGGTTAGTTGACATTGGGCACTTTGTGCGGTAATTGGCATCAAAATGCAACTCTTTCTAGTACAAAAAGGAGATGCATTTGCCTCAGGTGTACAATTCACTTCATCCCAAGGTACAATGAATATCTTAGAAAATTTCGAACCAAAAAGGATCCGAGCTATTTGCTACATGACAATCTGGACAGACCACGTCTTCACTAGACAGCAGTCGAAAAAGTGCACTTTCTGGAAATTTCAGAGTCTACTCATATATTAGGGTTAGCACCACATTACAGAGGACTTCATAAGCTTTCCAGAATGTACTCAAACACATCAATCACATGAATAAATTGTGAGATATGAATTATCCATGGTGACGCATGATCCTAGAAAAATTGTCGGGACCGTCCTTAATGTTTTACTTCCTGAGAGCAGTACTAGAGGAATCAGGCTTTCAATTGAGTTGTAAAAGAAAGTAAACTTTCTAACTTTTCCGACAAGTACTTATTTGCCTCAAGATGATGTGCAAAACTAAAGTTATGAATTTTATACGATGAGGCACCAAATCTGTGAGCATTCTGTCTGGACAGAAAACTGGTCATGATCCATTGACAGATTTGGCCAACTTCCATGCAAAATCATGGGAACCTCATCATACCAAAGTTGTATATGGATAAAATATCTTTCCAACGGTTACTCATGTGAAATTTTTCACCATCTAGAACGAAAGATATAAATTATTTACCAACAGGAGTAAGAATCTGGGTTTCAGGGAACAGACTTCAAAGGTTTCGAATTTGACGCACTTCTCAACATGGTTGAGCTTTGGCAAGAGTTGTGAAATCAGTGGGACTTCCAAGAATTTCCAGAAAGTATTCGTATGCCTCAAAATTCAAAAGGGTCAAATAGATATGAATTTTTCATTCAGCCTGAATGTCGCACATGCTCGCAACAGGACAGCATGAACTGTCTAGCTCGTTTGACATATTCGGAGACTTTCGAAGGCTCAAATGGAGAAAGTTAGATTATGAAACTTGTAGATAATTTCGAAACCTTTTCAGAGAGTATGATACTATGGTTTGACAACATTTAGGACAGGAGCTATGAATTTTTAAAGGATCAGGACAGATTCGTTACCAATTCCAAGATTGAGCTCTAGATTTTTCCTTAAGTTAATATTTTAGCATCTTGGTTATTTAGAACACACATAAAACAATCAGAAGATTGAAAAGGGGACAAGGCAAATTTTAGCTTACGTTATTTGTATGCGATGCCATGATGCAAGTTTATTATTTAACCTAACCGTTCCTCACCAAACGAAAAGAAATAGTTTCACCGTCTCAACGGTGTACGAACTTTGGGTGGCGACCCGCACTCAATCACGTAAGTAAGTCTAAATTATCGTCACACACTTAACTAACGTAGTTATGTACCTGCAAAAGATTCATTTCAGAAACAGTACATCAAATTCAAAAGAAACTACGAAAAGAAGCACAGTTCTACTAGTAACGACCCATGGAAAGGATCGCCTCGTGGTAAGCCACAAGCCAACGAGTGTCCCATATTCTCCGTCCGCGGGCACGGACCGCTAATTTAAATTGCAAACATACCTGAGCCACAGTTGTAGATGCAAGTATTTAAACAAACATAACCCAGGGTTAGCATTGCCACCAACTCTAACATCCTTATATATAATTGGGCATATACTAACGTATTCCTCACCGTATTTACGCCATAGTTTTCAAAAATATGTCATAATTGTTGTATTATGCCGGACTAGGCTCGATACCAGCTGAGACAGACCGACCCACGGATCGAAGATCCCGAGGTGCTGTTTAAGCAGACACAAGATAATACAACAACCGACGGAGTTAAAATATGACATAGAGAAATTAACATCATTTTACATCAGAGTTTAATACAGCGGAAAATAAACCAGTTCAAGTTTGAAAATACGGAAGCGGAAGCGATAATTAACGTCTAACAAATATACATCTCGACGATACATGCGGTGGTGATTAATCCAAGCCCATACGGATAACCACGTAGCCAAACACAAGCAACGGTAAGGCTAGGCTTCCCGGTGGGAAGACCAGCCCTCCGGGATCTGCAAGTTCTAGGGCAGTACACCAACGAGGCAATTCATATGCATCATCTCGTATTACCTGAAAAACAACATAGGCACAAAGCCCGAGCAACTAAAGCTCAACAAGACCGACCCGTCAAAAGGTTCACAAAACCGACTCCTAGATATGCAAGGCTCGGAGGAGTGTACTGATTTTTCGGAGTATAAAACCGCGACTAAGCAGTGGATCCTTACTTTCAATATTATTGCCAGGTTTAATATTAGATAAATAAATTCAGTGATCATGCAAGAGGAACATAAATACAAGTGTGGCATAAATAATCAAGTAACCTCATCAACAACAATAACCGAGCAAGTACCATTAGCATTTAGAATTTAAATTCAAGTTATTTCTACGATGTGACTCGGTGAACAAGCGGGTACTCATTACTGCGAGGACGAGTGATACGTATCAATTTTACACCTGCTGGGAAAAACCCGAAGCACACGACATACGCATCATTTAAGAACACGTATCTCAACCTTTCACAAAGGTGTCATTCAAGCGGGAAGGGTACCGGATCTCCAAAGTGGCCAGCAGCTCATCGGTAACGTCGTGAGCCTACTACCCACTCCTTGCGCGGGCACAACGACCGGAGACCAGGGTTATCTTCCATAGTACAACATCCAGTGCTACATAAGCTTACTAGTCCCCAATAAAACTAGCATGTACTCGGTACAGTTCAAAACTTGTCCGAAGGGGCCAACAACGATACGGTCCTCAACCGACACGGACGGGGCTACAACCTTGCAAACCATGCCCTCGTAAGGCACATGTGCCTGCCCTTTCCTCTACTGGCCCGTCCACGTCTCAACTTTTAGTTGTTTACACGAACGGTCCGCCACCTTGCGAGACAAGCCCTATCCAGGCCCTTGACTTCGCTCTTTCCAAAACAGACTCGTTGGGTTCCATTTACTTAATAAGCATGTGATTAACAACTTGTTCTACTAACATTGGAGTAATTTACCTTGTGTACCGTTGATCCTAGAATTAAGCATAGCAAATATTCTAGTAGGCTAACTGTACCAGTATAACATCTACATAGGATTCATCCGGGAACAATGCAAGTGGATTTTCAGCCAAATACCTAGACTTAATGCACAATACATTCTAGACAAGTCTAGCAATTGTGATACTGAAAATAAAAATTTTAAAACTAGGAGGATGCATCGGGGCTTGCTCGGGGCTACTACAACAGAGTTAGGGTCTTCCGATGCCGGGTCTTGATTGAGAGAGATATCCTTCGAAGATCCTCAATCGGCACTTCAACGTTTCCTAAATAGCGGAATGTCAATATCGATGAATGCAAGGATATGCAAACAATATGGATGATATCGATGTATGAATGATACATTCAAAGAAAACAGAAATAATATGTTACGTAAGATGGTTCTTGAAGACATATGCTTAAATATAATTTTTATTTTAAAGTATGCTTTCATTATCACATGTAATAATGAAGTACCTAATCACAATAATTAAAGGCATTTAAATGACATGATCACATTTGCAAGGGTTCTGTACATATGCATTATACAAGAGCTATATACAGGACATAGCAAAATAGTAACAAGTTTCATCATTTTATGTGGAGAGATTTTAACTTTAAACATAAAAGCAACGGTTTCTACAAACAAAATTCCCTAGGAAATTACTGGGTGTAGATATGGACATGGGATAATACAGGGTGACACAACATGATTTTAGTGACATTTAGGTTCTGGTATTACATTTATTTGATGCATAAATTAATTGTTGAAATTTATATATGATAAGCCAAGCATTAACAATACAATGATATACATGCAGGAACATTATGAATATGATGCATCATATGATAAGGCGTGTTCAGAGGAATCCAAAATAATTTAGTTTGCATCATTTGCATTTCTAGATAAAAAGATATTAATTAAATAGGGTTTACAAACTTATAATTGTTCTAGAAACATTATGCAGCAAAAATGAGTTTTATCAGTATCAATAAATAGTACTTGTTGTAAGGAATCCAACAAAATTGGATTTGCTCAAATTGGAGCTCTAAATATTTAGTTATGATTTTTTTCTAATTTAATTCAATTTCCTGGACATTTTACAAAAATGCCGTTACAAGGTTTGAATTGGACCAATCGAGGCCGAGCCACACGAGAGGGTTACGGACTTGCGGATCGGGTGTGGCTATAGGCCATTTTGGATCCGGGGCTTGTGGCCCGTGGTGTGGCTCACCGGAGTTGGGCGGCGCACGGCGGAGGGAGCTGCCGGAGATGGGCGAGACGGACGGGGAGCTCACCCAAGTGTTGTGCATGGCGAGGCGAAGTGCTTGGGGGTGGTGCGCAGGGTGGAGGAGCACCGGAGATGGCTCAACCGCCGGCCATGGCGGGTGCAAAGGTTCGGCGGTGGCGGGAGCTCGCCATGATGGAGGAAAATCTTTTCTTCTTGGCCGCAGAGTTTCGGTGGAAGCGAGAGGAAGCACGGCATGGGATTCGTCGTCCTTGAAGATGACCGAAAGGTGGTGCTCATCGACGAGCAAAGACGTCCGGCGGGTGGTGGCTAGGGAAACACTCCATGGCGTCCTGCTCGGTTTGGGAAACAAAGGGGAAAGATGTCGGGGGTGCGGCAGGTCAACGCGCACGCACGGGAGGAAGATTCAGGGGAAGAGGCTCACCGTGATGGGCGAATTTGTGCTCAAGGACGGGCACCGCCGGCAATGGCGAGCGGACGGGATTTTTTTCCAAATACTTGCGGCTCGGTGGGGAAGCGCGTGAGAGGGCGCTAGTGCGCATCCATTGGCGTGCTCGGCTCGGGCTGGCGTGCTCTGTAGCCCCGGGGCAACGGAAGCTCAAGGGGGCGGCAATGGAGATTGTCTTCGTTTTGTCAGCAGCCGCAGAGAGGGAGGAGAAGAAGTGAGAGCCGAGAGCGAGAGGAGGGGTGGGGAGCTCGGGTGAGGCATCGTGGTGGGGGCGAGCTCGGAGGGGGAATGCCACGCGGGCACAGGTGGCAAGCGTGTCCTGTCCCGGTCGGGCGCGGGAGAGAAGACAGAGAAGGAAGAAGACGCTCGACATGTGGGCCCGAGAGAATATTCCAAAGTATCTTTGCTATTTTCTGTTTGTGGGTTTTTGGTAAAAGTAAGGGCTTAAATAAATTACTTCCCGTGCTCAAAAATTCCAAACAAAAATCCTAGCATGTAGTACTTCACTTGGATTAGACATGCAAGGAAGGTTTGAGTCCAAACTCTCTCCGATTTAATTTTGATAATTCATCAAAAAGGGGTAAAAGTTAATCTT
Source organism: Chloris gayana (assembly GCA_031894775.1). NCBI lineage: Eukaryota > Viridiplantae > Streptophyta > Magnoliopsida > Poales > Poaceae > Chloris > Chloris gayana. The sequence continues at coordinate 131,368 of JAUNZO010000027.1, forward strand.
CTCGAATTTTTATAGGGAGTTCTACTTATCCAAATGACATGGGACTTGTTCCCAGATTTTTCTTGCCACCTTCTCTACAACATTTATTTTTGCCAGGTGCGATTGTTATAGGAAAAGTTTGACTTGTAGTTCAACCCAATATTAATTTATTTGAATTTGCAATTCAAATCACTATGCATGCGACCAAAATTTTTATATTGGGGCTCTACAGAGTCGTTAGGTAATTGTAGAATTTTTAGTTGAGACGTTCGTGACACCGGGGTGTCACAATTCCTGTAAGGGGGAGGGTCTGTAACAATCCTAAGAAATAAAAATATATTTCATGTCATTCATAAGCATGTCATCATGTTGCATTTGTGAAAATATTTCATTTGTGTTAAGAAATTCACATGAAATATTAAATTCACCTCAGTTCAAGTAAATCCTTAAAAAGAATTTAAATAAAAAGGAAATAGTGAGTTTAACATTTTCTACTGATTAAACATCATAATTGAAGAATTATGAAAGTACTCTGAAATTATTTTGCTTGGTAAAAATATTTACAAGAAATAAGTAAAGCCTTTCCTTTGAATTTAAATACGAATTTTTAATCCGAAAACTATTTGGAATTTGAACTTGGACTTAATAGGAAAAGTGTTTGAAATAATTTTATTCACAACCCTGAATTTTCGTAGATTTTTCTAAGCTCGGGTAGATCGTTTATTAATTAACCGAAAGAAGGAGGGCCTTTTTGCAAAACGGTCGGGCCAGGCGCAGCGCCAGCCTCTCCTTCTCTCTCTCCCGCGCTCGCGCTCTCACCGCCGCCCGCGGCCGTGCCGCCTCCGGCCGCGCAGCCACGCTCCGGCCACGCAGCCGCTGCGCACCGTCGCTTCACCGCCTTCCCGCCGGATAAGAACCCCCGCCCGTCCCTATCCTTCCCTCTCTCTCTCTCTCTCATTTCCTTGCCATCCCATAGCCATTGCCGGAAGCTCTGCGGAGCAACCCCGCCGAGCCACTCCGGCTACTCCGCGTCCGAACCAACGCCACCACGAGCTCTGCGTAAGCACCCTAAAGCTTCTCCAAGTCTTCAATCGAGTTGAGCACCCCTGTTCCGTCGAGGCGAGGCCGCTTTCCCCGCGGGAGGTCGTCGTCGTTCTTCCGCCGCGGCTCGAAATTCGCACCGTCCGGTGAGCTATTCCGCAACTTCTTTGCATCCACTCGTGCGCAACTCATTTCTCTACATCCTTGGCCACTCCTAACCCACCGTCCTCCGCGAGTCACCGCAGATTTCGCCGTCTTCTCCACGTCCGGTCGCCGCCGTCCGCATCTCCACGGTGAGCACCACCCTCCGGCCATGCTCAAGTTCCTAGGACCTCATGTCGAGCTTGCTCATGCTCCGTTGGAGCTCATAGTCTATTTTTCCCCAATTTTTGGGCGCTCGGCGAGCTCCGCACCGTGCCGGGAGCGCCGCAGCGTCAGGACCTCACCGCCGGCACCTCTCCGGTCAAGCTCATGTGAGCGTGTCACCACCGTTGACTTCGCCAAGTCGTGTAGAGTAGTTTTGTAGTCTCGCGGCGAGCTTTGGGCCAAGTCGGGCCGTCTCCGGTGGTCACGCCGCCGTGGGCTCACCGCCGCGGCGAAGCCACACGCGTTGGATCGCGTGTGGCCACGTGCGGATCACGTGTGGCCAACCCTATGGCCTCGCGTGTGGCACTGTAACACTTTTCAATTTTCAAAAATTCATAGAAAATTAAATAAAAATCGGAAAAAAAGTGAAACTAATTTTGTTAGACTGAGAAAAATACTCTCTACCTGTTTATGAAATAAAATATCTATTTTGAGTATTTTTATTTTATAGGTATTAGTTAATTACCTTCTTTACTTAATAAAAGTTATTATTTTATGCTAGTTAAATGTTTAATTTAAGAAAAGAATTTATTTAAATGAAGGAGATACTGCAGACTGAAGTATTTATGAAAACTGTTTCCCAAAATTAAACTTAAACACCCTCATTTTATGTGATCCCAATTTATTACTTTATGTGATATTGCATAGCATTAACTAATTATTAATTATTAATTAATGAACGTGATTAATGACTAATTATTATTTGATGAACATGATTAATTGTTAATTATTAATTAATGAGCATGATTGATTATTAATTATTAATTAATGAACCCGATTAATTATTAATTGTTAATTAATAAACACGATTAACAAAATTGTTGCACATCATGTCATGTACATTCATGCATGCATGGTTATGATTCGCAACGCATTGTTGGTCGACCTAGGTCCCGACGTGATCGAGGTTCCGTCCGAGGGAGAGACACGAGACGGACACTTCGAAGTCGACTAGCACACCGAGGAAGCTAACCCCGACTCGAATCAAGGCAAGCCCTGGTGCATCTCACCTATGTTTTCAAATATTTTATTTTATCACATAGTTAAGTTATGTTTGTGCATTAGGTGTTAGGGAATGGTTGATACCCTAGATGCATGAGATAGGTTTCTGTTTGTTTATACTATACTCGGTTCGAGTAGCTCAATAGAAGCTAGGCTTAAATTCATAGTGGCAACGGTAGATGTTTTAGGGATCTTAAAGCATGGAGGCTTTAAGTGTTGATGTGTTGACACTAAGATGAAGGAGAGTGTTAATGAAGTTGAGACCGGACGGGCCCGTAGGAGAAAGGGCAAGACGGAGATGAGGTCTTGCAAGGTGGTAGCCCCGTCCGTGTCGGTCAAGGACCGTACCGTTGTCGGCTTAGTTGAACAAGTTTGAACGTACCGTAGTACATGCTGGTATCATGGGCCCAGCAAGCTGATGTACCCTACCGCTCTAGAGATGTAGCATAGCCAACTCTCTTTTATCGGCTGTTAGTGAGAGGTGAGTCTCACGGGAGGGAAATGGGTCGGCCACGAAGGAAGTTTGGAAACGGCTAGTTTTCTGCCAGTGCTAGCGGGAAAAGTTGTCGTATACGACCGATGTGGTGCGTATACGTCGTGTAGTCGGGTTTTGCCAGCTGGTATAAAATCGATTCGAATCGTTGTCCCCCGCAGTAATGAGTACCGCTTCTTTAGCTCGTCACATCGTAGTTAATCAACATGGAAGATGAGGACGAGAGATGAAAGGAATGTTGATCTAATCTCGATCTTTTCTTGCAAACATGATTGCAATAGCTATAGACTGCAAACATAGATGTTAATGAACCTAATGTTGAGCTAAAACATTGAAAGTAAGTATCCACCTTTTATTGTTGTTTTCGCAAAGGAGTAAACCCCACAGCTAGAAAGCCTTTGCATACTAGGCGTCGGCCTTAGCGTGCCATTTTGACTGGGTCTGTCTTGCCGAGTATTAGAATACTCGGGGTTTGTCTCGTTATCGGGGAATGAGTCGTACTTTCACGACTTGTACGGTAGCTTCCCGGAAGAGGAGCAATGTCCCGAGGGAGGTTCCCTCTAATGGGAACGGATCCCGACGCCGTGAAGAGGAAGGACCGTGATGTACGACGGGCTCGAGTACATCACGTTAAACGTTTAGTAGGATTTTGTTGTATAAAGTATAAGTTTCCGCTGCAATACTCGTAGGTTGTTAAACTTCAATGATGTTTATGTTTCCGTTGTATGATGTTTGTATTTTGAAAACCTGGTTGTATTATACCATGCTGTATATATTCTGGCTTGTATGACATGATACACTCGTTGAAACTCACTTCGTCGAGTGTCCCTCTCGTACGGATTCCCTGGATGTCTCGGAGGGGATGTCACACAAGCCCTCTTCCATGCATATCCTGGTCCTCTCCTTGATTGCTAATCACAATACAATCATTAGGTAGCAATCTATTCTAAAAATTATGAAAGGAAAGACTTAGGAATGAGCTCACCTCTAAATTCAATTGTCCGGCGCAAGCTCTAGTGATTGGTCCTTGAATATTCAGTTGAGGAGTGCCATTTGTTTCCAAAGGAGTCATATCCTCATCACAATCACCCATCGAAGTACATAACGCACGTTGATGAAACAAAAAAACTAAAGAAAAAAAAAGATCATCAATCTATGCTCTAGCATCTCCCAAAGGACCTTTGAGTAAGGTCTACTCCATCTTGTGTCTTTTGAACCGTAACATCGTTGGAGCATTTCCCAATCCAAGGACGAATTGTGTCTACCGATTAAAGCTAAGACCACTCAAACCACTTCAACGAAGAATTCACGAGATAGCCGTCGGAGACCTAGAACCTCACCGGCAACTCTACAACCAAAGAAGAACCTCCGAGATGACGCTCCATTCCAAATTGTAACTACGACCCCACCCAAAGACCCCTTTGGCCAACGAGACATTCAATACGAGGCCTTTAGGAAAGAGTGTGGCGCCCAAAGCGTCACCATCGTCAAATCTTTCGATCGGAGTTGAGGTCGGTGATTCACGAGCAATAGGTCCAAAGGAGATGGTTTTGAGATGTCCGCGCCGCCCACACGAGTGGAGGTTGTTGCCGCCGTCGAGCAGCCGCAGCTCATCCATTTGGATCCGAGCAACCGTGTCACTAGGGCAAATACTCTAACCTTGTATCCATGCGCAACAACCGCTAGCGCCTCTTGGGTCGCGCGCAAGAGGGGCACCGCCGCCACCAAGGCAGCCACGGCTCCCTGTTACCACGCCGCCACCATCGACGAGGTAGCCTTGAAGCCACCTAGATCCAGTGTCGCATCACCCCCGGATTAACGCACGAGGACAACGAGAGAATCATTGCCGCACATGAGAACGAGAGATGAGACGAAAAAAAAAGGCCTAACAAAGACCCGCCGCCACCATCATCGTCCTTGTGTGGGTTGTGCCGTCAATCGGTTCTCGCGGTAGCCTCCTGAGGAGAGTGGAGAAAAAGAATGCCCCGGTAACAAAAAAATTCAATAAATCCATCATATTATCTAAATTTATTGCAAAACCATCTACACATTTGGACCTGCTAAGGTGGAGTACCTTTATTATTGACTTAACCCGTTTTGCAACAAAATAACTTGACGTGGAATTTTGAGTGATTTCAAATCGGCGAAATTCTTTATTAATCTATATTTTTGTATTACAAAAGGGGCATCTCCTCAACAATTTATAAGGGTGGAACCCTACCGCATGTTGGGCCCGGATTCGATAAGGAGCCCACATGGATCGAGAATCCTTCTTCTAGAAGGTGGGCCTGGCCCAATAAGAGCTTTAGAACACTCCCTCTTAAGCTCTTTATTGTGATAAATATTGCACGCATTGCCTCATCAAAAACCTTAATGAGAAAACTTCATATGAAAAACTCATAAGGGAAAAATAATACAATGCTTTAATCTTCGTGATTAATGCTTATCGATCTGCATGACCTTATCTTCGAGATAATCCTTTAATTCGGGGATGTGATGTACATAGGGAAGTTCTCCCCCTGTTCCAAGCACTTCTCTAAGTCCGTCAATACCAAGCCAACACTTTTCAAAAATGCAAGCTGGTAATGCCTTTGTGAACATATCTGCGAGATTGTCACAAGTTCGAACATGTGCAACCAAAATCTCTTCCTTCTTTTACAATCATGTGTGTGGAAGAATTTAGGTAACATATGTGACTTTATGTATCCCGATCATATTTGTGCAATACAAGATTTATTATCTTCATAGATAATTTTAGGCGATGGAGTATATGCAACTCTATAAGTATCCAATCTATAGCTTGACTTTCTCCTGAACCACGTACATTTCTTGACAGACTTCAAATGCGATGATCTCCGAATAATTTGTCGATGTAGCAATAAACGAATGCTTCGTTGACTTCTTTGACTTCCGAGAAATTGTAGTTCATGTTAATTCTGTAGTAATTTGAGATCTTCAATTCTTCTCATGTATCGAAGTATTTGCCAATGCCACCATGGTCAATGTCAAGCTATATCTTGCAATTGGATGTATCTATATTGCCTCGTCAAAAACCTTACATGAGAAACCTTCGAGTAAAACTCACTAAGGAAAAGAGTACAATACATATTCTTCTTTATTATTATCTTCATGATAATCTATTATTCAGTCAATAGCAAATATGATCTTCATGATCAAATGAATAAGTGATATTATTCAATATTCTCCCCTCACATGGACATACCTTGAACTTGGCGTTCAATGTATTATCATACATTCTTCAAGAATGCATATTGACGATGGTAAGTAAATATTACCATAATGCTAAGTCATGTAAAGACTTTCTCGGAATCCTTCTCAGATTGTAATGAGAGTAATGGAGTAATATGCTTCGTGCACATATAAGGTTATCCTTTCATATGATAATTCTTTCATAGTATTCAGAATATAGAAGTTGTTGCAATAATACAACATTCTATTTAGATCTTCATGATCATACCAATGCACCAAATACCTTCATGGTATTATATGAAATCATGTTTCTATTGTTCGTATGTACTTTCGAAGTACTCATGATTGCATATTCATTGGGTCGAAATCCTTTAAGGATTAATGGTGTTAGTTTCATAACTCGACTAGTAAAGTCATTCACCGACTTATTCCTTTGTGGATGTATCTCATCTATGAGATGCTCTTCATGAGTCTTAAGTGACACTCCTGCGTGGATGTATCTCTTTAGTGAGATGCTCTTCGTGAGAGTTCTCATTACAATACTCTTCATGAAATTTTCTTTTCTTTAGAGTATCAAATCTTTCGAGGATTTTATCACATCGATTTACATAATCCACCTGATTCATTGCATTTATTCAATATGACTTGCTAGAAACAGACAGAACATTTCATAGGAGTATAAGTCTTCGTGACTTAAGAACCATAAACTTTCACCATTGTTTATGATTCATCCTCAATTGCTTCATTCATTGACCCGATGTAAATGTTGCAAGCATTTATGCCATGGACTTTGTATTCCGATCGGAATTTTCTCTCATTAGAGAAACAATAGCAATATTTAGAGGAAATATTGTTAACAATTCTTCAATTCTCTCCCACATTCATCTTTCAAGATGATTCATAACGATTACATGGTTGTTCTGTATTCCCTCACTATATATGCGCGCTTATGGTGATGGGTTCATCTTCATGATGCTCTTTTTGTGAGATACAAAAGCGAGGAGCTGATTTCATTCATGAATTTTGGTAGTTCCATATTCCATATGCATCATTGTACCTTCTTAGAGTGGCCAACTCTAGAATCATTAATAATTCATAGGAATTGGATAAATGAATTCTATGTCAATCTACCTTGATGATATATATGTAGGCGTCCCTATAATATATCAATTCAATGCTCATTTTACTTCATGTAAAATATAGCATCTAGTTACAACTTCAAGTCGTACTCCTCTTTGCTTCAATGCGAATTCATCCGGCATTCATTCAAGCTCGGTGTGTGCGTATATTCCTTCGTGGAATATTCATGATCATATGTAAGGCATCCATTCCATGGGTTTTCTCTCCTCGTAATGTTGTCATGAGATCATTTTAGTAGCATATTCGATGATGAGCTTTGGCGATGTAACCTCGAGTTTCCATCGCCCAACTTCTTGTGAGTGCCCATACATATATGCTATCATTTCATGGTGAAAATTCTTCAAAAATTCCACGCACTTAATCTTCATATGCAATGAACTAGACATGCTCTAATTTCAATAGAGCAATGATAACGTGTAGTTTCTTTCTATTCTTTCAGCGAAGTTTCAACCGGTATATGTGGGACTTCACAATATCTCTTATGTTGGTGAACGCTTCGACAATTCCTTGAATTCATTGAGATTCCATTTCTTGACATTCATCTCGAGAGAGATGTTTGTCTCCCCTCATGCCTGGAAAATGATCTTCATAAAGATATGATCATTGAATCAAGCCATATATAGGTCTTCACGGAGTGACTCTATATACTTGATTATGGATGAGCTTTCATAGCCAACGTAAACTTTGAGTTTTCGTTGTGCGTTCGTTGTAGTTTGTTGAGGTGGAGAGATTGAAATGTATACAACACATCCAAATATGTGCACCATTCACCAATGGTGGTTGTTCATGTGCAGCATAACCTCAATTGAATTAGTGTTGTTGTATGCAACATTTCTTGCCCTAATGATGGGCAATTAATGATTCTGCAAGATCATAAGTATGAGTTCTGTCTGGACAATAGACATACATAGCTCCACTGCGAGGAAGCGTCTATTAAAACCATGAAGTTCCGAAAAATCCACGACGTGGAGTTAATCGATCCATACGTGTCTCCTTGAATTCGTTCAAGGAATACTAGTGATACTTATTGAATCTTATGCTTCCATTTTGCACATGCGATGTAAAAATCTTCTTGAAGGAATTCTTTGGTCTTCAAGTTATGTGGTTCTCTGCATCATCTCGAGACCACAATGATGAAGTCTATCATGCCACATTTAATATGCTTCTTGATTTGGTGAAGATGTAGTACATGTCGTTCGTCATTTTATGTCCATACTAGTTGGTCATAATAAGACATTCTTCACCTTTATCGTCGTTGATTTCTGCGTGAAACATTTGACATGGATGTTCTTGAAGCTTAACAAGATCTGGTTCAAATCCGGATAAAGTAATGCCTCATGGATTTATAGCCACGTTTTATTCGAGTGGGACGATTGTGGCCTTTCGTGTGCCAACAATCCTACTGTCATTACGAGTGGTAGTGGTGCATCTATCTTCGAGACAGAGCTCCTCATCCATAGCCATTTTACTCTATGAAGTTGAAATCTTCATGCTCATCTTTCTTACTAATGGCAACATCTTCATTTGTGAAATCAATCAAAGGACCTTCGTGGTTCGCTTGAAAGTGCTTGTCAACGTAGTTAGCATCATGTCGTGCATGAAATAATGCTCATCCTATTTACCATACTCTCCTCCTTAATTTGGCTTTTCTCATATGTTCTTCTTGAACATGTTCTCATTCTTCGTGAATAAGATGATATACACTTCAATGTGCCAATGGTTACTTCGTGTATCCATTTAATTAGGGGAGGCAGCAAGGTAATTTAACAAAAACTTCATATTTAAGTTATTTTATGTGTGTTTCTACATGAAAACATCCAGTATACCATAAAATGGTATAATACAAGTATTGTCTTCCATTATGACAATATTTTAAAAAATCCAGGGTGTTATATGCAAAATAACACTCCTGTGAAATTTATGCACTTCTCTATAAATCCGTGGTAATTTGCAGAATTACAAGGGATTCTTGTGAAAATTTCTGGACTACCTTTGGATTTCTGAAATTTTCACCTTTGGATTTCTGAAATTTTCGGAGGCTAAAACACAAAAACTATGTGTTTCTATGTAATTCTAACAATTCTAGGGGCTTAATTGCAGAAACTTCGTGTTGGTACAATTTTCAATAAGTCCGTGGTAATTTTAGTAATCACCGGGGATATTTCGCAAAATTCTAGGACTGTGGGTTAATCCTCGTAAACGTCAAGGTCTTTTGCGTGAAAAACCACGACATGATCCGGCTGTAAAATTTCGAGCATGAGGATATAAAAAGGAGCCGAAACCCTAATCTCGTCACTCTCTTCCCTCACTCCACACATCCGACGACCACCCTCTGCTTTTCTTCTTTGTGTTCTTGCTCAGATCTTACGAGGCACGGCTTCCGTGTGGCCCTGTCCGGAGCCAAGGAAGCATGGCTCGCGGTGCGTGGAGATAGCCGACGTGGGCCCCGTGCCGCGAGCCCGAGGCGCACGCGCCCCTAGCGAGCGGTCAAGCGCAACCTAGCACGAGTCAAGCGCGGCCGGGGTGCGGTGCTGCGGCTCGCGAGTCGTTGCGAGTTGGGGCGCGCGACTAGGCTGCGGCGTCTAGCCGGCTTCGTGCGGGCGGGCCATAGCGGTGCAAGCGGGCGACGAGCGGTCGGCGAGTCCCCGGCGTGCGCGTGGCCGGGGCGGCACAATATGTGCGGTGACCCAAGGCGGGCCTAGATCCGGGCCGAACAGGGCTCGGATCCGGGTCCCCTTGTTCTTTGCTTTTCTTTTTTTCTTGTCGATGTTCTCTAAATTGGATCTCAAACTTGTTGAATCCGGCCGACGCCGGTGGCACCCCATCGAGGGTAGTCTTTTCTTGTTTGCGGGCCTCTAGCAAGTGGCTAGGGCTTGAACGTCGTGGACCTACGTGGCTTGCAGCTAGGGTAAGGGTTTGTGAAACATGTTATCCTCTTTTTATTCATTGAACCCCTTCAAATCTTGGGATTGCTACGGCGGCCCCTTGGGCTCGCGTGTGGGTCATCCGGCGATAGCAGCCCCTTCATCTTATGGGGGCTGCAGCGCTTCGTGGCTTGCAGTACCTGTTCGGCCTTCTTGGCTCTCGGACCAGGCTAGGGCTCGAAAGCTCTTGCGCTACTGCTTTCTTTTCTTTTTGGATCTGTAGCTCTCATGCAGTTCGAAAGCTCATACGCGGCTGCATTGGAGTTCTGATTTCTTGCTTATTGGAAGTTCGAATTTTCGATGTTTCTTCTGCTGCTCTTATGTGAAGTTCGAATCTTGCTGTTTCTTGGATTTTTTGTAGATTTCGAATCTACTGTTGCTGCAGCTCATGCATATTTCCTAAAAAAAAGAATATTGCTATACACACCATTGCCGTTTACGGCCAGTGTACGACCAGTCCTGCATGCAGCATCATCTAATCACGGCGTAAGATTCTAATTCAATATTAAGCTTCATGCACATAGACGGTCACACAATCCGACACTTCGGTCGTAATAATAGGCGTGTATAGCATTTTTCAAAAAAAATCATTGCAAGGTTCATGCGTTCTAGATATAAAACTCAAATAATCTGAATATTCAATGTTAAATATCATCTTACGGGGTGGAATATGGACGTTCTGGATATAATCAGAAATGCAGTGCTAAAATCATCGCATGGGTGTTACCCATCAAATTTACTTCCATGCACAACTGTCAAGGGCAGGGCCTGACATGTGGAAATATAAATGTCACTTTCATCTTCAGTGAGATCGCAAGCAACATAACCATTGATCACTTCGAACAATCCACAACACCAAACCAGTAATTCATCCACACGGTGTCAACTGTTACAATAAACATTTTCACTAGAAAAGTAACACTTTCAGTAAAGTTTGGCGCTCCTCGTGGTTAAAAATAGTCACGTGTCAAAATTACATAATTGGATTACAGAGCTAATCAAAACACTTCTGGATATCATGTGCTTTGTTGCAATTGCAATGAATGTCAGAGATGGAGATGGCACATCCATTTCCGGATCGCAACGCAGCTGACTGCCATCTTGGCCCTGCTGGTTAACCACATCAACTGACTAGAGTTAGTCGCATGTTTTTAGACAATTAATCAATCACATAGTTGGGATTAACTGCCAAGATTCTGTTCTCTAATCTTCGTGCACCACAGCCATCTGCTGCTGCAGTTTCTTGGCCTTCATCAATGACTATAATATGTCCGTCCTGGTCAATAAGTTTCTGCACATGCAGATAGATCAGAAATTATAGCAGAATGCAATGATAATCGTGTTGCAATTTTGAGTTCGTTTTGTTGAAGTAACTGTCAAGTAGTATAGATTATTGATAAATCTTTGGAATGCTGTCAGATCCTTTACTGGGGATGCATTGCAGAAGGATTATACCTTTAGAATGGCCCTAAGGCGGTTCACTTCTTCCTTCACCTCTGCAGTGGAACTATATGCACCCTTGGCATTCTGCTGCTCAACATACCAAACAATAAGATCCCCTTGCTTCATGCCAGCCAAACCATCTCCTACAACCACATGTCAGACGACTTAAGTGACACAGCAAAAATAAAGTCCTAACACAAACTGAAGAAATAGAAAAATATAAGGTTGTGCCCATGAAACTTAAAATTGAAAAAATTGCAGATTTATTCTACATGTGACGTGGCAGAGTTGAATAATATCCTATAAAAAACTAAAAAACTGAGTATCGTACCATCACTCCTGACTGATTCTTCATGCTGCCGCAGTCTCATAATTAAAGCCTGACTAACTCTCTGAAAATGTTCTTCAGTCATTACCAACTTCTTACCTGGATCTGCTGCGTATCATTTTCAAAAGTTTCAACATACAAAAAATACAAATGATTAGAAGCAGGCTAACAGAAAAGACGGGAATCATGTTTTAACAACAATGGGGACCTACCTGCATCCTGTTGTCGAGGACCATCATCTGCTTCAGCTGGTTGTCCAGCATCATTATCATCAGCATCTTGAAAGTCAGACAGATCAACTTCACTTGATTCAACACTACAAATTCAGAAGTTTCAGTGCTAGTGATATTAGGATCCAAATATATTAATTATTAAAAAGGTCAAAGAGTCAACAAACTCACCTGATGATGGATGTCTTGAGCAATTTAACAGCCAGGCGAACATGTGCCGGGAGAACCTAAAAAATTCAACCGAAAATTGAAGTTAGCCACATAATTACAACAAGGGACCAATAAAGCACTGCAAATGGAGCTTAGCAACCTAGTTTAATAACTATCTACGATATGCATTGAATAGATCAGTACTGCAATAGATATACCGAATGTTATCATCAGATACATGATGCTTGAGAATTTCACTTACAACTCGTTCTAAATGACTTCGGGCAATAGCTTCAGACAGTCTGATTAATGCCTCTAGTTGCCTAACTGTCATCCTGTAGGCAACCCTAGTACCAGGAGCACTGTCACCTCTACGGAGGGTAACATATGACTCAACCAGAACTTTCTTTGCTTCTGAACTCAACTGAAAAGAAACAAAATAAAAACTATAAGCTCATGAAAAGTTAAAATCCATTGTCCAAAAGCACAAGGAAGCAAACCTGAGGTTTCAGGGACTTTGCAAAAGCAATATAACGTTTCAATTCTGCAGTGTTAAATGCAGGGGCAAGTGCTTCTTCACGTTTCTGATGAACTCTTACAATGTGATGAGCGATGTGGTAGTCAGTGTTTTCATCAGGTTCATCAATCATGATGTATACCAGATCAAATCTTGAAAGAATGGCTGGAGGCAGTGCCACATTGTACTGGAAGAGTATGCAGAAAACAAAAGAAAATAGATTTAACAATTTCTTCAACTTCCACCTGAATTATATTCAAATGATATATTCTTTTTTGTAATAGTACAGGATAATATATAATGCGTTATCATTTCATGTACCTTTAGTGGTTTTGCCTTGTCATAACGTCCTCCTGTTGGATTTGCTGCTGCTAAAATCGAAGTCCGCGCATTCAAAGTTGCCTGTATTCCTGCTTTTGTTATACTTATGGTTTGCTGCTCCATTGCTTCATGTATAGCGACCTAGAATGGAAGACAGCTTAGAACTGCTGGTGTTTGACAACGGGAAAGCCAAAAGGTCAAACACAACAATAGTTATAAGTATACTGACCTGATCCTTAATGTCCATCTTATCAAACTCATCAATGCAACAAATACCATTATCAGCTAGCATCAGTGCACCTGCCTGCAGGAGATAAACAATGGAAGTGTCAAAAGACATCAGATCCAGAAAGAAACAAATGCATTAAATCTAGCATATTGTGTATATATGATTAAATGAAACTTTACTCTTTTGAGTATACATACAACAACTTTACTGTTTTGGATATAAAACCTTTTAAGTGTACATGTCATTATAATTTTCTTATGAGAATGCATATGAACTGTCTAGTTGCTCCCACCACTTGTGAAGTCCCGATTACCAACATTCACACTAGAGATTGGATAAATGCATTCAAATGAAACTTTACTCTTTTGAGTATACATACAACTTTACTGTTTTGGATATGAAACCTTTTGAGTGTACATGTTATTACAATTTTCTTATGAGAATGCATATGAACTGTCTAGATGCTCCCACCACTTGTAAAGTCTGTGATTACCAACATTCACACTAGAAATTTGACAATCAGCAATATTTATTGCTAAGTGAATGTGTATGTTTTTTAGGATGACCAATGGATAATATTACTAGGATGTGGATATACCTCAATACAAAATTCACCAGTCTCAGGTTCTTTAGCAACAGTTGCTGTCAGACCAGCAGCAGATGAAGACTTCCCTGACGTGTATACAGACCGTGGAACGATACCAGCAGTATATCTGAGCATATGATTTAAAACATTTCAAATTTCGCTACAGTTACTAAGGCAAAAGGAACTTAAGTAACTGAATAGAAAAGATTGTCTAAATCTACCATAAAAATAACATGAAATTTTATCTAAGGTACATGATATTTTAATATCCATAATTCATAGACATTACTTTTTAGGGCAAAATGCATATATATTACTGAAACAAGTTCAAGCATTTTTTCAAAAAAATAGAACAATTAGCACACTTCAAAACAGGTGAAATGTACTGTATTTTGACATTCATTGTTATCATTAAGCCACTATAACAGTTATGCAATGACATAGCCTTATCATTTCAAACAGAAGAAAAAATTTATATATATCTTGTAAATTGATACTTAATGATCAACAAGTAAGTTGTTCATTACAGCCTAAGAGAAAGGCCAGTTAAAGAACATGGAAAAACAACTACATGATGACAATGCTTACTTTAAGAACTGAGACTTTGCGCAGCTTGGATCTCCAACAATACAGACATTGATGTCACCTCTAAGGTTGATCCCTTCATGTGTTATCTTGTGAACACCACCCAAAAGCATAAGAAGGATTGCCCTCTTTATTTCTTGATGACCAAAGACGGTAGGACATATGCTATCAACTATTTTATTAAAGAAATCAGGGGTGTTCCTCATCCTAACAACCTCATCTTCTTCTTCTTCCTGTCAAAGAGTTGGTTTCAAATATCAGTGCAATCACAAATAAAAGTGAGAAACTAACTAAATATGATTATGCATACATCCAAAAAAGGTAAGAAAAAAAGGATCGTGCCATAGAAGTGTGCTGCAGTACTGCATCTACACTAGAACACGAGTTCTAGAGTGCTTGGTATGTACGTTGTAAAGAAAATACTAATGGCACGGATATCAATCAACACAATCATGACAACTAGTTATATACATGACCGAGCAAATAGATTGAAAATCAAGGGTGTCTTTTGTGTGAGATATAACAGTTGCTTTCAGCGTGTAAATTGAACTTACTGTGAATTTCTGTCCTTCACTGTCATCCCCATCAGTATCCCGGTCCCTGATGTCCACTTCTCTCCGGCCATCAGCCACCTAATAACATGGACAACAAATTATAGTCATGAAACTAGTCTCTAGCCATATTGACACATGTTGCTACGAATAGTTTAAATATACCTGCACGGAGTTTGCCACGAAAGCGAGGCGGTAAGAAAGATCCCTAACACCAAGGGACTTCAAACCCTTCACACCTTCTTGGACACCTGATCCACTCTTTCGCTGGGGAGCTTCCCGTCGACACTCTGCTCGCTCACCAGGTGAAGTTAGTGCCATAACATCTGGGACCGTAACAACAGTTCCTGTAAATATAACCCTGAAAACACCAAAAGCAACAAATTCAATCAAACAAAGCCTATGCAAGAAGTCATACTAACAAAGGAACCTAAATTGAAAGAGATTTCCTCACGTGTCTCCAGCTCTAGCTTTCTCAACAATCTCATGCCGCAGAATGACATCCAGGGAACGAGGAAGAGATCCAGCAGGTATCTCTTTTGATGTTTCCTGCATCCTGACCCGCTGCCAATCTGTGAATTTGCTTTCCTGCCGGAGAAGAGCCCATTTTGACCGGTTCTGACATGTTGCGTTGATGCATATGATTGGCTTAAACAAAGTAAAGGGATCCAATATTAGGCAGATAGTACTAGAGAAACTAGAAAAGATATTATGAGCAGAGGTAGAACCTCAGTATACTTGAACTGCTGCTCGACATTCTTTACAACATTCCCACACTCAAGGCATTTGAAGGTGCCTTGCAGTAGTTCAGGCCGCACCTCACTTGTCCGTGTCACGACACCCATTACAGCTGTGAGCTTACCAATCTCAGCAGTTCCAAGCTCCCTCAACCTACCAATAACAGCAGAGTTAATATGAGTTTCTGGCAACTATCTTGCCGTTTCTTACTAAAATATCACTATGATATTATAAAGAAATTTGATTGTAGTATCATAAATAGAAGCAGACGGTTTTGAGGTTAATATTCTACATTGTGTCGCCCTTTCATAATCCTAAGGTACTCATAACGTTTTGCTGAACAACTGCACTGTCAAATTTAATAAACCATTCTGAAAATTGACCCACTTAATTTTTATTCACAAAATCCCTTCCCCCGTGGTAAGCTTCTGAAGTAGCATGCGGATACCTTTTGAGCATTGGGATGTTGTAGAAGGCAATGTTTATATCCTTGTTGGGGCTATCATCTGAGATGATTGGTGCACGGTTTTCACCAGCTCGGTTCTCCAACACAAACCTCTTGCAGGCATTCCTTAAGTACGGCTCAAATCTGACATGACAAGAGAAGCAAATGAGCGACTTTTTCTACAATTCAACAGACTTGCAACAGAACAAATGAATGACTCATTCAACGAAGAGCACGTGAGCAACCAAATTTATTTAAAACGAAATAAAAAACAATCTGAAATGAACATCGGAGAACTCCTAACGAAAAGCACGGAACATCATGTATAAAACAAAATTAGACGAGAACCTCAATACTCTTAACCCCTAGACAATATATCACCGAAAACATCAATGAATTCAGTAAAATCGCATCAATTCATCCCAATTTCACTAAACTCTAGAAACCTAACGAAGGCTGCCGCCTTTCCGTGCCCAGATCCAGTGATAAACCCTCCCATTTTTCCAGGACACACCAAAATGGAAAATTTTCCAATTACCTCAGGTACTCCTCGGATATGGCCCTCTGGAGGACGTCGTTGAAGCGCAGGACGTGCGCGAAGTCGACATACATGGTGGTGGACTCCCGCGACCGCATCGCTTCCATCTCCAGCTCGTAGAACGGTTCCGCCGCACCATCTTCCTTGTACCTACAATCCAAGGGAACAATCATCCAACGCGCATCAGATGAATGGAGACCGAAGAGAAAAAGCGACGGAAAATCGCCTCCGCGTCTCGGCGGAGGCGGCGGCGGCGCAGAGGACCCACCGCTTCAGGAACTCGAGGAAGATGTTCTCCACCCGCGCCGCCTTCTCGTCCACGAAGAACCCGCCGAACGCCTCCATCGCCGACGGTCCCTTGCTGAAAGCTTCTGAATCTGGCGGAGGGTTAGGGGGATTAGCGGGGATTTGCTCTTGCGCCTGCGCCTGAGTGCTCGCGCGCGGGCTTTGGGCTCCAGGTGATGGGGGAGGCCGATAGTTAGAGTGCGCTTTTGGCGGGAAGGAGGCGGCGGCTTGGCGCCAAAACTTCGCGCCAAAAAGACCACCAAGCTTTTTTTTGGAAAAAAATAAAGACCACCAAGCTTCTGAATCTGGCGGCTGGCCCGCGGTGGGTCCGTGGACCGCTGGACTGGGTCGCGCCGTAGTCACTATTTCGTGGGCTGAGAATGGGACTAGGTAACTTTCGTGGGCTGTGAAGAGGCAATCCATAAAATGGGCTGGGACATAAAAGTATGAAATGGGCTAGGCCACAAAACGGCTATGCCTATTGACGAAATGAGTAGTAGTTGAGCTCAAAAAGGGGGAAAAAACCGAAATGAGTAGTAGTGAAAATTGCGCTTGCGCATCACGAATGAAACGCAGGCAGAATCGAAACGAACTTTCCGGGTAAGCAGTTGATAAACTGGATCGTCCCTTCTCAAATCCATGCGTTTTAAAGATTATAAGTACACACCGCCGTCTCATCTCATATATATCGTACCTCGCGTACCTGATCTTGGTCGAGCCGTACAAATCACAAACACAAAGATCGATCTCGCAATTTCAGGAACTCAGAGACGATGATCTCGTGGGGCGACGTGTACAAGGTGGGATCGGCGATGGTGCCGCTCTACGTCCCCCTCCTCCTGGGCTTCTGGTCCGTCCGGTGCTGGAAGATCTTCACGCCGGAGCAGTGCGAGGCCGTGAACCGGCTGGTGGCCTTCTTCGCGGTACCCTTCTTCACGTTCGGGTTCACGGTCCACACGGACCCGTTCCACGCCAACTACCGCGCCATCGCCGCCGACGTGGTGTCCAAGGTGGTCATCGTCGCCGGCATCGGCGCCTGGGTGTGCTTCACCGGCCGGGGCCACGATGCCGCCGTGAACTGGTCGATCACGTCCTTCTCCCTCTCCACGCTGACCAGCTCGCTCGTGGTCGGCGTGCCCATGGCGCAGGCCATGTACGGCGACTGGGCGCAGCAGCTTGTGGTCCAGCTCTCGGTGTTCCAGGCTATCGTCTGGCTCACGCTGCTCCTCTTCGCGCTCGAGTTCCGGAAAGTTGCCATTATTGGAACGCAGCAGATCCCCTCTACTCGAGGTCAACAAGGCAGTCGTCGTCAGATCAATGACGTTGAGGCTAATGCCTCCATTGCCGTGGAGGACATTGCTGAGACATCGTCCACCGCTGTTCAATTGCCGCAGGTCAATGATGACGAACAGGCGAATACCGCTACTGTTACAGCTGCTGGCGTTGGCGTGCCGGTGGTGGCTAGCGCCGCCAGGCCACCGTCAATATGGGCACTCGTAAAGGTTGTGGCGTATAAGTTGGGGCGCAATCCCAACGCATACGCCAGCGTCGGAGGCATCTTCGTGGCCTGCATTGCCAATAGGTACGACATTATTGGATCAATATGTATTCAATGCACGCTGATTATAGAGTTCTACTATCATTTCAGTACTCGTGCTAGCAACTTTAGAAGATGCGTAAAGAATGAAAAGATATTACACATTTCTTGGGGCTTATTTATAGAATCAAAAAGTATATCACATATTTATTATATGTGAAAAAACAGTCATGCAAAGTTATTATTAATTGGTTTCTGAATACACTTTTTAGTTGAAGCCATTATTAGTTTGAACTATGGAAAGTGATCTTGAAAAGAGATAAAAATTAACCCAATTGGCAATTGGAACATTGCATTGTGATGTATAGTGTCCTGTATTAGAATGTGGTTTCAGAGTTTTCGACAAAACGTCTCATGTAACCAAAGCTATTTAATTCCACACGTTTGATGTCAACATATTTTTGTAGATAGAAACTTAATTAATGTCTAGAATCACATTTGTGTATATTGTGAATTCGTTCAGTTTCAATAATAATTGAATCCTGATTTACTCGGGTTTCATGTGTTTTTATCATGCCTACAATAATATAATGAATTAATTTCACAAATGGCCAAGTAATCGGTCTTCTATTTAAGAAATCACAACTTTGAAAACTAGTTTTAGATATCCAAAATATTTATGTCCGATGTAATAATAATCCACCACAACTCTTTATTTAAGTCTCATGTCGATATTGGCTAGAGGTAAAGTGTGTACTAGTCAATGGTTGCTGATATGTGGGACCGATAATGAATGTCATGTATTGATGTCATAAACAGACTACATACTTGTGGCTCTCTAAAACTAGTTTTAAATAATGTCATGGTTTTATAAAGTAAGGATCAAATGCTTTTGGTTATGAAATTAACTCTATTACAATTGTATGAGGATAAACCTATTTCATTGTATTTTGGCAGGTTTATTTGGAGATGTTGAGGTCAGTTTCTAGCATAATTAGAGCCACGCAATTTTTAGTTTATATTTCATACATGTCCTTGAATCCGACAATTTTATAGGACAGCTTTAATCTTTATGATGCTGCAATTTGTAGGTTACCTGAGTTTAATTATAGTTTATTTTAAAAAATTATGTTTATGTGTGTACCTTACTCTCCAAATTTGATGTTTTGATGTAGTATTTGATATATAACAGTCCGCTCGGGTGTAGGTTAACATTTAGATGTTGTTCTTTCTAGCATGACTAAGGACACAAAAGTAGCTATGTGAAAATTTTTCTTCAGATATACAAAGTTATGGTGTTGAGCCTTTCTTCTTTCATAAACACTAGTGGCCCAGCATCTTAATTTCTTTATTTCTAGCGTACCATATAAGCAGAGCTTACACGGTTACACTCTCTGATTGTACTGTATTATTTAACGGGTTGGCTTCTCAAACAGACTACATATGTCCTTGCCCGTCATCATCGAAAACTCCATTTCAATAATGGCCCGGTGCGGGAACGGCCTCGCCATGTTCAGCATGGGTAAATTAATCAAATGTGTTTATTTATGCATCCTTAACTAAGTTGTAAATGCAGCCTCGTTCGCGTTGCTGATAATTTTTGGGTTCAGGCCTGTTCATGGCGCAACAAGACAACCTGATCCCTTGCGGGGCAGGACTGACTTTTCTTGGGCTGCTACTAAAATTTGTCCTCGGACCCATAGCCATGACCATTGGTTCCATTGCTGTTGGACTCCCTGGCGACGTCGTTCGCGTCGCCATCATACAGGTACAGAAATGCCTCCTCTGTAATCAGTTTTGTGACACCCCGTGTCACAAATTTCATCATGTTACTGTGCTAACAGGAGATTTGCATGTGCAAAACAAAAATCATCTGGCTAGTCACATGAAATATTAGGTTAAAGTTCCATTAGGGTTTTTATTGCTCAAAACCCTAGCTCTTGAAATCTCAAACTTTCTCCAAATTAGTAACTCCATATTTTTGCACAATCTGGTAGAACACATCAAGACTTGAATTTAGAACATTTTTCCTGAATTTTTGGAGCAGCACAAATCCCTAGAAAAATCCAAACCTAAGCAGAAACAGCACCTGTTCAACAATTTTTATAAATTTTTACATTTCGAATTTGAACTTTGGCCTATAAGGAAAGTTGTTCCACATAATCCAAAGAACCCACAGAAATTTTGGTTTGCAAAAATGTTAAAAGGATCGAATTTTATGAGCCAATTACAGAGGAGGACAGCAGTGGCAAAGCTGTAAATTTGAAGAATCCCAATTGAACAGAGGCCGGCACGATGGCCGGGGCCACCGTCAGCGGCGTTCGCCGCCGGTGCCCATGCCGGTTAGGCGCCGCCCGTCCTCGCCGCTCCGTGCAGCCCCACGCGTCGTCCATCGCCGGTTAGCTTCGCCCCGAGCGTGCTCGCACGGCCGTCGATGGTGGAGACCAACTTCCGCCATGGCCGCCGTCCGGTTCATCCCCCCGTGCGCTGCCTCTCCGCGTTGCCACGCCCTCATTTGCGTGAAACTGCTTCGCCAGCTCCTTGCGCATCTCCTCGCCGGTTCCTCGGCCTCCCTTCGCCTCCGAGGGCTACAAATTCCATAAAAATCCGACGAGCCCCGTTCTTCTCCTTCCGCGCCGGCGAGCTCGAATCCACCCCGCTCAGGTGAGCTCATGCTTCCCCTTGGCCTCGGAAGGGTGCGCGGGAACCTAACGCACCTCCCCGCCCTGCCCCGAGGTTGAACCGAGCCGCGGCCGAGGAGAAAATCGCTTCCTTCTTCGTCGCCGGCCACCGCACACCGCCACCCCGTCGACGCCAGCACGCTCCGGACCACCCCAGCCTGCACCGACCCCGCGCCGTTCATCTCCGTGCAAAGGTGAAGCTCCCCGCCTTGACCACCCCTTATTTCGCGCCATGGCGAGCACAAGCTACCACGCCGGAGTTGGCCCTTCCGCCATCCGCCGTCGCGAGCTATGCTCCGTTCCCTCACTCGCCTCGCCAACCCCACCAAACGGTGCGCCATCGAAAACCGTGCACAGGCGGCCAAGCCCGACCCCGGCGGCGAGCCCTAGCGTGCCGCCGGTGAGCTCCGCCGCCGCTCCGGCGAGCTCCCTCCGCGCGCCACACTTAGAAAATTTTCGAATCGTGCTGAAATTTCATAACGGTGAAGGATTTTAGAAAAATCATATCTCGAGATTTACACCACGGATTTGAACGATTCAAAGCGCGTTGGAAAGTTTGTGACATGTACTTTAACATGGTGAACATGAACACCTATGGTTATATAGTAAAAATTAATTTTTGAGTGAGATGAAAATGCTATCGTGACCAGACGCATAGACAAGATTGCATTTTAAAAATGATGTAACTTCTGGACCCCAGATCCAAACTGCATGAGCAAGGGCTCTTTGGAAAGTAGATAACTTGTACTTTAACGTGGTAACATAATCCCAGTACTTCATGTGTAGAAAAATGAAGATTTAAGCGCTCTAAGATGCTAAACCGTTATGCCTGCGTGACAACTTGCCGTTTTTGAAATTCAATAACTTTTTGAATACAGCTCCAAATGAAACAACTATAGGCTCGTTGTGAACCTTGAGTTATGTACTTTACATGGACCAACATGAATCACCTAAGCTCTATAACAAAATATTAAGTTTTGAACACATTAAGATGGCTTCACGAGCAGCCTGTCAACCCGGACTTGGTGAAATAAAAATGGCCAAGTATGAGCTAAGCTCAAATGACCTTTTTGCTTTCTGTGATGGCTAGATAATTTTCACACTTGCATGACACAATTAAACAGGTCATAATCACGTTTATCTTTTTGGGCAAGAACGGTCATATATGACGTAGGTTTAATCGTAGCAAACCACATGAAATGATGAGTACTTATGTGCCCGATGTTTAACAAAGTGATAAAACTTCATCCTAAGAAATAAGCATCAACCTCTAGCTCACTAAGTAACAAGGAAGTATACCATATCTTCTTGACCTTCAAAAACCAGCACATACATTTATACTAATTGGTGGACAATTTACCTAATTAGAAGGTTGTCCCCATGAAACAAACCGCACTTACCACCATCATGACCTATCATCACCACTCAAGAACGTGTTTAATTCATGCAAACGTGTCATTACATTATCTTATTGAGAAAGTTCCATGAACTATAACAGTCCGAATTCATCCATTACTCATACACTTCATATGCACACATATAGGAATCCCGACCGGAGCTGAAGATCAAGGAGGGCACCCAATTGAAGTGAGAGAGTTCGAGTGTGCCGACTACGAGCCGAACCAAGGCAAGCCCCGGAGCATAACCTATGTTTTAAAAGTTCTCTTTATTTTTCACATACGTCTATGATGTATTGTGCATTTACGTTTAGGAGTTGCTCGGAAACCTAGTTGCACTAGATCCCCGTATCCTGTGGTTTTGGTTAAGTATAATCCTGGTCGCTAGTGCTATGCTTAATAATGTCATCGGTAGCAACACCGAGTGATTTGGAGATCACCCGGTCTAGGGATTAAATTTGTTACCTCTCACATGATATTTATGAAATTGAGACCGTACGGGGAAATGCATGTGTAGGATGCGGTGGCAGGGTTCGCCTATGTTCGCCATAGCCCCGTGCGTGTCGGTTGAGGACCGTGTGACTCCGCGAGCAAGTATTGAGTTGTGTACCAAATGCATACCTTCGTATGGGAGTTGGTAAACCGATGTAACTTGAGAGTCGTAGTGTTGGACGGTCTCTCCACCCTTTGTGCAAAGTGTTGGTCACGGTGGATGCACGGGTTTGTGAGTAGACGGAGGGTGTGTTATTACCCTTGGACCCGACGCTACCGTGGTTGCATGTGGAATGCACACTCGGAGGGTGGACCCGGCTCATATCTATGGTGATCTTGTGAAAGGTGGCCATACGTGTTCTTAAATGATGCGTATGTCGTGCATTTGGGTTTCCCCTGCAGGGTGTAAATCGATATATATCGCCGTCCCTCGCGGTGATGAGTACCACTTGTCTCGAGCAGATTGCATCGTAGTAACAAGTGAATATGATGATTAAGCTTGCTGATTTTTGAAGAATTACTTCATGCATTGCAACCATGTTTTGTTAGAAATGCTCACTAAATTTATATTCATGTTCCAACCCTCTTAACTTGGCTAAAATATGAGTTAGACAAATACTTTCAGTGCTGATTTTGCAAGCTTCCGTACGCCAGGTCAAGCCCCCTGCATGTTAGAGTGGGTTCTTAGAACCATTTTTGACGGGTAAGCCTTGCGGAGTATATTAGATACTCAGGGTTGTGTTGAAACTATTTTCAGGATTTCCGCAGCCCGATTATTGTGATTGCTGCGGGAAGTATGTGTGTCAAAGCGAGGAACCTCGGGAGTGGACCGTGGAGTGGGTTCCCGCTTCACCAACTCAAGAGTGAGGCCATGCCGTATGGGCTGGCGTGGTTCTCCTAAGTTAACTATATATATATATGTATCGTCGAGATGTTACGCTTCCGCAAAGACATTATCAAGTATTGTAAAATCTCTTCACGTATGTATTGTAAATCTGAAACTTGAACAATGGCTTGTAATACTTAAGAAATTATGTATGAAACTTGTTACTCAAGTAGTGTTCCCTATGTAATAAAATGCTGAATGTATTCCCGATGTATGTGCAATGAACGTTCGCTTCGTCGAATGTCTCCCGATACGATCCTGTTCGACAATCCCTCTCGCTTCGCGAGGTAGGGGTGTCACAGCTGGTATCGAGCCGTGTCGGGATATGCCGTACACTACGGGCCATATTAAAAATCACCAACACATTTATACGGTGAGGAACGACATAGAAAGCCCAAGTAAGGTCTACAGTAGAAATAGATGTGGCAAACTAACCCTGGGTAATGCTTGTTTAAATTTTTGGCAACTACGGCCCGGCCCAGGTATGTTTGCAATTTAAATTAGCGCTCCGTGCCCGCGGAAGTAATAATACGGGACAATGTTGGCTCGTGGCAATCCACGGGGCGGTTCTTTCTATGAACCGTTACTAGGAGAAAGATGATGATGATGAGGTAGATGATGAGATTGTGGAACCTTTGTTTTCATAGTTTCTTTTAAAGTTGATGTAATGTTTCTGAAATGGTCTCTTGCAGGTACGCTAACCACGAAATTTAGATCGTGTAGTTTCCGTGATGAGATCGTGTGTGTGTTGCCACAAAAAGCGAGTGGTCGGCTATATATAGACCGATCACGTATTTTATTTTGGAAAGGACGTAGGATTAACGGCATTTCATGTCATCATTCATGCCATGCATCACAAATTGCATGAGATAATCGATCAAGGATGCAAAAACACGGTCTCGAACAACTCACTAAAATCTCAACACAAGTCGTGCACGATATCCAAAAATCGGGCAGAAAATCCCACCCGATCGAGAGCTAAACCCTAACCGATTATCGTTTTCACGAAAACGGCCACAACTTGTGAATCGTTCACTTAAACGAAAAGGTTAAACACTATCCGGAAAGCTCATAACACGTACCATCACCCTGGCACGATGATCCAAGTAAAAGTAGAGTGGAATCCTACAAAAAAATAACTTATCCGGAAACCTGGCAAAAGGTTGCCAGATTTCGCCGAGTCGCCGGATTGGCAGATTCGGGTGCCTCACGAAAATCGCGATAACTTTTGAAGTACTTATCCAAATAAAACGATCTACCCCAATCTGGAAAGCTCGTATTATGCCCCACATTTCATCTAATATCAGGTCGGCAAGGAAAATTCGTTAAGCCGGTCAAATAAGTAAAAACAGAGAGCCAATTTTAATTTCCGGTGTTCCAGAACATCTGGCAGAAAATCCGTCGAGCCGGAAATCACCATATCTTTTGATCCGCTTAAGATTTTTCCGTGTTCTAGGATGCGTTGGAAAGCTTAGGAAATACTCTAGCATCTGGTCATAAATTTTGGTAAATTTTACTGTACAAACAGAGACGAAATTGGGGAAAAACAGAGAGGGTTCAGAACTGGTTACGTTGTTGAGGGTGTCAGTTTCGTTCTGTTTTCTTCCAGCATGTTAATTGAGCTTTTATTTACCTAAATTATTGATAATAATACTGCTTAAAATGTATCCCTAACCATGATCTATAGATGGATGCAAGACAACTCATGACTGAAAGGAGTCAGCTGAGAGCTGAGGTGGAAGACCTCACTGATCGTCTCACCGATGTCACGGACGACTACTACTCAGCGAAAGAAGAGAACAAGCAGCTGACCGCCCGTATCACCGAACTGGAGCAGGAAAATGCTGCCTTGACTGCACGTATCAAGGAAGTGCAGGATGACCTTATCTTCAGCGACAACCTACGTGTCGTCGCAGATAGGGCAAAAGAAAGAGCTGAGCAGGAAAAGGCAGAACATGAGCAGATGGCTACGTTCTGTGATGAGGAACGGATTGAGGCACTAAATGAGCTGAATGCAGCTAAGACAGCCATTGCTCAGAAGGATGAGACCATCTACTCTCAGCAGGCCACCATGCAATTCCTGCATGGACAGCTTCAGACCGCACAGACCAACATGGACCAGTTGTTCACGGAGATAGGGAATCTCCAGCACCAGTTGGCCGCGTTACAGCAGCACCACCAGGTGTTGCTGGCAGCTCACTGGAACCTGTTGCAGCCACCACCGCCGGAGAACGATGGTGATGACGCCGCTAGCGATGCTTCCGATGTGAACAACCCGGAAGACACCGACAGCGATGCTTAGGCTACTAGCTAGTGTTAAGAAAGGGACTTGTAACATTAATGGTAGTGTACTAAAGAACAAGAACTAGTGGCTTGTACGTACGTAAGGACGTAGTGGTTGCTGTGTTTTGGGTAGACCGACAGCATAGGAGGTATGGATGACTAGCTAGGAAGGAAAATCCTGGACGTATAACCCCGCGCTAAGAAGTGTTTATGTCGCGCGCTTTTGTGTACAAATGGGTTTCGCCTCAAAATAGATATATGAACCACTAAGCTTATGTTAATGAATATATATATCTCGTTCTTAAAAATTTCAGCATCATAAGAAAATTTTACCAAGTTTGAATGGTCTGAATTTATGAGTAAAAATTTTCTGGTTTTACTAATTTTAGCTCATGGAAATTAATCTCCCGGGTTATGCAATCTGAAAATTTCATACCGAAACTTTTACTCCATCAATTTCAGTATCCGATGAAATTTCCCTCCTATGGATTCATTCTGAAATTCCTGCTCATATCATGTCCCTTAATTACTATCATTGTCTATGGCTCCGAAACGCTGAGACTAATGGTGTAATTAAATTGTGTGGCAGATGGTGAACACTCGTCGCACGGTGGATAATTCGGGGAGGGTGCTTCGTCGCAGCCACCTCCTCCACCACCGCTGACTGCTGTGGAGCAACTCAACGAACTTCTAGACAAGGGGTACATACGCCCAAGTGCTTCGCCTTGGGGCTGCCCCGCCCTGTTTGTGAAGAAGAAAGATAAATCACTAAGGTTATGTGTTGATTATCGACCCCTCAATGCGGTGACCATCAAAAATAAATACCCCCTCCCACGCATTGATATGCTATTCGATCAATTAGTCGGTGCAAAAGTATTCTCCAAAGTCGATCTTCGCTCCGGCTACCACCAAATTAAAATTCGACCGGAGGACATTCCTAAAACCGCTTTCTCTACGAGATATGGACTTTTTGAATATCTCGTAATGTCTTTTGGATCGACTAATGCACCGGCTCATTTCATGTACCTCATGAACTCGGTATTTATGCCGGAACTGGACAAGTTCGTGGTGGTATTCATTGATGATATCCTCATTTACTCCAAGTCGGAAGAAGAACATGCTGAACACCTCCGCATTGTGCTTCAACGACTACGAGATCATCAACTTTATGCAAAATTCAGCAAGTGTGAATTTTGGTTGGATCGAGTTCCATTCTTGGGTCATATCATTTCAGCTGAGGGAATTTCCGTCGATCCAAGTAAAGTTGCCGACGTGCTAAATTGGAAGACTCCCAAAACCGTCAAGCACATCCGTAGTTTTCTCGGACTTGCGGGGTATTATCGGAAATTCATTCCAAATTTTTCTATCATCTCCAAACCAATGACAAAATTGTTGGAGAAAGACTCTACCTTCAAGTGGAGTCCTGAGTGCGAAAATGCTTTCCGATCCTTGAAAAGGCATTTGACCACCGCTCCCGTTCTAGCTCAACCCGACATCAACAAGCCGTTTGACGTATATTGTGATGCGTCCGGCATAGGATTGGGTTGTGTTCTCATGCAAGAAGGCCGAGTCATTGCCTATGCCTCCCGTCAACTCCGCAAACATGAGAAGCACTATCCCACTCATGATCTTGAATTGGCATCAGTAGTTCTTGCTCTCGAAAACTTGGAGACATTATCTCTTAGGAAATCTGGTGCATCTCTATACCGATCATAAAAGCCTCAAATATATTTTCACGCAGCAAGAGTTAAATATGAGACAACGAAGGTGGCTAGAATTGATAAAGGATTATGAATTGGAAATTCATTACCACCCCGGAAAGGCTAATGTGGTTGCCGATGCATTAAGCCGCAAACACCAATGCAACCAAGTTGAAATCTGCTCTATGGAAAACTGCAGCAAATCTGAAAATGAGAGTAATCCTTGTCTTCATATCATTCCCTACGGTGCATTACATAATTTGGCTCTTGTTCCTACCCTCCGAGAAGAAATCATTGCTGCCCAGAAAACGGATGAAGGTATGGAACACATCCGACAGAAGTTGGGTACCGAAAAGGCTAAGTGTTTCCGTCAAGATGAGGAGGGAGTTCTATGGTTCAATAACCGCCTCGTTGTTCCTAAGAACATGGAACTACGGAAGAAAATTCTTGCTGAAGCCCATCTCTCTAAATACTCCATACACCCCGGTAGTAGCAAAATGTACCGTGGGTTGAGAGAAAAATTTTGGTAGACTCGCATGAAGCGAGAAGTGGCTCGTTATGTTGCCGAGTGCGACACTTGCCAACGAGTCAAGGCTGATCATCTAAAGAAAGCCGGACTATTGCACCCGTTGAAAATTCCCGCTTGGAAATGGGAAGACATAGCTATGGATTTTGTCGTTGGATTACCTCCCACCTCCAAGAAACATGATTCCATATGGGTAATCGTCGATAGATCGACGAAATCAGCACACTTTATTCCGGTACACACCACCTACGAGTGCTAAAAAGTATGCCGAATTGTATATTGCCCGCGTGCTATGTTTACATGGTGTGCCAAAGACCATCATTTCAGATCGTGGTCCGCAATTTGTTTCTCGATTTTGGGAACAATTGCATGCTAGTCTTGGTACTACCCTAATCCGGAGCTCTGCATATCATCCTCAAACAGATGGACAATCGGAAAGGTTGATTCAATTTTTGGAGGATATGTTGAGAGCTTGTGCCTTGACGCAAAAAGGAAATTGGGATGATCAGTTACCATTCATTGAATTTTCCTATAACAACAGCTATCAAGAAAGCTCGGAGTTACTCCTTTTGAGGCGCTATACGGACATTCTTGCCGTACGCCGTTAAACTGGTCCGAGTCGGGCGAAAGAATAATATTTGGTCCGGATATTGTTGAGCAGGCCGAGGAAAAAGTGAGGGAGATACAAGCTAATATGAAGGCTGCTCAATCCCGCCAAATAAGTTATGCAAACAAAAGGAGACGCCCGCTGGAATTTGAGGTAAACGATCATGTTTATCTTCGGGTCTCTCCAAATAAAGGTGTGTCACGTTTCGGTATCAAAGGAAAACTTGCTCCCCGCTACATTGGACCATTCCCAATTGTGGAGAAGTTTAGCCCCGTGGCATACCGGTTGCAATTGCCGACAAATTTGGAACGTGTGCATAACGTGTTCCATGTGTCACAACTCAAGAAGTGTCTAAAACCACCCATCGATGTGGTCATCTCCGACACCGAGCAATTGCAAGATGATCTATCTTATCCAGAAACTCCCGTCCGGATCCTCGATAAAAAGGATCGTGTTACTCGCAACCGCACTATCACCTTCTATAAAGTGCAATGGAGTAATCACACCGAGGATGAAGCTACTTGGGAACAGGAGGAATTCCTGGACAATCATTTCCCCGAGTTCATGGCTTCACAATCGAGGTAATGACGCACCTCCCTTCGACCGCTCTTCTATCAACCGTAATCTCGGGACGAGATTTCTTTAAGGGGAGGGCTGTGACACCCCGTGTCACAAATTTCATCATGTTACTGTGCTAACAGGAGATTTGCATGTGCAAAACAAAAATCATCCGGCTAGTCACATGAAATATTAGGTTAAAGTTCCATTAGGGTTTTTATTGCTCAAAACCCTAGCTCTTGAAATCTCAAACTTTCTCCAAATTAGTAACTCCATATTTTTGCACAATCTGGTAGAACACATCAAGACTTGAATTTAGAACATTTTTCCTGAATTTTTGGAGCAGCACAAATCCCTAGAAAAATCCAAACCTAAGCAGAAACAGCACCTGTTCAACAATTTTTATAAATTTTTACATTTCGAATTTGAACTTTGGCCTATAAGGAAAGTTGTTCCACATAATCCAAAGAACCCACAGAAATTTTGGTTTGCAAAAATGTTAAAAGGATCGAATTTTATGAGCCAATTACAGAGGAGGACAGCAGTGGCAAAGCTGTAAATTTGAAGAATCCCAATTGAACAGAGGCCGGCACAGTGGCCGGGGCCACCGTCGGCGGCGTTCGCCGCCGGTGCCCATGCCGGTTAGGCGCCGCCCGTCCTCGCCGCTCCGTGCAGCCCCACGCGTCGTCCATCGCCGGTTAGCTTCGCCCCGAAGCGTGCTCGCACGGCCGTCGATGGTGGAGACCAACTTCCGCCATGGCCGCCGTCCGGTTCATCCCCCCGTGCGCTGCCTCTCCGCGTTGCCACGCCCTCATTTGCGTGAAACTGCTTCGCCAGCTCCTTGCGCATCTCCTCGCCGGTTCCTGGCCTCCCTTCGCCTCCGAGGGCTACAAATTCCATAAAAATCCGACGAGCCCCGTTCTTCTCCTTCCGCGCCGGCGAGCTCGAATCCACCCCGCTCAGGTGAGCTCATGCTTCCCCTTGGCCTCGGAAGGGTGCGCGGGAACCTAACGCACCTCCCTGCCCTGCCCCGGGTTGAACCGAGCCGCGGCCGAGGAGAAAATCGCTTCCTTCTTCGTCGCCGGCCACCGCACACCGCCACCCCGTCGACGCCGGCACGCTCCGGACCACCCCAGCCTGCACCGACCCCGCGCCGTTCATCTCCGTGCAAAGGTGAAGCTCCCCGCCTTGACCACCCCTTATTTCGCGCCATGGCGAGCACAAGCTACCACGCCGGAGTTGGCCCTTCCGCCATCCGCCGTCGCGAGCTATGCTCCGTTCCCTCACTCGCCTCGCCAACCCCACCAAACGGTGCGCCATCGAAAACCGTGCACAGGCGGCCAAGCCCGACCCCGGCGGCGAGCCCTAGCGTGCCGCCGGTGAGCTCCGCCGCCGCTCCGGCGAGCCCCCTCCGCGCGCCACACTTAGAAAATTTTCGAATCGTGCTGAAATTTCATAACGGTGAAGGATTTTAGAAAAATCATATCTCGAGATTTACACCACGGATTTGAACGATTCAAAGCGCGTTGGAAAGTTTGTGACATGTACTTTAACATGGTGAACATGAACACCTATGGTTATATAGTAAAAATTAATTTTTGAGTGAGATGAAAATGCTATCGTGACCAGACGCATAGACAAGATTGCATTTTAAAAATGATGTAACTTCTGGACCCCAGATCCAAACTGCATGAGCAAGGGCTCTTTGGAAAGTAGATAACTTGTACTTTAACGTGGTAACATAATCCCAGTACTTCATGTGTAGAAAAATGAAGATTTAAGCGCTCTAAGATGCTAAACCGTTATGCCTGCGTGACAACTTGCCGTTTTTGAAATTCAATAACTTTTTGAATACAGCTCCAAATGAAACAACTATAGGCTCGTTGTAAACCTTGAGTTATGTACTTTACATGGACCAACATGAATCACCTAAGCTCTATAACAAAATATTAAGTTTTGAACACATTAAGATGGCTTCACGAGCAGCCTGTCAACCCGGACTTGGTGAAATAAAAATGGCCAAGTATGAGCTAAGCTCAAATGACCTTTTTGCTTTCTGTGATGGCTAGATAATTTTCACACTTGCATGACACAATTAAACAGGTCATAATCACGTTTATCTTTTTGGGCAAGAACGGTCATATATGACGTAGGTTTAATCGTAGCAAACCACATGAAATGATGAGTACTTATGTGCCCGATGTTTAACAAAGTGATAAAACTTCATCCTAAGAAATAAGCATCAACCTCTAGCTCACTAAGTAACAAGGAAGTATACCATATCTTCTTGACCTTCAAAAACCAGCACATACATTTATACTAATTGGTGGACAATTTACCTAATTAGAAGGTTGTCCCCATGAAACAAACCGCACTTACCACCATCATGACCTATCATCACCACTCAAGAACGTGTTTAATTCATGCAAACGTGTCATTACATTATCTTATTGAGAAAGTTCCATGAACTATAACAGTCCGAATTCATCCATTACTCATACACTTCATATGCACTCATATAGGAATCCCGACCGGAGCTGAAGATCAAGGAGGGCACCCAATTGAAGTGAGAGAGTTCGAGTGTGCCGACTACGAGCCGAACCAAGGCAAGCCCCGGAGCATAACCTATGTTTTAAAAGTTCTCTTTATTTTTCACATACGTCTATGATGTATTGTGCATTTACGTTTAGGAGTTGCTCGGAAACCTAGTTGCACTAGATCCCCGTATCCCGTGGTTTTGGTTAAGTATAATCCTGGTCGCTAGTGCTATGCTTAATAATGTCATCGGTAGCAACACCGAGTGATTTGGAGATCACCCGGTCTAGGGATTAAATTTGTTACCTCTCACATGATATTTATGAAATTGAGACCGTACGGGGAAATGCATGTGTAGGATGCGGTGGCGGGGTTCGCCTATGTTCGCCATAGCCCCGTGCGTGTCGGTTGAGGACCGTGTGACTCCGCGAGCAAGTATTGAGTTGTGTACCAAATGCATACCTTCGTATGGGAGTTGGTAAACCGATGTAACTTGAGAGTCGTAGTGTTGGACGGTCTCTCCACCCTTTGTGCAAAGTGTTGGTCACGGTGGATGCACGGGTTTGTGAGTAGACGGAGGGTGTGTTATTACCCTTGGACCCGACGCTACCGTGGTTGCATGTGGAATGCACACTCGGAGGGTGGACCCGGCTCATATCTATGGTGATCTTGTGAAAGGTGGCCATACGTGTTCTTAAATGATGCGTATGTCGTGCATTTGGGTTTCCCCTGCAGGGTGTAAATCGATATATATCGCCGTCCCTCGCGGTGATGAGTACCACTTGTCTCGAGCAGATTGCATCGTAGTAACAAGTGAATATGATGATTAAGCTTGCTGATTTTTGAAGAATTACTTCATGCATTGCAACCATGTTTTGTTAGAAATGCTCACTAAATTTATATTCATGTTCCAACCCTCTTAACTTGGCTAAAATATGAGTTAGACAAATACTTTCAGTGCTGATTTTGCAAGCTTCCGTACGCCAGGTCAAGCCCCCTGCATGTTAGAGTGGGTTCTTAGAACCATTTTTGACGGGTAAGCCTTGCGGAGTATATTAGATACTCAGGGTTGTGTTGAAACTATTTTCAGGATTTCCGCAGCCCGATTATTGTGATTGCTGCGGGAAGTATGTGTGTCAAAGCGAGGAACCTCGAGGAGTGGACCGTGGAGTGGGTTCCCGCTTCACCAACTCAAGAGTGAGGCCATGCCGTATGGGCTGGCGTGGTTCTCCTAAGTTAACTATATATATATATGTATCGTCGAGATGTTACGCTTCCGCAAAGACATTATCAAGTATTGTAAAATCTCTTCACGTATGTATTGTAAATCTGAAACTTGAACAATGGCTTGTAATACTTAAGAAATTATGTATGAAACTTGTTACTCAAGTAGTGTTCCCTATGTAATAAAATGCTGAATGTATTCCCGATGTATGTGCAATGAACGTTCGCTTCGTCGAATGTCTCCCGATACGATCCTGTTCGACAATCCCTCTCGCTTCGCGAGGTAGGGGTGTCACAAGTTTAAACTATGTTTAAGAACTATTATGGCTTAACCAAGAAGCACATATATAATAACTGTCATCATAAGATTCGGTACACGATTGAGCATCCAACCGGGATTTTTCTCTCCCACCCGGCGTCGCTCTACCGTGGCGACTCGGGGCGACCACCGAACCCTAGCCGCCACCCCGCCCTCGTCCCCTCCGTCTCGCCGCTGCCGGAGCAAGGCGGCTGGAAAAGGGTGCCGCTTGCAAGGATGGCGGAGGCGGGGCATCCCCCCCCTTCCCCCACCCACTGCCACGACCACCGGCGGCACGGCGCGGCCGGGAGTCCTGCACCCGCCGGATTTGAGGAACTACGTATGGCATCGTGGAGGGTGCGCCCGGCAGCATGGTGCGACGGCGGCGGGCGCGGCCGGTGGTGCGAGGGACTCCATACCTACCGGATGCGGCGCCTAGCAGGCCCTACGTGCAAGTACCCGTCGGATTTCAGGTCTTGGCGACCGAATCCGAGGAGGGGGCCGCTCACGCTGGCTTGGAGGGCACGCTCGGCGGCGGCCTGGAGCGACAGCAATGGGTCCCGTGCCCACCAGATTTGGCGCCCAGGTCTCCACGCACAAGGTGCGCCGGGCGACACGCTTCACGGTGGCGCGGTGCAGCAAGGGGCCCTGCTGACTTCGGTGCCTATGCGTCCGAGGAGGGGGCCCACGCCTAGCGACGGTGCCCTCCATGCGAAGCTCCAAGTGGCGGGAAGGAGCCAGCGCGCCGTGAGCTAGGCCATAGCTTTGGCTTGATCCGTGCAGCAATGCGCCGGTCGGGTGCGCGGGTTATGCAGCAACAGTTGTGGCGGCATACACGGTGATGGTGAAGGAGGTGACGGTGCTGGCAGCGGTAACGCGACGCTAGAGAGGAAGGTCGTGTGTGAGAACGTGATCCGTGGAGCTCACGTGGGATGGATGTCGGGGGACCATGGCGACGCCAACGACCTGGTTGGGCGATGGCGGCGCGGCTGGCGCGCCCACATCTTTGATGTCGTGTGCCACGACGACTCGCCGAGGTGTGCGGGGCGGGGGCGTGCGCGCAACGGTGGCGCGGCTGGTGCGGTGTGACAACGAGCGACGTGGCATCCGATATGAGTGAGCGAGCTAATTTCGGAGCCGACGACTACGAGGCCTTAGGGCTTCCTTCCACTTGTTGAAGGCGTCACTATGGAATGACTCTTCGTCTCCGGAGGCCTATGGGCATAAGCCTAGATCCGGCTTACCGGATCAGGTGGTGGTGGCGTTTAAGCGTCATGACCTTCCCGAAGGTGTCAACCTAGGACAGCTCCTTACCTCCGTTGAGTCTATGTCATGTCGTTGTTTGTGTCCGTGGGTGCGTGTGTGTGCGCGCGTGAGTGTGCATGAGTTTGTGTGTGTTGTGGTGTTTGTGGGTTTGTTCGGGTTGTTACGGTTCTCATCCCATTTTCTCCTTAATACACTGAAGCAGCGCAACTCTCCTGCGTTTTCGAGAAAAAAAAAAAACAATAGCATTTAGAGCAGAGTTGTTAACTTGTCCATCATCCAAATTTTTGGATATTCAACTTGACTACACCGTTTACCGAAGAATTATCAGGATTGATAAGTGAGTGAAGTCTTATAAGAAAATGACCGTTTAGCCTTTGAATGTCATAAACCTATGTTAATGTTTTGGCTGTCTTTTACGGATGACCTGTGACTTTTAAGTTCCATGGGTGCTGGATGGACATTTAGGAACTGTGTGAGATGAGCCCTTCCATGGTAATGTATATCCTTTGTCCGATCGCACTTTTGCCTGTAAGTATATTGACTATGCGACTGGTTATGTAGGCTGCAGTACCACAATCAATTACTTCCTTCATCTTTGCTAAGGAATATGGGTTGCATCCTGACGTTCTCAGCACGGCGTAAGAACTGTTTCGACTACATTTTGTTCACGGATATATTAATTATTAAGTACTAAAACCATATTGCTGCTGATCTATTTGCAGGGTAATCGTTGGAATGGTAGTATCTGTTCCTTTAATAATTCTATTTTATGTAGGCTTAGAAGGTCTTTAGGGCTTTCAGGCAGCGCAACACATCTACTTGCCAATCTGCTCGGATATTGTCAAAAGGTTCTTGCAAGTCATGACTAAGAACAAATGCAAAAGCAGAGAAATCAATGGTGTGGTGGCATGATGAACCAAAGAAGCCAAACTGATTAATATGGATTCTTCTATCAATTGCAACTGTAATGATGTCATACATAAATTCAGCTTTCAGTGAGACTTCTTTTCATGTTCCAGTTGTTTATAGCTGCGGATTAGTATAACGTTTTTATTTTATTTTGAAATGGGTTACTACAACATTAGCATGTCTCCAGCCAGGAAACGATGAAATTAGTTGCAATACGCCAGAAGACGGTTCCATAAGTTAATAATGCGATGTTCAACCAATAAAGATCACCAGATTGATATAGCCGTTCTTGATTTCCAACCTCTTTCGTTCATTATACATGCTGAAACGGAAGCAGACAACTAAGAACTGCTTATAAACTTCAGTTAAGGCTCTATCTGTTATGAAACCAAGCGACAATTATGATCTGGGGTGGATTTATTGTCGCTATTATTGTGGGCGAATTAAATACATGTGGTTGGCAGCTGGGAGGAACTCTCCAGGCAGCTCCCGCAGGACCCCCTTGTCCTAGTATAAATAGGAGCTGATGATAGTGACGGGGGCACGAGGAGCACCCCATTGTACTCTGTAATATTGTGAGATCAGCAATAAGAGAAGAAAGCCAACCATTCACCTATCCCCGTGTTCATCTATTCCTGTGCTTTGTGTGTGCATTAGTAGTGTGATTGCCAGGTTGATTCGGTTGTTTTACAACACGTTATCAGCACGAGTCTCTACCGAGCTACAAGGTAAGAATCAGCCTATGCTATCCTACCTGCTGATGCATCATGGTAAGTACAAAGACAAGAACAGCTTGCTGCTAACAGCAACAATGGACAGTAGAAAATCATACCCGATAGCTGAATGCTATGTACCAAGTGCTACCTGAAGATAGCACTAACCTGCTCTTTTTGCTTTACATTTCTATACACATATGCAAGTGCTACCAGAAGCTAGCACCAAGCATCGCAGATGCTTACCTTTGTGCTGGTCCTGAAGACCAAGCACCGCTTGAGCCAATGGCCCCGAAGCGCCATGGCGGTGACCTCCGGAAGAAGGTCACCGCGACGCCTACGAGCTCGCAGAAAGGTGGACGCCTGAAGTCGTCACCTCCTTGACGCACCAATGGGTGTCGTCTCCGCCGACGAGCAGCCTCGCACCATGCGCGCCATCGCCGTGGGAGCCATAGCTCGTCGCGGGAGTTCCAGCCATTGCTGTGGGCACCACCACCCACGCTTGCTGTCGTTGTCCCCGTTACTCCGCCACCCGTTCTCGCGGTGGAGAGGCCTAACAGCCCCCGCGCCAGCAACGTGGTGAGTCCTCGGGCTAGCACCCGAGGCAGAACCGGTAGGGGACGCGGCCCCGAAGAGCCGCAACCGTACTGCCGCACGGCGATCGCCTATGGAGTGTACGCGGTCCTGAAGAGCCGCCACCTCCTCCTGGTCGGGGCCCTGAAGCGCCCGGTGCCCTGCACCCCGAGCTCGCGCGCTGCACGGCAGCGAGCTCGCGCACCGCTAGCCGCTTCGGGCCTCCGCTGCACACGCCCGCGGATGAGCCCTTGCCGGATCCGGCAGGCCACCGGCCGGGCAGCTAACCCTTCCGGCCGCGGGCTTCGCACGCCGTCCCGGCCAGCGGCCGCGAGCCCGCTTGGCCACGGGCCTTGCGCGCCGTTCTTGGCCGCCGGGGCGCCGCAACCGCCGCCGTGCCGCAGGCCCCGGCCCCGGACCTTGCGCACCGCGCGCCGCCGCGAATCGGCGCAGCTCGGCGCCCACCTCGCGCCGCCGACAAGCGCCGCCCTGGACCCCGGATCCGGTCGGACGGGCCACCAAGGGACCGAGCCGCAGCCACCCCCGGCCATGCTTCGCGGCTGCCACTTTCCACGACCCGCGCGCCTCCACGAGGCCGACGCCGCGCCCGCCGGCCGCCGGCCCCGCGCCTCGCCGCGCCCGGCCACGGATCTCGCGCGCCGCCGGCCGCGAGCCGCCCGACCACCCGACCGCCACCGCGGGCCGCGTCTAGCCGAGGGCCGGCGCCGCCCGGTTTGGCCGCGCGCCGTACCCGAGTGCGGGCCGTGCCACGCCGCCCTTAGCAGCGAGACGGCGCCGCCTCGCCGCCGCGGCACCACGACCCCGCACGCGCTCGTGGGCTCCCGCCCGGCGGTGCACGAGCGCCGCCCGAGCCCGCGCGCCGCTTGCTGCGCGCCACGAGCCCGAGCCGCTCCACCGGACCGCGAGCCGCCCTGGTGCGCGCCGCCACGGCCGGGAGCCAAACCAGCCGCCCGGCCGCGCGCCCGCCCGGCCGCAGGCCTCGCGAGCCGCCCCGCGGCAGGCCTCCTCCCGCCCGAGAGCCGCCGGATCCGGCGCGGGGCACAGGGAGCGTGTGCGCCGCCTCCTACGGAGAGGAAAGAATCGGGGCGGCGCCCCGTGCGCCACACACGCTCGAATGGCTAGGGTTAAACCCTAGCCAACCGGGGTGGGTCGGGCCGAGCAAATGGGCCTTCGGCCCACGGACCAAACCGGCCGATCTTGCCCTCGCGCCAACAAAAAAAAAAAAAAAAAAAAAAAAAAAGGGGGAGGGGGAGGTAGGGATCGGGCTGGGCCAAAATTCAGGGTAGACCCTCCTTTTCGCAATCGGACCCTCGAAGTTGGTTAAAATCGCGAAATTAATTTTCCTGGACCCCGGAAATTTGCGGATTAAACCCCGGAGCGTTTAACCGCGTGATTTCCATGACTAACCCTACGATTTATTTAAGGTTAATTTATACATTATTATTTATACTCACCGACATGCAGGGAATTCTTTCCGGGAATATTCATGACCCATATATTTGCAATATCTACATGCATGATTTACCCGAAGTAAATTGCATGATATTGCAGGCATGTCGGACATTGCAAAGAGGGAGTTCACCCAACTTGCCTTGGATGGCAGCAACTACCTCACCTGGGCTCAAGATATTGTCATTAACCCGAGATCCATGCGCCTCGGTCATACTATTGCCAAGCCCGAAGTCGGCAAGGAAAAGGCTGCGGTCGATGACGCCGATAGTGCAAAGGCTTTGCATTTTCTCGCGTCATCACATACACCCGCACCTGAAAATGGAATATATGACCAAGGAGGATCCGCGAGT
The DNA here is from genome assembly GCA_031894775.1 of Chloris gayana. Lineage (NCBI taxonomy): Eukaryota > Viridiplantae > Streptophyta > Magnoliopsida > Poales > Poaceae > Chloris > Chloris gayana. Next base: position 170,477 of record JAUNZO010000027.1, read on the forward strand.
TCTGTGGGAATCCCCGAAGGATCGCTTTGACCAACAACGAGCCATTGCACTCCCACGAGCTCGGAATGACTCGGATTACCCTACGCTTCCAAGACTATAAGTCCGTGGCGGCGTATAACTCTGCCATTCATCGAATCGTCTCAATGTTGCGTCTCCGTGGCCAGCAGATCACGGACACCGAGATGATCGAGAAAACCCCGAACACCTTCCACCCGGGCAACATCGTTCCGCAACAACGATACAGGTGTCGAAATACACGAGATATTCTCGGCTCGCCCGAGCCCCGTTAGTTGCGGAACAGCAGAACGAGGTTCTCATGCGGAACCACTCGCCCGACCCACCGGGTCGATGGGTGTGCTCGAAGCACACGCCAATGTTGCCGGGAGTTCCGATGGCCCGAAACATGGCCGTAAGAAATGGAAGGGTAGGAAGGGTGGTATGTTCAAGGGCAGAGGAAAGGGTAAGCCCCGAGGTAAAGGTGACAAGAAGGTCACGGGTGAATCATCCGGGGGAGCAAGAATGCATGCTATAGATGCGGACGTTCGGGACACTGGTCTCGCAACCGTCACGTCCCCGGACACCTGATTGACGCTCGTCGTCGTTCTTCCGAAGTAAGAACGAGGGCGGGCCTCGAGTCCCACTTCACCACCGAGCTCGAAGCTCACGTCAATGACATGGTCATTGCGAATAGTGGAAACGTCCGAAAGGACGACAGCGGGGACGACCTTCTTGATGATGACTTTGACATATTCGGGGACCTCGAGTAATCCCCTCTATGTCAAGTGCAATGTTCCGCACGTCGTCGGTTACATGATCCGGAAGTACTGTAATAAAGCTCCTGAAGAGCACACGGTTCCTCGAAGAACCGTAGATGTAAATAGTGCTCCCGAAGCAGCACTGGGTCATGAGTATGCTCCTCGAAGAGCAGCTGTTGTAAAGCCGAAGTCTTTACAAACAGTCTTCCCAGAACCGTTATCATCTTATGTGTTTATATTTCCTGCATCTCTATTTACCATGTCCAGGATATTTGATACAGGTTCGGCTGGGTCCCATGGCGGATGAGGAGTGTTGTCTCGTAGACAGCGCAACCACCAATACCATACTGAGGGAAACTAGATATTTCCACACTTTAACCAAGAAGTCCGGAAATATTATGACCATTGCCGGAAACAATGCTCATATTGTGGGCACCGGAAGTGCCACACTAGTTTTCCCTATGGGTACACGGATACTTGTGAGGAATGCTATCCTCTATCCGGAATCCAAGCGTACCCTTGTGAGCTTTAAAGATATCCGGGCAAACGGTTTCCACCTGGAAACCGAGACCGAGCATGGTATTGAATACTTGCTCATCACAAAATTTGATGGATATCAAAAGCACGTGGTTGAAAAACTCCCTTCATCACCATCGGGTTTGTACCGTACGTACATTAAACCCGCCGATGAATATGTTGCGATGAAGACAATCTTTCGTGACCCCGATGCCTTTAAGACATGGCATGAAAGATTGGGTCACCCCGGGTTGGGGATGATGAGAAGAATCATCAACAATTCTCGCTGGTCATGAAATTGAGCCAAAGAACTTCCCGAATCTCGAAGAATTCATTTGCACGGCTTGTGCAAAGGGGAAGTTGATCACTAGGCCATCCCTCCCGAAGATTAGGGATGAGTCACCCGTTTTCCTGCAAAGGATACAGGGGGACATATGTGGACCTATTCAGCCTCTCTCGGGGCCGTTCAGGTATTTCATGGTACTAATTGATGCTTCTACCGGATGGAGTCATGTGGATCTTCCGTCCACAAGAAATCATGCCTTCTCCAAGCTCATTGCTCAAATCATCGGATTAAAGGCAAGTTTCCCCGATAACCACATACGATCCATTCGTATGGACAATGCTCGGTGAGTTCAGGTCGAAAGCCTTTGATGATTATTGCATGGCTATGGGCATTAAGGTAGAGCATTCAGTACCACATGTCCACACTCAAAATGGCCTAGCTGAATCCTTGATCAAAAGGATAAAGTGGATTGCTCGTCCACTATTGCAGAATTGTCGGCTCCCAACCAGTTGTTGGGGCCATGCAAGTGCTGCATGCAGCAGCACTGATCCAACTCGAGCCAACTGCATATAATGAGACATCCCCCTTACAGCTAGTGCGTGGGAAAGTGCCAAGCATTTCCCATCTGCGAAAATTCGGCTGTGCAGTATATGTGCCGATACCACCTCCTCGCCGTACTTCAATGGGACCCCACCGGAAGTTGGGGATATATGTTGGTTATGAGACTTCGTCCATAATCAAATTCCTAGAGCCTATGACTGGGGATGTTCATACGGCTCGGTACGCTGATTGCATATTTGATGAGGACAATTTTCCAAGCATTAGGGGAGACCGGCATCCCGAAGAATGCTGGAAAATTGAATGGAATGCAACCGGGATGCAGTCCTTAGACCCACGCACTAGCGAGGCTGAACCGGAAGCTCAGCGGATTATAAATTTGCAAAACCTTGCAAATAAGCTGCCGTATGCCTTCACCGATCACAAGGGAGTGACAAGGTCGCATGTACCTGCAAGTAAATGCGCCGGAGAGAGTGCAGATAGCCCCGAAGGCTACCGACTCCGGTGTCACCCCCATCCTAGGAAGAGGGGGAGACCTCCGGGTGCTCGGGACAAAGCCCCACGGAGACGTCCGCGGAGGCACGACCGCGAGCCACTTGTCCCACTCCAGGATTCGGTTGAAGAAGCTCAACCTCGAAGTTGAGAATGTCCCTCGAAGGACACCGTCCCGAAGACGGAGCCCCCGAAGAGGCGACCCAACCTCGAAGTTGGGATGGTCCCCGAAGGACCCCATCCCGAAGATGGAAATCCCGAGTAGCATCGCGCGCGCTTAAGCGCACCGGGAAATCGGAACACCCTAGCTCGTCGTTCGGGAAATCACGACGAGCTAGAGGATATGGATGAGATCTCCACTAATTATGTGCACACGGGAGAGTTATTCAATAGAAAGACCACCATTGTGAATGCGAACTTTGCCTCAAAGATTGCTTGCTCAATGGATCCGGATCCGAACCAAAGTCCATGGCAGAGTGCCGAAGGCGCTCGGATTGGGATAAATGGAAAGCAGCAATCGAGGCGAGTTACGCTCGCTTTATAAAAGAAGAGTGTTTGGGCCTGCAGTCCCAACACCCCCAAAGGTCATCCCCGTGGGATGCAAATGGGTAGTTCCTCCGGAAGAGGAACGAAAATAATGAGGTGGTAAGATATAAAGCGAGGCCGGTGGCACAAGGGTTCACGCAGAGACCCGGCATCGATTATGATGAAACATACTCTCCCGTCATGAGTGGGATCACGTTCCGATATTTGATATCTATGGCAGCTAATCTGAATCTCAATATGCAGTTGATGGATGTCGTGACCGCATACTTGTATGGGTCACCGGATTCGGAAATTTATATGCGAGTCCCCGAAGGACTCAAGATCCCCGGTCCGAATCCGAATCGCAACATGTATAGTGTGCGCCGTCAGCGTGCACTCGTACGGGTTGAAACAATCCGGAAGGATGTGGTTCAACCGTTTGAGTAACTATCTCCCGAAGAGAGGTTACACAAACAATGATGATTGCCCCCGTGTGTTCATAAAGAAATCCCGGAGTGGATTTTGCATCATCTCCGTCTATGTCGATGATTTGAATATCATTGGCACCACAGGGGACATTGAGGAAGCTATGGCTTACCTCAAGACGGAGTTCGAGATGAAGGACTTGGGTAAAACCAAGTTCTCGCTTGGGCTCGCAGCTCGAACACCTCCCTGGGGGAGTGTTTGTGCACCAGTCTACTTACACAAAGAGGGTACTTGAAAAGTTTAATATGGGCAAGTGCCACCCTCTCGAGAACCCCCATGGTGGTCCGTTCACTTGATGTGAAAAAGGACCCGTTCGGACCCAAAGGGGAGAATGAGGAAATACTGGGACCCGAAGTTCCCTACTTGAGCGCCATTGGAGCACCGATGTACCTTGCGAATTGCACGAGACCCGATATTGCATTCGCGGTCAATCTGTTGGCCGTGCATGCGTGCTGCCCCAACCGAAGGCATTGGGTTGGCGTCAAGACCATTCTCCGATACCCGCAAGGTACGCAGGACCTTGGGTTGTGGTTCCCGAAGAACCAAGATCCAACCATGGTGGGGTATGTGGATGCCGGCTACATGTCCGATCCACATAACGCCGGATCCCGGACCGGTTTCGTGTTTCTCCGTGGTGATGCGGCCATTGCTTGGCGGTCTATGAAGCGGACCCTGGTTGCCACATCAACCAACCACTCGGAGATCATCGCACTCTATGAGGCCACACGAGAGTGTGCCCGGCCGAGACGGATGGTTGGCCACATCCGGAAGTCATGTGGCTTGGACACCGTCGGTGCCCCCACCGTTATCTATGAGGATAACGCTGCTCGTGTTGCACGGATGCATATGGGTTATGTGAAGAGCAACTACACGAAGCATATTGCTCCAAAGTTCTTCTACCCCCATGAGCTCCGGAAGAGCGGTGAAATTAATATCCTGCACACTAAGTCATGTGAAAATCTTGCAGATTTGTTCACAAAATCTCTGCCAGACATCTAGCTTCTATAGATGCATTCGGGAAATTGGCATGAGACGACTTAGAGAGTTGCAAGGATCGGGGGAGAATGAAACCATGATCCTGAAGATCATATGGTGATCCCGAAGATCACCAAAAGAATTAGCCCATACCCGTGATCCTGGAGACCATGGGAGTGATCCTGCAGATCACTTGCGTAGTCTCGAAGACTACCGACCAACTCGTTGTACTCTTTTTTCTTGGTAAGTTTTTCCCACTCGGGTTTTCTCACGCAAGGTTTTTAAAGAGACAACAGGTGCAACACACACTTACGCATGCTATATACTCTTTTCTCCTACCATTTTTCCCACTTGGGTTTTTGGAGGAGTTTTTAACGAGGCATAGACATGACGCAGATAATTCGCCCAAGGGGAGTGTTATGAAACCAAGCGACAATTATGATCTGGGGTGGATTTATTGTCGCTATTATTGTGGGCGAATTAAATACAGGTGGTTGGCAGCTGGAAGGAACTCTCCAGGCAGCTCCCGCAGGACCCCCTTGTCCTAGTATAAATAGGAGCTGATGATAGTGACGGGGACACGAGGAGCACCCCATTGTACTCTGTAATATTGTGAGATCAGCAATAAGAGAAGAAAGCCAACCATTCACCTATCCCCGTGTTCATCTATTCCTGTGCTTTGTGTGTGCATTAGTAGTGTTGATTCGGTTGTTTTACAACACTATCCATCACGACAGTACTAATAAAGAGAATGAGAAACAAACGCAACCAAGTTCCAGGGGTCTTCTGCCTTGCAAGAAAGGGCTTCTGATGCGGCACACAACTACTTTCCAGCAACATTCTGGCTGCCATATCCTCTGCCTCGTCGTGGTTGCTGCTGCTGAACTCGTCGCTGCTGGTGAAACTGACGGCCTGGGACAGATTTTGCCTGCTGCTGAGGTGTGGACTTCATCCGCTGAGCCTTCATTTGTGCAAAGAGTGCGTCCATTGTCCTTGGTGTCTGGTTCTGAGCCTCCTTGCCCTACAAATAGATTCAGAAAGCTATATTGTAATTGTTATAGTGACAAAACTCAGATGCACAGAATAAATAGCAAATATTAATTAACATCTATCATGCAAGTTCTAGATCTTGGAATAGCTACGACTGTGTTAAGTGACAATGTGAATATCATATATCAAAAAAAGGTGGACAAAACTGTGCAAGGAAACTAAATAGTCACTTATCAAAGTGGTAGCTATTCCAAGAAGAGGATCTAAAGTGGCATTAAAAAATTAGCTAATTGGAGAAATAAAATTATCATCTAAACTGAAAGTGATCTGTGCAACAGATACAACACATAGGGCACAAATTTACTTTCACAAGCCAGTTAATTTATTCTACTTCAGTACATTCCATACCTTCCCATTCTGAAAAGCATTGCCGGTGGGTCTCCTCTGCACCAAGCTACTCGCACTGCACCAAGATCAAGATATTAGCATACACCACAAGAGCAAGAAGATAGCTCAACTGCTCAAGTACTGAAATTTAGAGGCAACAGAACACCCAACAGACTGTTATCCAAGAATGTGTGCAAGGTTGCTCACATACCCCTCAAAATTAAGGATACACCTTTTCAAGTGCAGTCAGAGGGTACATACCACGCTTTCAAAGAAAATCAAAACAGAAATAATAAGGTCATTGCAAAATGCAGTGTTCCTCTTGGTTCAGAATGCCATCAATATTCTGAAACAATCTCAACGAACACACACTGTTCAAGAATGTCCAATTGACAAAAAAATTTGGTTGGTTGAACTGTTAAACTCAATAAGTCAAATCAAAGTACGACCATTGATCCAGAACCAATGCAAGGGCACACGTGCAATCATGAAAAGAGATTCCATTAATTGACCTGTACAGCTCCAAACTAGAAAACTCCCTCCTAACAAGAAAACTCCTGTCCCCCTTGAACTGCCATACAACATAGTAAATATCTTTGTTGGAACCACTGGATAATAGGAAACATGTGTCTCTTGGCGAGTAAAATCCACTAAGTACCAACCACTATGGAAACAACCAACTTGCATATGAGAATACCAGCTCAATTTACTCTCGGGAAGCAGCATATGACACATTGTCTGATGAGCAGAGACCATCCTAGATCCCACTGCTATCATTTTAATGAACAGAACCTGAGCAGAGCACCAAAGAGCTGGTGATCACTGGCTAAGGCATATTAAACCAGTACCCAGCACCTGGATAAAAAGAGTTATGAAATGCTAGTGGTTATCACACCTCTATCAGACCAAGCAGTCAATAAGAAAAACTAAGGTACCCTGACACTGCAGAATTGCACTCCTCCAACAGCGAAGATTATGGCATATTTGCATTATTGATGTCCCAGCAACTGCAGATGCATGTCAGGGGTTCTCCAGCATTTTCACAAACTGGAACAGCTCAACCAGTACAAATGCAACTGCCATAACGTTTGGTGAAGGTTTGAGGTTCTGAATTAACCATGCAGTGCAATATGATTGTCCTGGATTAGTTTGTTCATAGCATATTCTTGTTTAACCAGAAATTACAAGCCTCGTGCCAAAAGAATTCGTATGAAGTTGAATGTTCATTAAACTTGCACCTGCGTACACCAATGGAATACCACTAGCAAACATAATACAGTTCCATGCAACACTCGGATCATAATCATTCTCTCAGCCCATCAAACCCAAGGTGGACATGTCAATAAACGTAATGAGCCCTTGAACTCAGTAAACCTTCTCATAATCAATAAGAGAACCATTGTTTACCTGTTCAAAGAGTTCTATTAAGATGAATCATTTGTGTGACTAGAAAAGAATACCACCATAGTGAGATGATACCTTGGCTTGTTCCATCTGGCAGCCCTATTGTTGCGCACTGGCGTAGCAGCAGCCTTGTTTGCAGCCTGCTTTGTTGCGGTGAAGTAATTTTCACCAAGATTTGACCTCCTTTGCTCAAGAACCCCCTTAACACCCACAAAAAACTGTCATAAAATGAAACATGAAGCTAGCTGCACAACACCAACACATTTGTATTGACACATACATGTCTTATGGATGACCTAGATTCCATAAACCTTTGAACCTTGGCACTCCCTTGATTAGAGTTGCCCTTCTGGAATGGGCGTTTTTTTATCTGTGATAATAAAACAAAGGTAGATTAACAAACTTCTGCTGGGATTTCACAAGTTCAAGGGCATTGGAGTATATAAACCAATCAATATGTACCGGCTGTCTAGGGGGTTCTTGGCACCAGGATTCTTTTTCTTTGACATCTTGATAATATCCTCTGTGATACACACATTAAGAAAAACCCTGAGCCTAATCAAGCCTAAAATATGGCATTCCAACAAAAATAAAAGAGAAAAGGATACCCAAAGTCATGTCCATCTTTTTCTCAGTAAAAGCAATAGCTTCAGCTGTGATTGGAAGTGATTCCATCTCTGTATGAACACGTAACAAAACTAGAGTAAGAAAACTTATTATGATTCAAAGTCAAAAGAATCTTTTACAGTAAAGCAACATATATGAAGCTGAACTTCAGCTAAGAGGCAGCACTGAACATCCCAATGGTGAAACTTAAAGCGAACAGATAATGAGATTAAAGCATAACAAGTCCCACATTGAAGTACACAACAGTTGCAATAACATTCATCCTAAAGAGAAGCAGCTACAACCATCTTAAACATCTCCTTAAGTTCTATTAATCAAGTAAGCTCATAGAATATAATTGTAGTTTTAAATTAGCATGAAAAATGAAACTGGGATAAATGTAGTTGACAATCATGTTGGAAACAGAGAACCGAAAACTGGATTTTGGTGCTGCAGGAGCTGCAGCGTTTTCATCTATATTGCAAGTATTTATAGGCTAATACAATCTAACTCCAGCGAGGAGAATCAAACCAGAAAAGATCAAAACAAACTAGCTAAATCTCAACTGAACTAACTGTCTAACTGACGAACTGAACTAACTGTCTAACTGAAAAGAAATCCTAACAGCTAGATACATGAGCAGGGAATAGCAACAAATCTCCCCTAATCCTTGCGCAGCTGATCAATTTGGACCATTCCAATCCTTGCTCGAAGCTCATGAAACGAACTCGCCCAAGTGCTTTCGTGAAGATGTCTGCGAGCTAGTCCGCTGTCAGGATGTAGCTGGCATAATGCTGCCATCTTCAAATGCCTCACGCACAAAATGATGCTTGATCCTGATGTGCTTGCTCTTGTCGTGGAAAAACAGGATTCTTGATTAACGTCAGCGCGGACATATTGTCGATGCTTAGCTCGACTGTCTCAGCGTGATCTCCAGTGAAATTGTTAAGCTGTCGGGCTAACCAAACAGCTTGAGTTGCCGCCAACGCCGCGGCGACATACTCTGCCTCGCACGAGGACAAAGCCACCACGCGCTGCTTCAATGAATGCCAGCTCACTGGCCCACCGCCGAGCAAGAAGATCCCTCCAGAAGTACTCCTGCTTGTGTCGATGTCACCAGCAAGATCAGAGTCGGTGTAACCATGCAGCTTCGGTCGTGCCGCGCCACCGCGCGCGGAAGCAACCCAGTTAAGGTTCCAGCAATGTAACGGACCATGTGCTCCTCCGTAGGATGCAGGAACCTGCTCACGTACCCAACCGCAAACGCAATGACTGGCCGGGTGTGAACTAAGTAGCGGAGGAAGCCAACGATCCGCCGGTAGAGTGTCGCATTGACCTGTGCTGCCTCATTGGTACAGCTTAGCTTGAGCCTCTCCTCCATTGGGGTGTGCGTGTGATTGCAATTACTCATCCCTGCCACCTCCAGCACCTTCCACGCATAAGTGCCCTGGTTTGCCATGATGCTGCCGACGAACTAATGTACCTCAATTCCGAGGTAGAACGACAAGAGCCCAAGGTCGCTCATCTTGAAATGTGCCTTTATCTCTTCCTTGAAGCGGCGGACCTCTATCTCCGACGCGCCCATTATGACGAGGTCATCGACATAGACTCGGACAAGCGTGCGTGCGCCGCACTCGCCACTTGTAGATCCCAGCCTCGTGCACGCTCCGCTTGAACCCGAGAGCCTTGAGCGTGCTGTAGAGCCGCGCATTCCACGCACGCAGAGCTTGACGAAGACCGTAGAGCGCCTTGTGGAGCCGATTGTTCTCCTCCCTGGCGACAAAGAATCTAGGCGGCTGCGAAACGTACACCTCCTCGCGGAGCACTCCATTCAGGAATGCGGACTTGACGTCCATGTGGTGCACGGCCCGGCCTTTGTGCCCGACAAGTGCAAGCAACGGACGCACCGATTCAAGCCGCGCAACAGGTGCGAAGGCGCCCTCATAATCGATCCCCGGCTGTTAGACGTAGCCTTTTGCGACGAAGCGGGCTTTGTGCTTGACGACGGCACCGGCCTCGTTGCGTTTCAGCTTGTATACCCACTTCGAGCCGATCGGGCGATGCCCTCGCAACAGATTGACGAGATGCCGGGTGCAATTCTCCTCTACGACGTCCAGCTCTTTGCGCATGGCCGCCCGCCATGCTTCGTCCCTGTCCGCCTCCTTGAACAAGACGACTCGCCTATGCGGGAGAGATGCGGTTCGGCGTCGCACGTCCGCTCGGCCAATCCGGGTGCCCAGTCCGCTCGACTAAGCACATTGTCAATTGTGTGATAGCGTAGGGGAGCATCATCCGCGTACACGTCTCACCGGTCCTCATCATCCTGCGGTGGTGAGACACAAACGAGGAGAGGTTGGTGCGACCGGAGCAAGTTGCGGAGGTAGAGTCGCCGGAGCAGGTGAGGGAGCACGCACAGCTGGTGGTGGTGTGTGTGCTCCCTCATCTACGTTCGTCGGAGCGGGTTCGTAGCCGTATTGAACGACGCACTCGCGGAAGTCACATGATGCCAACGCGCGCGCTTCGCCATTGTTTTTGGCCTCCTAGTCCCGACCAACGGACTCATTGAAGATCACGTCACGAGATACAATTACCTTGCGCGTGGTGGGATCTAGCAACTTGTACGCCTTCGAGCCGGTAGCATAGCCAATGAAGACCGGTGCACGGCAAGCTTGGAGACACCGGGCAGCACCGGTTGGCGTATGTGATGCAGCCAAAAGTGTGCGGGAAGAAGACCGACGGCTTCGTACCGAGCCGGGCCTCATACGGCATCATGCCGGCGAGGTTCTTCGTCGGGGAACGGTTAAAGAGAAAGACCGCGGTGCACACGGCGACCCCCAATAGCATGCTAGCATCTTCCTCTGTTTCAACGAGTGAGCACCGTTTGATTCCGCCTCTCCACAACTTCGTTGTGGAGTATACAGCGCGGTGAAGTGCCTTTTCACAATGGCGGGCAAATTCGGTCGATGTGAACTCGCCGCCATTGTCCGTCCGTAGAACGCGTAGACATCGCCCGCACTTGTTCTCCGCGGTGGCCCGAATCTTCCCGATCGCGGCCCTAGCGTCACTCTTGTACGAGAGGAGCTCGATCCATAAGAAGCGGTTATAGTCGTTGACGAGGAGAAGAAAATATCGCCGCCGTCCACCCGGAGATGCTAGAGAAACTAGACCACAAAGATCACCATGAACGAGATCAAGTGGAACTTCGACAAGATACCTTGCTTTGCTTTGGAGGGCAACACGGCTCATTGGTGCTTGGTGGTGTCGCATGTGTCACACAATTGCTCAATGTGGTCTAGTTCGGGAGACCGTTCACCATGTCGACGCGCACGAGCCCCCGCAACGCGTCGAAATTAAGGTGGTCATAGCGATCCCGCCGAGCCGGGCTCCCTCTAACCCGGCTCGCGCTACCGGACATACTAGCTTACCGATGGTGCCCCGAAGAATGCACAACCTGGAGCGGCCATGGTGGACTACGACGTGGCGGCGACGCTACCGGTCCAAGATGCGCATGATGTCGCCCTCATTCTCCACCTTGGAGCCGCCCTCGTCCACGCTGCCCGACAAAGATGATGGAGTTCTTCACCGCAGAATGTAGTACGGTCCGGTGAATGCTTCATGATCCCCGTTTCGCCCGGAGAAGATCACGGTGTCGTGGCCACAAATTTCCACGATGGAGCCATCACCGAAACGCACATCGCCGACCACCGAGTGATAAAGGTTAGAGAAGGCGTCGAGGTGGCCCATCATGTGGTTGGACGTGCCCGTGTAGAGGTACCGGCCGTCCGGCTCCTTGCCATCATCGGTCGAGCCAAGAAACGCCCGTGCCCGTGTCTTGTAAAGGCCGAGAAACACCCATGCCCGTGTCTTGTAGAGGTGTAGGGGTGCGCATTGTCGACCAGATTCAGGTCGAGCATTTCGACAAGATGCAACACCGGCTCGTCATCGTCGTCGTCGTCCCGTGTCGGTTTGGCTCGCGCTCGTTTGGGCGAGCGGCATTCCTCGGCCGAGTGACCGTGGCGGCCGCAGTTGCGGCACTTGTTGTCGCACGGAGCGTCGAAACGTGACGTGTCGCGTGGTGCTTCGTAATTGGCGCTACCGCCCTTCTTCCCCTTCGGTGGGTGGCGTCATTTCTTCGGCTTGGAGCCGCCCTCACCGGCCTACCGTTCCTTGGAGCACGCGAGCCACTACTCCTCCGTAAGGAACGGTTGGCTTGACGATTGGGTTCCGACACGCGCTTCCACCGCCTTGAGCCAGCTGGTGACGTCCTCCACCGTGAGCGTAGAGATGTCGAGCAGCATCTCCATGGAGATTACCACCCGATTAAGCCACTTCGGCACCACACGGAGGTACCGTTCCACCACCTTCTCCGGCGGGTCACCGAGAAAGGCCGGTTGGGTCACGATCCCTTCCGCTGCGCGGCAAAATCCTCAACCGTCTCACCGTCGTTGAAGCAAAGTTGCTCATACTTTGTTCGTACAATTTGTGCGTTGGACTTGGGCGTGCGGTCGTTGCAGATTCACACCTTCCATATTGCCTTCGATGCCTCCTCGCCCGGACGGCCTTATGGCGATTGGCGCGTGCAACTCCGGTGGTAGCCCGAGCACCGAACTCCACGGCCTCCCATAGACCGCGGGCTTGGAGCTTCACCTTCATCACCAATGACCAGTCGTTGTAGTTCGCCTTGGTCGGAATCGAGAATGTGCTCGGCGCCACCAACCTCCTTGATCACCCTCTTCACGAAGGAGTGGCGTCCGCCTCGTCTACGCTCGCTTGGAGAGGGGTGAGGAGAAGTCTTCCCATCACCGCCGCCCTTCTACGAAGTCGAACTCACCATCTCCGATCAATCTACAAACCTAGCTCCGAATACCACTTGTTGGAAACAGAGAATCAAAAACTGGAATTTGGTGCTGCAGGACCTGCAGCATTTTCCTCTATATTGCAAGTTATAGCCTAATACAATCTATCTCCAACGAAGAGAATCAAACCTAGCTAAGTCTCAACTGAACTAACTGTCTAACTGACGAAACTGAAAAGAAATCCTAACAGCTAGATACATGCGCAGGGAATAGCAACTAATCATTTTGCCCACAAAAGTTGTTACACAGCCTAGATAGACCTTGTGCTTGCAAGGAAGGTTACAAACCAACATCACCACAACAAAGCTCGATGTATATGAGTGCAAAGTTTCCACCAAAACAATCTACATACCACCGGTGCTAACGGATCCCCAACTATGGAAGCGACGGAACAATCGCCACAGTCGGAGATAATCATAACACCAGTGGTAGCGAAGCAGCATAAAAAACATACATTTCAATTCCATAATAATCCGTAATCAGAGTCAACCCAAAACCTAGGCACACAGATTCCATTCATAATAGGTTGAGAAAAACAATCACCGCCGCCAACAGTCGACAAGGCGTCGGTTCCTCAACCAACTGAAACTGCGCCTAGAAGGAAGGCGAGGGCAACGGAAAGCAGCCGGACGTGCCTAGTCGCAACACTCAGGGACCTCACCGATTGGAGGGAGAGACAGAGGGGACGATGGCTCACCGGATTGAAACGGCAGCGGCGGCGGAAGACGGCGAGGGCTCGGCGCGATACCGCGGCGGTAGGGCGGGGGCTAGTCGGCCGGCGGGGCTAGGGCTCGTAGGTCGGTTCCCGTGAGCCGCCGGCCGCCGCAAGGTGACGTCACTGGCCGGCGGATAGTCGACGGATTAAGTAGGGGAACTTTTTTTTTCCCTCGCGATGACGGAGATGTATGGAGTCAGAGACTCAGAGGAGGGGAGGGGGAAAACGGCCAGAACATGGTTTAATTTTCCGACCAAATCAAGAACTTTTTCTGTCTAAGGGTGTGTTCGTTTCCTCCTCTCTAAAATTTAACACTCGTCACATCAAAGAGAATCTTATTATTTATGAATATTTCGATCAATTTAATGACAAAACCCTATTGACAGATTGGTGCTAATTTTCGAGATGAATCTAATGAGCTTAATTAATCTATATTTTGCTAAAGTGATGCTACAATGAATCGTCTTCTAATCACGACTTAATTAACCTCATTAGATTCGTCTCGTAAATTAGTCTAGGAGCCTGTAATTTGTCTTATAATTAAACTTTATTTAATACTCTTAAATAATAAGATTCTTTTTGATGTGACAACTCTAAAATTTAGACCTCGGGAAACGAACACACCCTAATATTTTGAAATGATCTCTCAACTAAAATTTTTAGGATCTGGTTTCTTGCTCACGGTCACATCAAACAATATAATCGTGTCAAACACTATGACATGATCAAATGACACCTAGAAAATAGGTTTCACATATAAAAATTGACTAAGATCAGTCTTGACACTTTGGCGTGATTGTATTCATATGTCACGTCGTGCTGTTTTGTGTGATCAAAAGGGGTCAGATCCTAGAAAGTTTGAGAGGTTATTTTTTAAATTTTAAAGAGAAAAAGGTCAAAATAGTAAAAAAAAAAAGTTATGAGACGGATGATACCGTCCAAGAACCACTCGAAAAACCGTACAAAACAGGAAATCAAATTCAATTCAAGCCAGAATAGTTTCTAGAGCGGTAACCGAGCGGTTTATGCACTAAACTGCACGGTTTTTACGGTTTACCGAAAAACTGATGTGAATTGAAAAATGAGGAAACAAAATTGCATCTAGTAGGAAGGGCATGATCCGAAACTATCATGCCCTTCCTACTGGATGCAATCTACTGGATACAATATCTCAAAACATCCGGATGCGGCATACTCTATCCATCCTAGTTTATTAAGCATCTTGTGTGTGTTTTTTACGTTTAAATTTATAGTATGCTAAATGAATTAAATAAGTTATTTGTTTGAACGTACTCCCTCCGTCCGAATAATGTTGACGTTTAGGCCAACCCCAATAATAACAGGCATTTTTTGAGAGGCAAAACGCCTTTTTGCCTAGTGTGCACAGTAACAACACAACAATGTATTTGATGGCATCTCCAGCAGCAAGATGCAAATAGGAGAGAAGCAAAATAAGTTTGTCGGACTCCTCCTGCACGTCGTCTTCCTCTAGCATGCGAGTTGCTCCACTCTATGCACCACCGCCCTCGCTCCGCGTGTCGTAGGGCCTGCGCGCCGCCCCTTGCTCGCGTTGTGCACCGTCGGAGCTGGTCCTGCAATCTCGATTCCTCGACGGAGGCGCTGACGCAGGTGCGTGGAGCCAGGGGCGGAGGCAGCTCCGGCTACCACGACATCACGGGCACATAGGGAGAAGAGGCCCGAAGCTCACTCGACACCTCGCGGCTCACCACTTGCCTCCGTGGCACCACGTTCGCTCTCTAGAGCCACCAGCACCGCAGCCGCCGGCGCCGTGCCCGAGCTCCACGGTCGTCGTGCCGTTCCACTCTCAACGCGAAGTTGACGGCCTCCACCTTGGCGTCACCCAGCTGCACGCACCTGTCACCTCGTGCTCAACCTGTCGAGCACGGAGGGCTCCAAGCAAATGCATGGGAGGAGAGAGGGATTGCAATTTTGGCTTCCCTCTCTCCTCCTATACAAAATGGCTGCCTGCTCTCCTTGTTGAAGACGTTTTGGGCCTACACAGTTGCTCCTTGAGACGCAAAAGTGCATTTGGCTGTCCTTGTTGGAGGACAGCAAAAGGCACTAGTGGTAGGTCAATTTAGCGGTCTGAAACATCATCATTTGTAGAAGAGAGGAGTAGTTAATGTTCAACAAACCTAATAGAAAGGTAGAATGATACTAAGTAATTTGATATAAAGGAAGTACCTCAAACCTCATTTAGGAACCGCTGCATTATTGCAGCTATGTCCACGGAGTTCAGGGTGAGTGGGGATTTAGCAATCATCATTGTGCGCAATCGCTAGGTTCTTATTGCTTCATATTTAATGTTTTATAAAAGAGATTGGTAATTACTAGAAAATAATTAGAAAAAAGAACTCGTTTTATTCTTTCAAAAAACATCAAATGGGTGCTCTTACAGCTCTAGGTTATGTGCTTCGACTAGATCGTTCCCCCATTGTGCTCTTATAGCCAGACAAAGAACTAGAATTTCTCAGTCCGAATAGAACTTGCACAAGATTCTGGGAAAAATAGAGGAGGTTCTTGTATTGGCTGTTAGATTTTTCATACCAAACAACACAACAATAGCCATTTATTTCAATGCTGGAGAACTCTGTAAATAGTTGATGAATTGATTTGCCTTTTAATTCAGTGAACACAATTGCAGGAAGTGAAGGATAGTGAAACTTTGATGCCAAAATTCTGTAAATAAACGGAAAACAATTGGTGCCCACGGGCATATGCGTCCTATGTGACATCCCATGTCACGATTAGGGCTAAGCACGTAGTTAGCACCCTAATCACAGCACTAATGGAGCACTAATGCTAATCACCCAAACAGGAAAAAGAAAATAAGAAAAATAAAAAGAGAAAAGGGAAAAACTTAGTTTAAACCCTAACCCTAACCTAGCCCTAGAAGAAATGCAAAAATTATAAAGGAACTACCCAAATATTGTTGCACCACTGCATTGCTCATGTCAAAAGATGAATTTACAACATTTTTACAAAATTTTTGAACAAAGTTTTGAATGCCCAAAAAATTCAAATTCAAATCTGAAACGTCTCTGTTTGTGAATTTTGTACAAATTGTTGGAAGCACTTTTAGAATTTCAAATTATAAGATGGAAATTCAAGCACATCATGCTGGAGCTCCCCATATTTTTATTTCAAATTTTGGAGCACCAGAAGTACAAATTTCATCCAAAGTTTCAAACCCTAGATTCAAAATTTGAAAAAACCCGATTTGAGCTCGTTGCCCACTGGGCAATGGCGGCCGGACCGCCGGACCGGCTAGCTTGGGCGCCGCCCGCGCGTGCCTGCCCCGTCCCATCGCCACGCCACCTCCTGCCACTCCCCCAACCGTCCTCGTACCCGCCGGCCAACAGGAGCGGCCGGAATTGAAGGCGAACGCCCCCCCCTTGCCACGACCGCCCGTCCTCCTCTCCCTAGAAAATGGCACAGGAGCCAAAGTCTCATCCCAACTCCACCCCCATTCGCTCCAGCGCCTCGTTCTGCAGCTCCCCGTGCCCCGGCCGGCTGCTCGTCCCCTCACCCGCGCGGGAGTCGAAGGAACCGCCGCCGCTGTGACATCCCATGTCACGATTAAGGCTAATCACGTAATTAATACCCTAATCACAGCACTAAGGAGGTACTAATGTTAATCACCCAAGCAAGAAAAGAAAAATAAAAAGAAAAAGGGGAAATCTAGTTAAACCTAACCCTAAACCCTAGCACTAACCAAAATGCAAAAAATCACAAAAGCACTACCCATATATTTTTGCACCACTGCATTGCTCATGTAAAAATATGAATTTACAACATTTTTATCAAATTTTTTGAACAAGGTTTTGAATGCCAAAAAATTCAAATTCAAATCTGAAACACTGTCGTTTGTGAATTTTGTATGAATTTTTGGAAACACTTTTGGAACTTCAAACTTTAAAATGAAAATTAAAGCATTTCGTGCTGATTCTCTACATATTTTTACTTTTAATTTTGGAGCGACAGATGTATGAATTTTAGTCGAAATACCAAACTGTAGATTCAAAATTCAAACTGTGACCTCGAGCTACGAGGACCGACGGGCAATGGCGCCGTGCCCGCAGGTCCGCCGCCTCCCGCGCCTGCCCCGGCACGCGCGCGTCTGCTCCCGCCCCGTCCCGTCATTCCCCACGCCCCAACACGCCTCCCCAACCACCTGTACCCGGCGCCCAATCGAGCGGACACCGGAGTAATGGCGCCGCCCGACCCGCCTGCGCCTCCCCTGCCGTCACCCCTAAACAAAGCCGAATGCCCCCCTCTGCGACGCAAACGGTCTCGCCACAACCCTGCCAAGCTCCGCATCTCATCGCACCGGTGCCCCCTCCTCTCCACGTGCGCCGAGCCAAGGTTGGACCGCCGCCGCCATTAACGCCGCCCCAAGCTTTCCCGCCTAGGCAAGCCTCCTCTTTTCCCCTCTTCTCCTCAATACGGTGCGCGAGCAGGCCCTCCACCACCCCTCACGTTGGGACTCATGATTGTGCAGGCTCCGTCGCGAACTTTGGAGAAGTAGTGCCGCCGCCGCCGCCGTTGACGCCGGCCTCCCGTCGAGCCCCCACCTCCGGTCCCTTTCATCGCCACCCACGCCGACGCCGTCGTTCCCCAAGGTGAGGCGGAGCTTTTGCCCAAGGTCGCACCTCCTCTCGTCCTCCGTGCGCGGCGCGCGACGCCGCCGAGTGCTGCCCCCGCCGCCGCACCGTGTCGCCGGCGCTCCGGCCGTCGCGCGGGCCCCTCGTCACCACGCGCGTGTTCCCCGCGTCGCGCCACGTGGTCTAGGCCCTCTCCCATCCTCCCCTGAAAACTTAACTAAGCCATAACTTTAAAAATATAAATCCAAATTAAATGCCACTTGGCCAGAATCTTCACAAAGGCACACATGAATTTTTGGCACTGGAAGATATGCATTTCATTTCATATTTTTCAAGTTATTGCATTTCTTGTATTCTCTGTATTTAATTTTTAATTAAATCTGTATAAATTATTTTTGCATGAAACTTGGTAATTAATTTCCTCTTAGCACTGTGCATGTGTAGAAAAGTCCATGTTAATTTTTGAGCATGTTAAGATATTAATTTTGCAAACCCTAGATCTAAATTCCTAAAAAGCTATTTTTAGCACATGTGTAATTAGTTTATGGTTCTAAAAATTATGTCTCTGCATGGTTATGTAATTTTCACTGTTCACCATGTCTCCTAGCACCTCATGGCAGGGTTAGTCAAAAGGGTTCACATACTTCACGTATGTGTTAATTTTGGGATCAAGTTCTTGTTTTAAAAACGAAATCGTCATTTCATGTGATGTTAAAACCCTAAGCCTAGGTTTTTCCATTTTTGCATTTGTAAAAACTTGCTAAAAAGTTAGTGCTAAACCTGCAAGCACCACAGCACTCATGTCTATGCAATCAAGTCATTGCTCATGGATTAGTAGGATTATGTTGTTCGTGTAATTGATTTCCTTAAAAGAAAACAAGAGGCATGTTTATGATTGCTAGGGTTTGAGCAAACAAAACTTTTGAATTACATATTCATATGAATCTTTACAAAAACAGCACACATGCATCACCAGTGTCACACCCGGTTTTAACGACCAAAACCGAATGCATCCGTATGCGTGCCCAGGAACAAGTTTTCACGCACACGGGACAAATTAATGTGATAAAAGAACAATATCTTTATTAAATTGAATACTTACATCGATATTGTCTCAAAGGACTAAATACAAATATACGCTAGCGGAAGACTCCATAACACCACGAGGCAATCGACCGGGGTTTCGCACGCCTAGACCTTTCTCATCGGTGGTCTTCTCCATCTTCCGAGCAGCAGTAGTTTGTAGCAAAAAAGGAAATAGCAAGAGTGAGTACAT
Source organism: Chloris gayana (assembly GCA_031894775.1). Classification (NCBI taxonomy): domain Eukaryota; kingdom Viridiplantae; phylum Streptophyta; class Magnoliopsida; order Poales; family Poaceae; genus Chloris; species Chloris gayana. The sequence continues at coordinate 189,929 of JAUNZO010000027.1, forward strand.
GTCGTACTCAGCAAGTGTGGGAATACATGACATGTAAGCTGAATGAAAGGAAGGCTAACACATGGTTTGCAATAGAAAGCACCTACACTAGTCAAATTAATTAAAGCAACCTATTTACTAAGTGAATATGAACCAACAGGCTACCCCACTGTCAACCACCGCAAGCTACTCTACTTGCAGCAAACCACACCTACAGAGTTACCCCGCCCGTAGCAAACCACACTACAGGTTACCCCGCCTGTAGCCAACCACACTACAGAGTTACCCCGCCTGTAGCAACCTACGAGTTACTCCACCCGTCCATACCCTCTAGTTCTCGTGAGGATCCAGGCCGTTCGTGACCGTGAACACGGCTGTTATAACAGTTTTACACTCTGCGAGAGGTGGCACAACTTTACCCACGTGTCGGTGATTCCATCACCCGTCGGTGACTAAAACCTCCATTATACCAGCACACTTCCTTAGGTGTGAGGTCAAGAGATCACCGCAAGATCTTTCGAAGGACTTCCCAGCTTGCAAAACGCCCATGCTAAGGTTTCACCGCCGTAAAAGTGACGCATCACCCGGAGGCCCCCTCTTGCACCGTGACTTCAAGTACTCGCCTTTCCTCGCCCGAATCCGGAAGACACCTTCTTCCTTCATCCTTCCTCGACGCCCACAAACCGGGAAGTTACCTTGGTACTAAACCTTACCTACCCATTATCAGCCCCGTGCTTTGTGCGGAAGTCCTGGATTGCCGCTCCAAGAACCGGTCCTTATGATCCCAAACAGGTACCACCACACCCAACAGTGTGCACCGGCACCATCATCGACAATCCTCCCGTCGGGATCACCTAAGTTCCATGTTGCTAAAAAGCATTACCAGTTCTTGATCTTTATATTCAAGTGGATACTTAATCAAGATTAGCATTTAGTTCTGTGGTAAACCCCATTGTGAGCATGCTAAGCAATGACGTACCCATACTATAACACTACACCCAAAACCAGGCGACAAGGAAAATAGTATGGAACAGGATATTACACAATAGGATTCAAATTAAATGCAATGCATAAAAAGTAAATTCAGATAGTAAAGAAAGTAGGCTCAATGTGCATCAAGGACACTTGCCTGATTCCCCTTGCTGCTGCTCATGTCTTCAAGTCTTACTCGTTGAGGTCTTCGAAAAGTACGTTCTTCTATTTAACGTGACACCGATACAAACATGCAAGAAACAAGCATACAAGCAAACTAAGTAACATTACATCAAACAGTACCTAATGACTATAAAAATAGTACTAATAAATAGTATACATCGCTACGATCGCGTGCGCGCAAGAATCACTAAAGACAGAGTTACGTGCTAAAAGTTATGTACATTTGAAGATTTAGGGTTTAAAATGTAAAATTGCATTTTTTTCTCATAAATAATTATAATTATATTTATGAAACAGAAAGAAATAAAAAATTATTCATTTGTAAATAAATAATTTCTTTCACAAAATAAACAAGAAGGAGTTTTATTTTAGATCCAAAGGCATATGTTTTACATTATACCTTAAAAGTATAAAGGTTTGGGTTCTAATTGCAAAATAACCTTTCAAAAAAAATAAGTATTTTAAGAAACAGAAGCAAGTAAAGGATTAATTAATTTTATAGAATTAAATATTTTATTTTACAAAATAAATAGAAAACAATTTATTCTATTCTGAAAACATTAATTTATATTTATTGTTTATAGGCAAAATACAGGATGCTACCTAAGCCTAACATCATGCTGATGTAAATTGATTAAACTAATCTAGAATACCTACGCACAAGAGCAAGCAAAGCGATCAAAGCCGGCAATTAGCTACCCCTATTGCTGGAAGACTGAACCCGCACTACTCTAGCTATCTCTAAACAAGCAACTAACTACCCTGGTGGACGCCATGGTTGTAACTACAAACTTGCCGGAGCCATGCCAATCTATACTACAAAGGTCTACAAAAATTTGACGAAACAACGTACAAAGATTGGGATCCTCACCGAAAGTTTTCAACACTTGCGACTGTGATGGTTTGATGAGGTCTTCCATGTTGGTCGAAGGGAAACAAGGGAGACTAGCAAGCGGAACTCGTTGAGAACGTGGATTCCGTATCAGCGTAACGTCAGGGATCGGCTTTCGGAGCACCTGGCATAATGGCAAGCCACGATATTGCGAAAGAAGTCACGGTTTATGTGGCGAGCGTTGCGGCGGCGTGCTGGAGGCTGGCGGCACCGCTAGGGCTTGGACGAGTTGCTTCTGGGGCCGTGCGTGCGGTGCTGGGATAGTTTTGTAGGCACAGAACCCTATCACGGTGCGCACGCCAAGGAGCAGCGTAGAGTCGGGTTTGAGTCAGACTCAGGCGGCGGCGTACGGGAGAGGCTAGCAGGGCGATCCCAGGCAGCTATGCGTGAGGCGTTCTGGGCCGAGGCAGGCATCTTGTAGCGTGCTGAGCCGTGGTGCATTGGCCTGTAGCTGCTGGTGGGCTGCGCCAGATAATAAAAAGAAAAGAGCCAGAAGAGAAAAAAAACAAAGGGAAAGAAAGATAAAAAGGACGGGAGCAAGGAAATTGGCCGGAGGCTTTTTTTTCCCTTTTCTAATTCTCTCCTAATTTCGATTTCTATTTACCAACTAAATTAAGCGATTTCTACATTGAAGTTTTAAATACATTTTCAAACAATAAAACCTAATGCTCCTATTCCAGCATGAGTGCAACAAAGAATTTATTATAATCCCTAATTTAATATAATTCAAAGGAAAGAGTTATAATTGGTTATAAAACCAAATTTTCATAAGGAAACTCATTTTATATATTGAAAATAATTTGGACTAAAAACTCCTTGGTACAAAGTAAAATACTTTAACAACGTTAATAAAGCATTTTGATAAACCATAAGTATTTGTGAATAAACTATTTCCATAAATCAAATACAACTTTTCAATAAGTTATTTTCATAACCAAAGCAAATCATAGGTGCATTTGTAAAAGTTCAACAAAGAATATTAATAAACAAAATAACGTATATTAATTGATTGAGTTTAAGAGTAACTCTTTTTCTTAAAGAAGAAAGAAAGAAAATATTATTTCAATTTTAACTTTTAGATAAAATTCAAACATACTTCAAAAAGTTTTAAAATTTAGTGAATTTTATGCATAACCCAGAATTTGAAATTCGGGGTGTTACAAGACTACCCCCTTAACAGGAATCTCGTCCCGAGATTCGGTATGGATAGCAAGAGGTAGGCAAGGTAATTCTGTCTCTATGGATCCGCTCGACTTGGTTGATGGTGTATTCTCATGCAGTTATACCAAACGCAGGTCCAACAGCTCCGATACTTCACTTTACCATCGAATACAACATGGTGGGGTTTTCAAGGAAAGGATAAGTAGGAAGAGAGATAGGATACGTGTCCCAACTAAACTAGAACTAACACTATGTATAGCTAATGATGTGATAACAAAGCTTAAGACTTTGCAAGCACACCTGCACACAATCAAAGATCTAACTCAAACATGGCACACCACAAATCAAATCAAACACGTCACATCGTTGTTGTATCTAACGAATCATGCTAAATAGGTGGAAAATCTAATCACTAGGGGAGGGACTTGACGACCATTCTTGAATTGGTGAAGCTGCTTCATTGATAGTAGATCCAACTTGTGACATCCTCGGAACCACTCATCTTGTTCTTCATCTATACCGATAATACTAACAATTTGAAACAGGAGAAGAATGGAGGAAGCATTTGTTTCATATTTGAGAATAGTAAAGCCAAGAGAATATAGGAAGGAGTGAAAATAAAATATCTCAAATATTAGTTTTGAAATAGAACCTATTGCACGATCATTCTACCTAGACTTGCGTCCTACGGTCGGCATGGCGTACGTCCTACGGTCGACAAGGCTCCGATACCACTTTGTCACACCCGGTTTTAACGACCAAAACCGAATGCATCCGTATGCGTGCCCGGGAACAAATTTTCACGTACACAGGACAAATTAATGTGATAAAAGAACAATGTCTTTATTAAATTGAATACTTACATCGATATTGTCTCAAAGGACTAAATACAAATATACGCTAGCGGAAGACTCCATAACACCACGAGCAATCGACCAGGGGTTTCGCACGCCTAGACCTTTCTCATCGGTGGTCTTCTCCATCTTCCGAGCAGCAGTAGTTTGTAGCAAAAAGGGAAATAGCAAGAGTGAGTACATGTCGTACTCGAGCAAGTGTGGGAATACATGACATGTAAGCTGAATGAAAGGAAGGCTAACACATGGTTTGCAATAGAAAGCACCTACACTAGTCAAATTAATTAAAGCAACCTATTTACTAAGTGAATATGAACCAACGAGGCTACCCCACTGTCAACCACTCGCAAGCTACTCTACTTGCAGCAAACCACACCTACGAGGTTACCCCGCACCGTAGCAAACCACACTACGAGGTTACCCCGCTCGTAGCCAACCACACTACAGGTTACCCCGCCTGTAGCAACCTACGAGTTACTCCACCCGTCCATACCCTCTAGTTCTCGTGAGGATCCAGGCCGTTCGTGACCGTGAACACGGCTGTTATAACAGTTTTACACTCTGCAGAGGTGGCACAACTTTACCCACGGGTCGGTGATTCCATCACCCGTCGGTGACTAAAACCTCCATTATACCGAGCACACTTCCTTAGGTGTGAGGTCAAGAGATCACCGCAAGATCTTTCGAAGGACTTCCCAGTTTGCAAAACGCCCATGCTAAGGTTTCACCGCCGTAAAAGTGACGCATCACCCGGAGGCCCCCTCTTGCACCGTGACTTCAAGTACTCTGCCTTTCCTCGCCCGAATCCGGAAGACACCTTCTTCCTTCATCCTTCCTCGACGCCCACAAAGCGGGAAGTTACCTTGGTACTAAACCTTACCTACCCATTATCAGCCCTGTGCTTTGTGCGGAAGTCCTGGATTGCCGCTCCAAGAACCGGTCCTTATGATCCCAAACAGGTACCACCACACCCAACGAGTGTGCACCGGCACCATCATCGACAATCCTCCTGTCGGGATCACCTAAGTTCCATGTTGCTAAAAAGCATTACCAGTTCTTGATCTTTATATTCAAGTGGATACTTAATCAAGATTAGCATTTAGTTCTGTGGTAAACCCCATTGTGAGCATGCTAAGCAATGACGTACCCATACTATAACACTACACCCAAAACCAGGCGACAAGGAAAATAGTATGGAACAGGATATTACACAATAGGATTCAAATTAAATGCAATGCATAAAAAGTAAATTCAGATATTAAAGAAAGTAGGCTCAATGTGCATCAAGGACACTTGCCTGATTCCCCTTGCTGCTGCTCATGTCTTCAAGTCTTACTTGTTGAGGTCTTCGAAAAGTACGTTCTTCTATTTAACGTGACACCGATACAAACATGCAAGAAACAAGCATACAAGCAAACTAAGTAACATTACATCAAACAGTACCTAATGACTATAAAAATAGTACTAATAAATAGTATACATCGCTACGATCGCGTGCGCGCAAGAATCACTAAAGACGAGTTACGTGCTAAAAGTTATGTACATTTGAAGATTTAGGGTTTAAAATGTAAAATTGCATTTTTTTCTCATAAATAATTATAATTATATTTATGAAACAGAAAGAAATAAAAAATTATTCATTTGTAAATAAATAATTTCTTTCACAAAATAAACAAGAAGGAGTTTTATTTTAGATCCAAAGGCATATGTTTTACATTATACCTTAAAAGTATAAAGGTTTGGGTTCTAATTGCAAAATAACCTTTCAAAAAAAATAAGTATTTTAAGAAACAGAAGCAAGTAAAGGATTAATTAATTTTATAGAATTAAATATTTTATTTTACAAAATAAATAGAAAACAATTTATTCTATTCTGAAAACATTAATTTATATTTATTGTTTATAGGCAAAATACAGGATGCTACCTAAGCCTAACATCATGCTGATGTAAATTGATTAAACTAATCTAGAATACCTACGCACAAGAGCAAGCAAAGCGATCAAAGCCGGCAATTAGCTACCCCTATTGCTGGAAGACTGAACCCGCACTACTCTAGCTATCTCTAAACAAGCAACTAACTACCCTGGTGGACGCCATGGTTGTAACTACAAACTTGCCGGAGCCATGCCAATCTATACTACAAAGGTCTACAAAAATTTGACGAAACAACGTACAAAGATTGGGATCCTCACCGAAAGTTTTCAACACTTGCGACTGTGATGGTTTGATGAGGTCTTCCATGTTGGTCGAAGGGAAACAAGGGAGACTAGCAAGCGGAACTCGTTGAGAACGTGGATTCCGAATCAGCGTAACGTCAGGGATCGGCTTTCGGAGCACCTGGCATAATGGCAAGCCACGATATTGCGAAAGAAGTCACGGTTTATGTGGCGAGCGTTGCGGCGGCGTGCTGGAGGCTGGCGGCACCGCTAGGGCTTGGACGAGTTGCTTCTGGGGCCGTGCGTGCGGTGCTGGGATAGTTTTGTAGGCACAGAACCCTATCACGGTGCGCACGCCAAGGAGCAGCGTAGAGTCGGGTTTGAGTCAGACTCAGGCGGCGGCGTACGGGAGAGGCTAGCAGGGCGATCCCAGGCAGCTATGCGTGAGGCGTTCTGGGCCGAGGCAGGCATCTTGTAGCGTGCTGAGCCGTGGTGCATTGGCCTGTAGCTGCTGGTGGGCTGCGCCAGATAATAAAAAGAAAAGAGCCAGAAGAGAAAAAAAACAAAGGGAAAGAAAGATAAAAAGGACGGGAGCAAGGAAATTGGCCGGAGGCTTTTTTTTCCCTTTTCTAATTCTCTCCTAATTTCGATTTCTATTTACCAACTAAATTAAGCGATTTCTACATTGAAGTTTTAAATACATTTTCAAACAATAAAACCTAATGCTCCTATTCCAGCATGAGTGCAACAAAGAATTTATTATAATCCCTAATTTAATATAATTCAAAGGAAAGAGTTATAATTGGTTATAAAACCAAATTTTCATAAGGAAACTCATTTTATATATTGAAAATAATTTGGACTAAAAACTCCTTGGTACAAAGTAAAATACTTTAACAACGTTAATAAAGCATTTTGATAAACCATAAGTATTTGTGAATAAACTATTTCCACAAATCAAATACAACTTTTCAATAAGTTATTTTCATAACCAAAGCAAATCATAGGTGCATTTGTAAAAGTTCAACAAAGAATATTAATAAACAAAATAACGTATATTAATTGATTGAGTTTAAGAGTAACTCTTTTTCTTAAAGAAGAAAGAAAGAAAATATTATTTCAATTTTAACTTTTAGATAAAATTCAAACATACTTCAAAAAGTTTTAAAATTTAGTGAATTTTATGCATAACCCAGAATTTGAAATTCCGGGGTGTTACAACCAGCATCATCGACCTTGTATTCATGTCACTTATGCATTGCATTTCATCTTATAGGTGACGACGTCGAATTGATTCCGCCGGAAGAGACGGTTGCCACGCTCAACGCTTGTGAGGCTAGTGCTAACTTCGATCACTCTCAAGGCAAGCCCCGGTGCATTCCTATTTTTTTGAAATGTCTTTCTTTTATCACTATATTAAGGATGATGAATGTGCATTTAAGTTTAGGCGTTGATTGGAAATCCACATGCATAAATTCCTATATGTCCTATGTCGCTTATGTATCATATCCTCGTTAGAAGTGCTATGCTATGTTTTGGAGTCAACGATAGATTTGGGGATCTCACTCATGGCTTATGACTAAATGTGAACATAATGAATTTGGTTAAAATTGAGAACACCCCATTGTGGCTCCGCGAACAAGTTTGAGTTGTGTACCACTTGCATACCTTTCTTATGGGGATTGGTAAACCTATGTAGCTTGTAAGTTGTAAAGTGAGCCGGATATCTCACCGACCCGGAGGTGATGTGTTTGGCACGGTGGTTGCATGGGTTGAGGACCGTTGGAGAGTACATGGGTTAAGCCTTGGGCGCGTTGTTGAACGGTCGCAAGGGGACGTGTACTCGGGGTCGGTGGCCCCGTGTTTTACTTTATGATGAACTCGCGAACGGTGGCCATACGTGTTCTTAAATGATGCGTATGTCGTGCATTTGGGTTCTTTCCTGCAGGATTAATAATTCGATAATTATCGTCGTTTCCTCTCGGTTAATGAGTACCACTTGATTCGAGCTGTTCGCAATGTGTAGTAATGGAAAGAGATTGAATAGCTTGCTGTTTTATATTGATATTAAATTGTATTGCAAGCTCTTGTCTTGCTAGTATGCTCACTAAAGTTTCTTTTATGCAACAACCCTATTAATTTGGCTAAGTAATAAATTTGCCAACCTAATTAGCATAGGTGCTATTTATGCAAAAGGCCAAGTTAAACCGGTCAAGCCCTATGCATCTAGGAGTCGGTCTTAGATGGCCAATTTGACGGGTAAGACTTTCGGAGTATGTTAGATACTCGGGCTTTGCCACTACATGTTGATTTACGGGTTTCCCGCAAACCGGGTTTTGTGATTGTTGTGGTAAGGTGGTTTGGGATGGAGAAGAGCCCAAAGAGTGGACCATTGAATGGGTCCCTAGCTCTTCGACCCATGATGAGTGAGCCATGGCCTAGGCCGGCATGGTTCATTTAAGTTATCTATGTATCGTCGAGTTAGGTATTTCGCTTCCGCACTTTAAATTCGAACAAATATCATGGTTATGTAAGAGTTAATTTCGAACCTAATGTATCTTTTATTCAAACTCTATGTTGTAATCAAGACTTAGTTATGTAAACTTGTAATTCGTGGATGTTTGTTAATGTGATGCTATGTATGGTTACTTCGTCAATCATCTCCCAAGGCGATCCGTACCACACTTAACTATCTTTCGGGATAGGGGTGTGACACGTGGTATCGAGCCGACTTGGGATTCGCGTCACGTTAAGACTCATTCTAAAAATCTTAAAACCCGTTTTTGAGTCACGGTGAGGTACGAGTCTAGATAGAAAGGCCAATATAAGGACTATATAGAATGGTGGCAAAACTAACCCCGTGTTATGATTGTTAAATATTTTGCAACTACGGCTTGAGCAAAGGTATGTGATTGAGTGTTGTCAATTTTCGCATGATATTATTGGTGTGACTCGAATACACTCTTATTCGAGAGCTCTCCATGTGAGGCGAGGTGACATGGATTTATTTTTGGCTTGTTTCTTTTGAATTTGATGTAATGTTTCTGGAATCCATCTCTTGCAGGTACATAACAACGTTTTAGTTCGTATAGTATCGTGTGAGAGGTGTGTGTGCCACCGATGCGCTTGTCCGATACTCGTATCGGCGGGCGCGGTCTTTTAATTTTGTGAGGACGTACGGAACGACATATTGAGCATCCATCATCTTCGCATATCATGTCATCATGTCAAACATATGCATGTAAACTTATCTAAATGAAATCATCACGAAAAATGGGACACATAGCTTCATTCTCACAAAAGTTTGAAAACCGGAAACAAAAACGTGGCAGATTTCTTAACTTCCATGAAAATGAGCATAACTTCCAAGTTACTTATCCAAATAAGGCAATTAAGGACTTTCTGGAAAGCTTGTATTATGCACTACAACAATCTCCTAGTCTCAGGTCTTGTAAAAATATGGAACGTAGCTAGAATTGCCCATTACAGAGAGCTGTTCTGGAATTCCAGAATGTGCTCTGGTTCTATCCCTGTCGTAGATCGTGCATAACTTTCAAATGACAAGTCGGATTGAGCTGTTCTAGGATGCGTTGGAAAGCTTATGAAATTGTCTAAAACTTTCATAACAAAATAAAAGTTTGATTCAGTCCAGAAACAGGGGTAATTATCGAGTTTCTGTAGCATGTCAACTCTGACCAGAATCTGGAACCGTGTTAGGATTGTGCGAAAAGTTTTGGTTGCATTCTTTTGCTAAGTTGGTGCCATTCCATCATTCATGCTTTACTTATTTAGCATGTTTTGTTGTTGAATATTGAGTTTTGGCCTGTGTTTCAAAATTCTCCGACAGATGGCCCTCGGCAAGCTCATGTTGGACCGTGAGAACCTCGCGAGGCGGGTGCTCGAGTTGGAGCAGGAGCGTGCTGCCCTGCAGGCCACCCTCGCCACCCGCGACGCCGAGCTTACCACCCGCGACGCCGAGCTCGCTGCTCGCGCTGCCGAGCTTGCTGCCCGCACCGCCGAGCTGGCCGAGCGCACTACCGAGGTGGATACCCTCCGTACGCAGCTCGAGTATAGCGAGACGGAGCGTTGGAACTTCTTCGAGCAGCTCCACGACGCCCACCTTGCCCTTGAGGGCGATGGAGCCGCCGCTCTGCAGGCCACGCTCGATGAGCGTGATGCCCAGCTCACCGCCGCGAATGAGGAGAACTACGTCCTCTCCGGCCAGGTGGATGCCCTTCTCGAGGAGAAGGATGAGTTGGAGGTTACTCTCCCGAAGACTCGGGGCGCTAGGGATGCTTTGGAGGGAGACCTCCAGAACGCCCGAGCGACCATAGCGCATAACAACGCTACCATTGAGCATCTCCAAGCCGCCAACAACGCCCTGCACGCCATCCTCAATGGCGGACCTCCCGAGCCACTTGAGATCATCCCACCCGAGGAGGATGTGGAGATGAGTGATGGCGAGGATGCTTCCGACGTTGAGGACGGAGCACCACCCTCTCCCATGAGGGATGACGCCGACTACTACGGCGATGACGACGAGTAGTTGTCACGACCGGTGGTCGTAGCTCTATGTGTGTAGGATTTGTAATCTCGTGAGGCATGTAACCGTGTTGGAAACGATCCGCGTGTTGTTAATTAAGCTCTCCGAGATTGTGTTTGTTTGTGGGTCACATGTGATGTAACCTAAGACCGTGTTGTATCGGATTCGTGGTTTCCCGTGTATCAAAAATTTCTATCATGTTGCTACTATGTTAGAATCTATGGAATATGTGTGTTGCCAATGCATTATGCTTATTTCATCAGTATTTTCTTCGTACATGCAATCTGAAATTTTTGGTCCCTTATGCCCAATGTCATATTTTCTTGCTATTTTAGCTCTTGGTCTAATGAGCTAACGTGAGAAAATTTTTCATGCATGACAGATGGTGAATACCCGCCGTGGTGAAGCTTCCGGAAGTGGTCATGGTGCGAGGGAAGAACAACTCCCTAACCCTCCACCTCTCACGCCGTTGGAACAACTCGTGTCCAACCAAAACGAGATGTTCCGCTTGTTCTTTGCAAGTCAAACCAACCAAGGACAAGGCCAAGGACCGCCACCCCAAGGGCCGAGGAATTCCACCTATGCCGACTTTTGGGCCACTCAACCGCCCAAGTTTGGTGAAGCTACTACCGATCCGTTGGAGGCGGATAATTTCCTCGGCATCATTGAGTCGAAGTTTGCTCTCCTCAATTGCACATCGGAGCAAAAGGTTCTCTTTGCGGCTCAACAACTTCGTGGCTCCGCTAGTGCATGGTGGGCAAGTTTCATCGCCGCACTTCCCGCCGGTGCTCAAGTGAACCGGCCGGACTTTTGCACCGCGTTTCGCGCGCATCACATTCCCGCCGGTCTCATGAAGCGCAAGTTGCAAGAGTTTCTCGGTTTGAAGCAAGGTACCGGAACCGTGCAAGAGTATGCACGAAAGTTCAACTACTTGGCCCAATATGCATCCTATCATGCCGACACGGATGACAAGAAGAAGGATTGCTTTCGCTCGGGGCTAAGCCCAAAGTTACAAGATCGCTTGGCTCAAGTCACTACCGGCACATTCAATGACTTGATGAGTGCCGCAATTGTGCAAGAAGATGCTATCCGTGCTCACCAAGAGGACAAGAAGAGGAAGCGTGCCGTAGGAAATCCATCCGGCTCCGCTCCGCCCAAGTACAAGCTAGCTATCACTTCCCGACCGGACAGAAGTTTCGGGCCGCATTGCCGCCGACGGGGGCTCACGCCGGTTTGTGCCGCAGCAACACCACCACTCCCACGGTGGAAATCAGCAGCATACCACCTCGTTCCGCCCTCCACAGCAGCAATACCAAGGTGCTAGGCCCGGTCCGCAAGGTCCGTGCTTTAATTGTGGACGTCCGGGTCATTTCGCAAAGGATTGCCGTGTCCCGACACGCAACCCGAGCAGCAACAACAACAACAACAATGGTTCCGGAAGTGGCGACAACAACAATCAAAACCGCAATGGAAATAATGGCAATGGGAATCGCAATCAATCCTCCACTCCAAATGCTAAGAATGGCCGAGTCAACTATACCACGGCCGAAGAGATTCAAGCGGGAGAACCGGTACTTTCGGGTATGTTTTCGGTCAACAACCACTCCACTTTGGTTCTTTTTGATTCGGGTGCAACTCATGATTTCATTAGTCAAGCATGTGCAAAAACCCTACAACTCACTCCTACCGTTTTGGATATTCCCTATATCATCACGTCACCCGGTGGAAAAATAAAAACAAACCTAGAGTTGAGGCAAGTCCCACTAAACCTAGAGCGAAAAATATACCCCTCTTCTCTCATAATTTTGTGTGGGCAAGGAATAGATATAATTCTAGGTATGAGGTGGATGAAACTCCATAGAGCCGTTTTACACATCGATTCCCGTGAGGTTCACCTAAACTCCCCACTCCATGGTTCATCTATTCTCCGATTGTCCCATCCAAAATTCTCCACTTCAAAAATCTACCATCTCGAGGGAAAAAGGATTGAGGATATTCCCGTGGTATGTGAGTTTCCCGATGTCTTTCCGGATGACTTACCGGGCATGCCACCCGATCGGGATGTCGAGTTTAAAATTGAGCTCCAACCCGATACGGCACCAATTTCCCGTAGACCGTACAAGACGGCTCCCAATGAGCTAGCAATCTTAAAAGAGCAATTGGGTGAGCTTATGGACAAAGGATATATTCGTCCTAGTTCATCTCCGTGGGGATGTCCCGCTCTCTTTGTGAAGAAGAAAGACAAAACGCTACGTCTATGTGTGGATTATCGCCCTCTCAATGCGGTAACTATCAAAAATAAATACCCGCTCCCTCGGATTGATATTCTTTTTGATCAATTAGTTGGTGCTAAGGTTTTCTCGAAGATTGATCTCCGATCCGGTTACCATCAAATCAAGATCCGAGCCGAAGATATTCCCAAAACCGCATTCTCTACGCGGTATGGCCTCTTTGAGTATCTCGTCATGTCTTTTGGGCTCACAAATGCCCCGGCTCATTTTATGTACTTGATGAATTCAGTATTCATGTCCGAGTTGGATAAGTTTGTCGTGGTCTTCATTGACGACATTCTTATTTATTCGAAGTCCGAAGAAGAGCATGCCGAACACCTTCGCATTGTTCTCCAACGGCTTCGTGATCATCAATTGTATGCCAAGTTTAGCAAATATGAATTTTGGTTGAAGCAAGTGCCTTTCTTGGGTCACATTATTTCCGCGGAAGGTGTCGCCGTTGACCCAAGTAAAGTGGGAGAAGTGCTTACTTGGAAATCCCCAAGGTCGGTGAGACAAATCCGAAGTTTTCTAGGTCTTGCCGGCTATTATCGGAAATTCATTCCCAATTTTTCAAGCATAGCCAAGCCTATGACAAAATTGTTAGAGAAAGATGCTAAGTTTAAATGGAGCCGTGAATGTGAAGAAGCCTTCCAAACTCTCAAGAAGCATTTGACATCCGCTCCGGTGTTAGCACAAGCCGACATCACCAAGCCGTTTGACGTGTATTGTGATGCATCCGGCACCGGTCTAGGATGTGTGCTAATGTAAGAAGGTCGTGTCATTGCTTATGCTTCTCGTCAACTTCGCAAGCATGAACAACACTACCCTACCCATGATTTGGAACTAGCCTCGGTTGTCCTTGCTTTGAAAACTTGGAGGCATTATCTACTTGGAAATCTTGTCAATCTTTACACCGATCATAAGAGTCTCAAATATATCTTCACCCAACAAGAGTTGAATATGAGGCAACGTAGATGGTTGGAATTAATCAAGGATTATGAGTTGGAAATCCATTATCATCCGGGTAAAGCTAATGTGGTTGCCGACGCTTTGAGTCGCAAGGATCAATGCAATCATATTACCGGTTGTTCTATGGAAAACTCGGAAATTTCAGATTCTAGTGAACCGAGTCTTCGAGTCATTCCCTATGGTTCACTATATAATCTAACTCTCATTCCTACCCTTCGTGAGGAAATTATTGAGGCGCAAAAGAAGGATGAAGGTATGGAATTTATTCGGCAAAAGATTGAGAAAGATAAAGCTACATGTTTCCGACAAGATGACAATGGTGTATTATGGTTCAACCAACGTCTCGTTGTTCCGAAGAATATGGAATTACGGAAGAAAATAATGGACGAGGCACACTTGTCTAAATATTCCATACACCCCGGTAGCAATAAAATGTATCGCGGCCTAAGAGAAAAGTTTTGGTGGACACGCATGAAGCGTGAGATTGCACGGTATGTGGCCGAGTGTGATACTTGTCAACGAGTGAAAGCCGACCACTTGAGAAAGGCCGGATTATTGAACCCATTGAAGATTCCCGTTTGGAAGTGGGAGGACATTGCTATGGATTTTATCGTTGGATTGCCTCTCACATCGAAGAAGCATGATTCAATTTGGGTTATTGTGGATAGGTTAACTAAGTCCGCACATTTCATTCCCGTCCATACTACCTACAATACCAAGAAGTATGCCGAGCTATACATCCTAAGAGTGTTGTGTTTGCATGGAGTACCTAAAACTATTGTTTCCGATCGAGGTCCGCAATTTGTATCTCGTTTTTGGGAACAACTGCATTCTTGTCTTGGTACCACTCTCATTAGAAGCTCTGCATATCACCCTCAAACGGATGGACAAACCGAAAGATTGAATCAATATTTGGAGGATATCTTGAGAGCATGTGCCATGGAAAATAGAGGAAATTGGGATGATTGTCTTCCATTCGCCGAATTCTCGTACAACAATAGCTATCAAGAGAGTTCGGGAATGTCACCATTTGAAGCATTGTACGGTCATTCTTGTCGTACACCCTTAAATTGGTCGGAAGCGGGAGAGAGAACTAATTTTGGTCCCGATCTCGTCACTCAAGCCGAAGAAAAAGTTCGACAAATTCAAGCCAACATGAAAGCCGCACAATCTCGCCAAGTAAGTTACGCTAACAAAAGGAGACGCCCGTTGGAATTCGAGAAGGGAGATCATGTTTATCTTCGTGTCTCCCCGAACAAAGGCGTGTCTCGGTTTGGAATCAAAGGAAAGCTAGCACCCCGCTATATCGGACCCTATCCGATTGTGGAAAAGCATAGCGCGGTTGCTTACCGATTGCAACTACCGGAAAGTCTTGCTCGTGTGCACAATGTGTTCCATGTCTCTCAACTCAAGAAATGCTTGAAGCCTCCGATAGATGTGGTCATTTCCGACACCGATCAACTAGAAGAAGATCTCTCCTACCCCGAATACCCCGTCCGGATTATCGATCAAAGCGACCGAGTAACTCGCAATCGCACCATCACCTTCTATAAAGTGCAATGGAGTAACCATACCGAAGAAGAAGCAACTTGGGAACAAGAGAATTTTCTAGAGTAGAACTTTCCCGAGTTCCTCGCGTCACACAAATCGGTAATTTTCGCACTCCCTCTCCTTAATTCGTAACGATTCTCGGGACGAGAATTTCTTTAAGGGGGAGGGCTGTGACATCCCATGTCACGATTAAGGCTAATCACGTAATTAATACCCTAATCACAGCACTAAGGAGGTACTAATGTTAATCACCCAAGCAAGAAAAGAAAAATAAAAAGAAAAAGGGGAAATCTAGTTAAACTTAACCCTAAACCCTAGCACTAACCAAAATGCAAAAAATCACAAAAGCACTACCCATATATTTTTGCACCACTGCATTGCTCATGTAAAATTATGAATTTACAACATTTTTATCAAATTTTTTGAACAAGGTTTTGAATGCCCAAAAATTCAAATTCAAATCTGAAACACTGTCGTTTGTGAATTTTGTATGAATTTTTGGAAACACTTTTGGAACTTCAAACTTTAAAATGAAAATTAAAGCATTTCGTGCTGATGCTCTACATATTTTTACTTTTAATTTTGGAGCGACAGAAGTATGAATTTTAGTCGAAATACCAAACTGTAGATTCAAAATTCAAACCGTGACCTCGAGCTACGGGGACCGACGGGCAATGGCGCCGTGCCCGCCGGTCCGCCGCCTCCCGCGCCTGCCCCGACACGCGCACGTCTGTTCCCGCCCCATCCCGTCATTCCCCACGCCCCAACACGCCTCCCCAACCACCTGTACCCGGCGCCCAATCAAGCGGACACCGGAGTAATGGCGCCGCCCGACCCGCCTGCGCCTCCCCTGCCGTCACCCCTAAACAAAGCCGAATGCCCCCCTCTGCGACGCAAACGGTCTCGCCACAACCCTGCCAAGCTCCCCATCTCATCGCACCGGTGCCCCCTCCTCTCCACGCGCGCCGAGCCAAGGTTGGACCGCCGCCGCCATTAACGCCGCCCCAAGCTTTCCCGCCTAGGCAAGCCTCCTCTTTTCCCCTCTTCTCCTCAATACGGTGCGCAGGCAGGCCCTCCACCACCCCTCACGTTGGGACTCACGATTGTGCAGGCTCCGTCGCGAATTTTGGAGAAGTAGTGCCGCCGCCGCCGCCGTTGACGCCGGCCTCCCGTCGAGCCCCCACCTCCGGTCCCTTTCATCGCCACCCACGCCGACGCCGTCGTTCCCCAAGGTGAGGCGGAGCTTTGCCCAAGGTCGCACCGCCTCTCGTCCTCTATGCGCAGTGCGCGACGCCGCCGAAGTGCTGCCCCCGCCGCCGCACCGTGTCGCCGGCGCTCCGGCCGTCGCGCGGGCCCCTCGTCACCACGCGCGTGTTCCCCGCTTCGCGCCACGTGGTCTAGGCCCTCTCCCATCCTCCCTGGCCCACTGCAGCGCCCTACGGCACCAACGCCGGCGAGCTCGGGCCGCCTCCGGCGAGGCCCCGCCGCGCGGGCCCGGTCCCTTTTAAAAAAATTGACCCCGTGGCAAATCCGTAAATACACCCGAACTACATTCAAGTTTGAAAAATTCATATCTAGCGTTTGAATTGTCCAAAAATTACAAACTAAAATGTTTTGGAAACTAGAAGACCTGTACTTTCATAAAAGTAACATGAACTCATTAGATCTGGTCATTTTCACATTTTTACAAAAATGACCAAAGTCAACCCCTGAAAACTTAACTAAGCCATAACTTTAAAAATATAAATCCAAATTAAATGCCACTTGGCCAAAATCTTCACCCAGACACACATGAATTTTTGGCACTGGAAGATCTGCATTTCATTTCATTTTTTCAAGTTATTGCATTTCTTGTATTCTCTGTATTTAATTTTTAATTAAATCTGTATAAATTATTTTTGCATGAAACTTGGTAATTAATTTCCTCTTAGCACTGTGCATGTGTAGAAAAGTCCATGTTAATTTTTGAGCATGTTAAGATATTAATTTTGCAAACCCTAGATCTAAATTCCTGAAAAGCTATTTTCAGCACATGTGTAATTAGTTTATGGTTCTAAAAATTATGTCTCTGCATGGTTATGTAATTTTCACTGTTCACCATGTCCCCTAGCACCTCATGGCAGGGTTAGTCAAAAGGGTTCACATACTTCACGTATGTGTTAATTTTGGGATCAAGTTCTTGTTTTAAAAACGAAATCGTCATTTCATGTGATGTTAAAACCCTAAGCCTAGGTTTTTCCATTTTTGCATTTGTAAAAACTTGCTAAAAGGTTAGTGCTAAACCTGCAAGCACCACAACACTCATGTCTATGCAATCAAGTCATTGCTCATGGATTAGTAGGATTATGTTGTTCGTGTAATTGATTTCCTTAAAAGAAAACAAGAGGCATGTTTATGATTGCTAGGGTTTGAGCAAACAAAACTTTTGAATTATATATTCATATGAATCTTTACAAAAACAGCACACATGCATCACCAGCATCATCGACCTTGTATTCATGTCACTTATGCATTGCATTTCATCTTATAGGTGACGACGTCGAATTGATTCCGCCGGAAGAGACGGTTGCCACGCTCAACGCTTGTGAGGCTAGTGCTAACTTCGATCACTCTCAAGGCAAGCCCCGGTGCATTCCTATTATTTGAAATGTCTTTCTTTTATCACTATATTAAGGATGATGAATGTGCATTTAAGTTTAGACGTTGATTGGAAATCCACATGCATAAATTCCTATATGTCCTATGTCGCTTATGTATCATATCCTCGTTAGAAGTGCTATGCTATGTTTTCGAGTCAACGATAGATTTGGGGATCTCACTCATGTCTTATGACTAAATGTGAACATGATGAATTTGGTTAAAATTAAGAACACCCCATTGTGGCTCCGCGAACAAGTTTGAGTTGTGTACCACTTGCATACCTTTCTTATGGGGATTGGTAAACCTATGTAGCTTGTAAGTTGTAAAGTGAGCCGGATATCTCACCGACCCGGAGGTGATGTGTTTGGCACGGTGGTTGCACGGGTTGAGGACCGTTGGAGAGTACATGGGTTAAGCCTTGGGCGCGTTGTTGAACGGTCGCAAGGGGACGTGTACTCGGGGTCGGTGGCCCCGTGTTTTACTTTATGATGAACTCGCGAACGGTGGCCATACGTGTTCTTAAATGATGTGTATGTCGTGCATTTGGGTTCTTTCCTGCAGGATTAATAATTTGATAATTATCGCCGTTTCCTCTCGGTTAATGAGTACCACTTGATTCGAGCAGTTCGCAATGTGTAGTAATGAAAAGAGATTGAATAGCTTACTGTTTTATATTGATATTAAATTGTATTGCAAGCTCTTGTCTTGCTAGTATGCTCACTAAAGTTTCTTTTATGCAACAACCCTATTAATTTGGCTAAGTAATAAATTTGCTAACCTAATTAGCATAGGTGCTATTTATGCAAAAGGCCAAGTTAAACCGGTCAAGCCCCATGCATCTAGGAGTCGGTCTTAGATGGCCAATTTGACGGGTAAGACTTGCGGAGTATGTTAGATACTCGAGGCTTTGCCACTACATGCTGATTTACAGGTTTCCCGCAAGCCGGGTTTTGTGATTGTTGTGGTAAGGTGGTTTGGGATGGAGAAGAGCCCAAAGAGTGGACCATTGAATGGGTCCCTAACTCTCCGACCCATGATGAGTGAGCCATGGCCTAGGCCGGCATGGTTCATTTAAGTTATCTATGTATCGTCGAGTTAGGTATTTCGCTTCCGCACTTTAAATTCGAACAAAGATCATGGTTATGTAAGACTTAATTTCGAACCTAATGTATCTTTTATTCAAACTCTATGTTGTAATCAAGACTTGGTATATAAACTTGTAATTCGTGGATGTTTGTTAATGTGATGCTATGTATGGTTGCTTCGTCAATCATCTCCCAAGGCGATCCGTACCACACTTAACTATCTTTCGGGATAGGGGTGTGAC